>JAXQQM020089536.1:0-351173 GCA_034641835.2 Pinus albicaulis
GAGCGGATGACAGTCCTTGTGCAGAAGAAGACCCCAGCGCAGCAGCATAATAGCATTTATCATTACGCGCTCATCAAGATCATGGTGGTACATCAGCTTGCACAGCAGGGCATTGCATGGGAGGAGTTCATTTCCCATGACTTTTTCATAGCCCCTCAGCTTTCTCCAGAGATTGTTCATGAGCATGGTGAGTATTCACATCATCCGGAAGGTCCTGAGATTGAGCATAGCAGTGCGCCAGTAGTGGTTACATATCAGAGAGGCAGCAGAGCCTTATTTGCAGCATCACGACGAGTATTATCTCCACCTGGGGTGGAAGGGGTCTCGTTACCTTCATCAGCAACGCGAGTACTATCTCCACGTGGCGTGGAAGGGGTCTCGCCTTCGACATCAGCACAGGTACATACACAGGTTCAGGACAGAGGCAAGAGGCCTATGCATGATGAGGGCCCTTCAGGAGGCCAAGATACGAAGTTTATATTGATTGATGTTGATGCGAGCTCTCCTAGCTCAAAGCTGAAAGAAATTGTGCAAGAGAAAAAAGTTGAGATCGAGAGCTTGAACGTCAAGTTGCAGAGGGCACAGTGGGTGATCAACTACTTGGAGTAGTGCAATAAACAATTGGAGGATCAGCACACGCTCATGGAGTTGCGGCGAATCCGTGAAGACCGGGAATTGGCCCGAAAGAGACATGGTGATATGACACCTTTTGAGCGGCAGATTTGGCTCGAGAGAGTCAACAGACATCTTGAGAAGCTGTTGGCTAAGGCCAATAGGGACAAAGACATGCTCAGACATATGAAAAACAACTATTGGGCCCACACATGTTTGCAGAGCACGCATGAAGATCCTGAAAGCAAGGCTGAGAAGAGCACTAAAACGTCGGAAAAGGCCTGATCCACTCCGAATCTTGGCCGAAGATTCCTTGGCTAAGCATGAGACATGATGAGAGACATTCAGTCCAAATTTCAATGAATTTGGAGAAATTTTTGTCATTTTTGAAAATTTTGGTTGCAAAACAGGTTTTTCTGCCCGACGCGTTGCGCCACCCGACGCGCGCTTATGATTGGGACATCTTCTGGAGGAAAACTTGATATTTTTGGGTTTTTTATGGTTAATTATGCATGCTCAGGAATGGCTGAGAGATTTCATCAAGTTCTGGGTGGTCTTAAAGGTCAAAAACACCTTGAAAGTCACCTTTCTGCCACCTTTTGCACCAGCAGGAACCAGTCTTGGGAGATTGAAGTTTTGGAGGGTCAAATGAGCTCCAAATTGAAAAATTCCACTTGGGTTGGATAGAAGACATCCAGGGATTTCCAACGAGCTATCATGAGCTCGATTTGGACTTCAGGAAGTTCTCCAAAAATAGGCTCAAAGTGGCGCAGTGCATAGAGTTTTTGAGCGCGGCGCATAGAGGATTTTTGCCCAGTTTTTACTTTTCAGCTCAGAAATTCGGCCAGTTTGACTAGTTTCACTTTTGGATGTAATTTTTGATCTATCATGATGTAATTTTATGGCTATGATGTAATTTTGACTCACATTTACTTGTTCTAGAGGATTCATTCACTAAATAGTGAAAATTAAATGAATGAATCAGTTTCATTCCTTTTAGAGGTAAGTTGTTTGGCTGCCTAGATTTCAGTTCCATGTTTAGAATTAGTTGAAACAGCTCCTAGAAGGAGGAGCTCAACCCATAGAGGCATGGGAATGGGTTGGGCTGGTCTATATCATGTATTTTCTGAGTCATTTTCATGGTTGGAATCTTGGGAATAGTTTGGCACTCTATTGTACATCACTTCTGCATTTTTGGCTAAGGAAAGACCAGGTTTTGCAGCACTTGTTGGGATCCTTGTGGCTCTGTGTTTGGATGGTGTTTTTCTCCATGTACTTGTAAGTTTATTAATGTTTTATGTATGCCATTTCCCTTCTCTTTGCTTCTGAAATTAAACAAATGAGTGATAAGGTAGAATTCACTAGCTTGCTGTGCTTTGCCTTTTAGTTTGGTTGATTTTCTATGTTTTCTTCAATTTGAAGAGGATCCTTGATACCCTATTGCCCTCTTCAGCTTCTCAGCAGTACTTTCTATCCATTCATTCAATTTAAGGCATCGAAACCATTGCTTATCCTGCCCCAACTTGAACTCTGCAAGAACTGGCCTTCATCCCCGGACCCAAATTTTCCTTTCCCATTTTTTTCAACAAAACTCCCAAAAATCAAATCAAATCAAATCCTTGCACTTACATAACTAGCCTAAAATCAGTATTCATTTTAAGTCATCTCAAGCCCCATCGATTATCTTTTACTGAGATTGACCTGGAGAGAGCCCTCTCCTGTCCTCGTAGGGCTAGCTACGAGGCTGAGCGTGGTTTGATGTTACCTTGAATTATGCCTCCTTTCAGCCTGAGGTAGATTCAAGACCTAACACCACCATCAACCACATAGCCGCCTTCAACCACAGTGCAAGGTGCAAGTTAAACAAATAAATTTAGTGCCATTAGAGACTGGAAAAAGAAAGACATGCTCATTTCAATTGATGACATCGAGTTTAAGGGATATTCAATCCGTGTATCTGCAAAAAAAAATGGTATTTCTTCCTCTAATATACATTATTGGATAAATGGGTTGACTAATACAAAGCATAGAGGGCCTATTACAGTTATGACTGAAGAGGAGGAGGAGGAGGTGATCGAGTGGTGTAAGGATATGGCCCAATTAGGACATGAGTTAGAGCTTATACAACTTAAATCCATTGTAGCTCAAATTTGTGAGGGGAGGTCAAACCCCTTCAAAGATGGCTTTCCTGGTAAATCATGGTGGAATGGGTTTAAAAAGAGGCATCTAGATCTTGTGTTGTGGAAGGAAAATTTTAAGGATGGAAGTTTATCTTAAAGTTTAGAAACCTTGGCAGATCTTACTAGTCCCCAATATGTCAATTGTAAAACTTTTAGTGATATTTTTGTAAAAATATTTAGGTTTTAAATGATTTTATATTACTACATTATATACATTTTTGGCGATTTTTAGTTTAAAATAATTTTATACTATAAAATTTGGGCGAATCAATTTTCAAAGAAATGGAGATTGGCGAATCTTTTTTTGGAGAAAACATCAAAAATTAGCCCACCTGTGAATATTAGCCCTTAAAATTTTCCCTGGTGTTGCGTACAACTAAGGGCCTTGGCAGAGACATGGATTTAAGTCTACGCCATGAAATTTTGTCCAAGTTCTATAACACTCTTTTTGTTTCATATGAGAAACACTCATATGCCCCAGACCATATATGGAACTATGATGAAACAAGCTAACAGGCAGGAAGGAATTGTGGTATGCGGGTAATTTCCAAGAGAGGGAGTGTAAATGTGCCTAAGATATTTCCTAAGAGGAGGAGTGGATCACTATTCTTTATTGTGTCAATGCAGTTGGTTCATCAATACCAAGATTTTATATATTTAAAGGTAAAACTCAACTAAAAAACTATATACGTAATTCTGAACTAGGTGCATGCATGGCTGCACATCCAGATGCATGGATAACAAAATAACTATTCTTGAACTTTCTTTGTCATTTTTCTACATCTGTACCAAGTGGTGTCTCGCCTAAAAACATACACCTATTGATTTTAGATGGCCATGGAAGCCACATGGTTGGGCAGAAAATTGAGGAGGCCAAAAATTTGGGCATTGACCCATTAACATTGTCTTCTCATACCACTCTCATATTGAAACCCCTTAATGTCAGCGTGTTTTTTCCTTTCAAGAACTATTTCAGGGTCGAGAGAGCTTTGTGTATGGAAAAGAATCCAAGGGTGGAAGTAAAGATGTTTGAGCTAGTTGAGCTTGCAAGTAAAGCATTTAAAAGGGCTCTCATACCTTCTAATATCAAGGCTGGATTAAGGAGGACTGGTATATGGACACTTGATGTTGATGCTCTTATGAATGATACTAGTTGTAGCCAAGCATTTTATGTGGAAGGTAAAGAAGAAAAGAACTTACAAGACCATGTTGGTGCCCAAGAAGATGTAATTGATGCTGAAGGTATAATGTCCCTTTCTAAATGGCACTTCTATGGTGATGATGACGAACATGTCAGTGAGACACAGTTCAATCGTGAACCAATTTTCAATATCATTGAGGTTGTCACACCCACTGAACCACCTGCAAATCATGCATGTGATATTCCATATGAGGCAAATGATCAAGGGAATGAAAATGCAACAACATTAAACAATGAGAAATTGAGCATGCCAACCCAAGCAAGTCCACAATCATGGTTGCTAGAGGTTGTGATGAATATCATTGGAAATAATGTGTCTACCACAAATGAGGAAAGCATGGACATGCCTTCACTACCATCAAAGTTGAAAACTGAATTTGTTCATCATTTTGTGGACAATGGATCAATGGAAGAGGATCCTATTCAACATGAAGTACCTAAAGAAGAAAAAAAATGGGGGCCAATCAGTTGTCCTGGAGGTTGAAAGCCAAGTGTTAGGTCCTAAGGAGCATGGGACAACAAAGTAGAGAATACTTGGTGAATTCCTAAAGCTACCAGTAGAGAGAGTGGAGGCCTCATCAAGGAACTCAACATCAGATTGTCTTAGTTTGGGGAGGACTTCACAATTGCTCACATTCGAATATTATAAGAATTTAAAGTTTCTGTCTGAACGTAAAAAGAATGAAATTTAGGAATCTAAAAAGAGAAAGAAGGAGTTATCCAAGGAAAAGAGAGCTGCAAGGATTGTAGTAGTAGAAGCTCAAGAAAAGGAAAGGTTGGAAGGAAAAAAAACAAGGGAATAAAAGGAACATCAAAAGAAATTGGAAAGGCAAGAGAGAGAGGCAAGAAAGGTTCAAAAAGTGTTGGAAAAAGGAGGATGGGTGACAAGCAAGGAATACCATGGTCCAATAAAGTTTGAGGAAAAGAGGATGATGTCCAACATGCTGGACCACATTGCAGAGCACACACCATCATACCGAGACCCGATTAACATCAAAGTCCCCCGCTATCAGTCAGGGGTTATGCCCACCTCTTGTACCCCTACTAGTGCAGGTTTAAATCCTAACTGTGTTTAGTAACACAAGTGAACACTTGGGCTACTTAGTCCATCCATGGCTACAAGGAGAAAATTGGAGTCAAGCATATGAAAAATTTAGGCACATCCTAATCATCCAATCTTGGGTAGTCCACCATACTTGGGTCAAGCAAGCAACTCAACAATTTTGGGTAATGCAGGAAATGGAAGCCATCAAGCATAGGGGTGGCATGACTTAATTTTTGTAACCACATCGCAATGTGATTTTGGTAAGGATGCAATAGGTTTTCTAAAGATATCATCCATGGCTATTGGGAAGCATCCTTTTGGCTTGCCTCATGAAAATTTCCTTGGGAACACAAAAAAATGGATCCTCAAAAGAGAAGTTTTATCGGATCTTCAAAAAAATACAAGTTGTCTCAAGTCCTCATACAAATTAAATTTTTTTTGAAAAACACAAAATTTTATTGTCCTTACTTCCAAAACATGATCCCAATATGAATGTGATGGCCACCAATTTTTTATTCCGTTGAAGTTATAATTTATTATTTAAAATAAAACAACACTTGCCACAACCAGTATATCATAATTTTTAATTAGTATGTATCAAAATATTTCTAATTTCTACAAAAATATATCTTATATTACTTGGGAGTTAACAAATTTTTTGAAACACAAAATTTTCTTGTCCTTACTTAAAGCCTGGTCCAATAGTGTTACCAACATTTGTTGTAGTTATAATTTCTGTTAAAGAACTTCTTGCACCACGTCCGGTATATCATAATTTTTAATTAGTATGTATCAAAATATTTCTAATTTCTACAAAAATATATCTTATATTACTTGGGAGTTAACAAATTTTTTGAAACACAAAATTTTCTTGTCCTTACTTCAAAAACATGATCCCAATATGAATGTGATGACCACCACTTTGTTATTTAGCCAAAGTTATAATTTCTTATTTAAAAGAACACAACACTTGCCACGTCCAGTATATCATAATTTTTAATTAGTATGTATCAAACAATTTCTAATTGCTACAAAATTATATCTTATATATTACAAAGGTTAACAAGATGAGTGTGTGTTATTTCTAACTTGCTCACTTGCAAAGGCCTAATCCCAATCATCAATGACACCATTAAAACAAAAAAAGCTTAGATTATTACTTTTCTTCTCTTTCGAGAGTAAGATAGATGAAGGGTGTCTTTTGATGATGATCCATAGATATATTAGTTCTTTCCATCCAACTATTCCCTCAATTATGTTTGTCATTCTTCCTTGATGGAAAGTACAATTTTCAAGGAAATATAAAAAAAGAATATAAAAGATTTTTCCTCCATTTTTTTGCTAAAAGAAACATACAAATTAGAATATGATATATTTATTTTTCTATTATATGGGAAAAAACTTAGAGAAAACATCCTCTACTATATACAAGAATGGGTTGATCACAAAACAACTGGTCTTATGGATTAGATCTCATTGTGCTTCTTACGTAGAAAATCTAAGTGTTGGCATTGAATAGACAGATAAGAAACATTTACAAACATGTGGGAAAAGAGACTTACAAATTGAGAGAATAAACCAAGAACATACTGCTGGAAAAGGAGGCTTTAAAGTAGCCATCTGATAGACTTCGTATGCTCAATAAGCAAAAAGGTTGCAATGAATCAACAAAAAATAAAAAAGTGTAATGGGGTATAGAGGCCTAAAATTTTAATTTGATATAGTGGCATGATACGAGATATTGAATGCATCCATAAGGGTGTTGGTTCAATCTTCACAGAAGTACTCTTTACACTGAAGCCCAAATCTATTAGTAGACATTACTGGTGCTGGATTAAATTTTCTTTGTAACTTGGACTTGTATACAACATAAGCTCAAAATTCCATGCTTTATCTAGGAGACTAGTATTTAATGACACACAAAATTGGAAACAAAGAGAAATGTTAAATTTTATCAAATATAATATCACGTCTTATGAATATGTTCATACAAACCTCAAATTCAACATAGCGAGCCAATTATGATCAACAAAAAATAATTCAATTGTGGTACCATAACAGGTATCTAAACCAATGTTTTTAAAATTGGACTTGGTCTTAGAATTGGCATAGGGTCCCCAACAGTACCTGAGACCAAATAGTCATTAAGATTCCACCATCCTAAGTTGTAGTTGTGTTTCATAAACCTTATCATCAATCTCAAAATTAACAATTAAGCCCAGAATTAACACAAATAAAACCCCTATTCGCATTCTGTAATTTTGTAATTTCCAGACAACCCAAGAAAAACAATATAACAAGCAAGCCAAAAGCCGAAAAACAACATATCAAGAATAAACCCTATCATTATGCCTTCCATTAAAATTTATGCTCATAATTAACAAAAAATAACCCACATTCTAAACAAACATATTCATATTTTGTAATTTCCAGACAACCCAAGAGAAACAAGCTAACAATCAAGCCCACATATAAAACCCATCAAATTTACAAAAAACTCACAGCTGGTTTTTTTTAAAAACACAAGCAGACAAGCTCAACAAAGGAACAATAATCCATCAAGGTAAATGTATTTAAAAACACATGCAAAAGATAGGATGGTAGGACAGAGTCCTAATTTCTAGCTCTCCTCGGCTTCCTCCATGCTAGCACGCCACAGGAACCCCATAAGCTCCAAAAACCCCAACGCACCACAGGAACCCTAGATGCTCATCATAAACCAACTGCAAATCGCAAAGTGACCTGCAAATAGGCCCGCAAATAAGAGAAAATTGTCATAAAACCAATAAACAAACTGATTTACGTGAAAAAACCCTTCTGAGAATGAAATCGCCATATCCAGCACCGAGTCGAGCTATATCCACCACAGGGACAAACACATACGAATAGCCAGGCTGATATACCAGACAAGGAACTAAAAACAACCAAATAAACCAGACCACACTCCGCATAAACAACCTCTCGAACCAACATCTTAAATGCCCCATAATCCCAGAGCCTTCGCGTGAAGGACAAATATGGATGCGAGCAACATCGGAGTAGCGCCGCACAAGTATCGGGAATGAAATAGAGCAAGTAACAGGCCCAAACATAACAAGGCAACTTGTTCTAGAAGCCTCCAACTGACCGTGGGAAAATCAATGTGTAAAGGTTTGTAAACCAGTTGAACTGGTAAGTGGAATCAAATTTGATGGGTGAGCAAAATTGCATGTTAGAGACTAAAGGATATAATGATTCATGATTACCACAAATAAATATGTTCTTAAAGGACATATTGATATCAAAAGTATATGTTCTTAAGGACATGTTGATATGATTTTTTTTTTTTAAAGGATATATTGATCTTCTTAACCTCTTATAAATTTAAAATTATAACAAATTTACATTAATATTTTAACACAACAAAATAGTATCAAAGGTGTTACAATATATTTAAACACACACACAACCACACACACAATATAACTAGTTTAGATCCATTTTAACTCCAGATCTACCAAGCATCGAGAAGAGGGATCAAATATCTTGTCACTCTAAAAGAGGTTTGCATATCAAGAAATTTGATCCCTATGGCTTGGTAGATCCAGAGTTAAGATGAATCTAGGTTAGTTTAATTATTAATTAAAAGTATAAGCATAATGATTAATTCTGTGTTTTTATTTAATTTTAATTTGACCAAGTCAAAATTTTAAAAAGGACATTACAACATCTCATATATATATATATATATATATATACACACACACACATTACATTACATTACACATCTCTAACATATTAGGTTGGTCTCTCGTGCAATAAGTAATTTTAAAATTGCTCAAATTTCAAAATGTGATTAAACCAATATATATCCATCTTAATCACAGATCTATCAAGCACTCAATGTGTTCAAATTGATTAAAGTGCAAAACTTCAAAAAATATTTGTACTCCTGGCAGATTTGATCCCTATATTTTTTCATTATTTAAATGCATTAAACTACTTGAAAATCCAATTGGGCATTTAGATTGTGTAGACTATGGTAGCTTAAACTTACCACTTTAACGAATCTTTGTTGGATTTTGGACGAAATTGACCCAAAAATATAACTAAAGAAGAGTGAAAATGTAGAATAAAAAAACAACTTGAAATGTTTAAACAATAATATTTTTTATTTCCCCTTTTAAATCCCTATATATATATATATATATATATATATATATATATATATATATATATAAATTTTTATATAAATTTTTTAGTTAATATAAACATCGAAATATTTTATGACTTAATTGTTATATTGAAATATTTTATTTATAACCATATTAATTTATTATTATTTTGTAAATGTGATACATTAATTTTATATTAAGAATGGAATGAATCTTCACTTTATTACTCTTATTACAAAATAATTAAATTTTTATATTTTCAATTACTTTTTCTTTTTAGACATTAAAATATTTGATTATTATTACATAAAATTAAAATAGAAATAAATAAATTAACATAAATATTCAAAGAGTTCATATAAATTTTACATTGAAATATTTAAAAAAAGTATGAAAGGTATGTGTTTTCTTCACATTACAAAGTGATTATATTTTTTTCTTTTTATTTATTTTATTTTTCACTAAAATTCATATCACATGCCTATAATTCATATTATATTATATGGCTTTTTTTAATTAAATAATTCAATTAAAAAGGTAAAATGAAGATAACTATTTTTAAGATAAAAATCAATTTTTAATTTATAATTATACTATTAAAAATATTTTAAAATACTAAGTAGAGATTAAATTCTTAATATCAATTTAATAATTACGAATAATTAAAATTAAAATCATTTTAAAAATCATTTTTTGATCAAATATTTACAATTATTATTTATTTTATTTAGATAATATAAATAGAAAATTTTACTTTATTTAGATAATATAAATATAAATTTATTAAGATGATTCTCATTTTCATTGAACCATGCAATTCCTACACCTAATTATATTTCTAGATAGTTATTATTTTTGGTTATAATTATTTCTAGCACAATGCTAAATAAGGTCTCTTTATAGTTTTAGTTTTAATTGGATTGGAGAGTTTCCCTCATTGATAATAAAATAAAAATTATAAATAAAATAGTAGTTAGTTTTAATTGGATTGGAGAGTTTCTCCACACTAATAATTAAAATACAAATTATAAATAAAATTATGTTTCTTTTAAATTATTCCACATAGCATGAAAAACATTTGTTTATAGTTAAATGTAACGTAGTATATAATATTTTGATTGAGATGGATAACTTTGGAAAATTCTGGAGTGGTTTAACATAATGAAAGTCATGGTTTAAAAATAGTGAAAATGGTCTTTCGAGTTAAATTTTTGCCCTTCCATATTTTAAAAAAAGGGGATTTGTATTATATTCACTTTTGTTATTTTACAAATAGTTACATGGTTTTATTTTAATATGTTTTTTAATGAAATATTTTGATGTTAAAGATTAGATGTTTTTGTTATAATTTTAAAGTTATGAAATTTTAAGGTTAAATATTAATGAATCATCACGTTAAAGTGAAGTCAAAGATAAGTTGGGTGACTCATAGTTAAAATTATTGAAATATATTGTTTTGAGTTTGAATTAAAGAAAAGAGGTTGCCAAAGGAGTGACATTTATTATGTCTAATCATTTTCACAAGTTTGAGTTGGCCATTTGAATAATATACAAATTTTATTTGCAGAATTATTGACTATTAGATACTACAATAACATAAAGTAAATAAGAAACAATAAAAAATAAGCTCATGATAAGTGTGATAGAAGAATATTTTGAAAAAGATAAATGGAGAATGACAAATAAGGCAAACTATATTCAAAAAGGTAAAGCAAAAGCGATGTATAAAGATGTAAATGGGCTTGTAATTTTTGGGCATTCAGTCAAGCATTTGGGATGATTGTTTTACCAAAGATGAAATGTTATAATGATGTATATGTGTTGTAGGAGGTGCATACTCATTTTTACACAACACCTTGATGTTTTGGTCCAAGCTATAAAATTTGATTTCCTCGGGTATTTGTAACCCTTCTTGAGTTAGGCATACATGCATTAGTGTGGTAGAATATGTAATCATGTAGTGTATATTCCACTTATCTACAAAGAGGATGTGAAATCAAGTTGTGGAATTAACCACTAGGTAGGTACAAGGGTGGTAGGTATACTCATATGCTAGCTTGATGTGGAATTGAAGAAGTTGACTCTTCAATTAAGGGAGATTGTGAGATGGAATAATCTCAAAATATGAGAATGTTGGGACCAAGCTATAGATAGTTTAACATGTTGATGAACTATGTAGGTGAAACTGATTCCACGAGAACTGGTGAGTACAGAGAACTAGCGAGTACAACAAATGACACCCATGTATCTCTATAGATGGTTTTTTTTAATATGGACATCACTGATCAATTGTTTGAAGGAAGAAGCAGAAAGTTCATATGTAAGCAAAAAAAGGAAGAAAAAAGCCTATGTGAAGACATAGATGTGATATTTAATGTAGTAGAAAAGGAAAGTTGGTGGCACTTCTTGTGGAAGTCTTTTATTAACAAAAAAAATGTCGATGGACAATCAAAGTATTTAAATTGTTAGTTGTTGTAATATTCTCTTTTCTTGATATGGTCAAAATGGACAAAATTTACCCATGGTATTTGTCTTCATTTATCGAGGGAAAACCATAAAATAAGGTTTCTAGAGAGTCCATCAAGCTTATAAAAGGGGATAGGAGCTAGAAATTTTGATTATATTGAGTTGTCCATCGATCTTGTCTTTGTTGAGAACTTGGCAAGGCTAGTTCTAGTTTGATATCAAGGATGAAAACTTCGTGGGTGTAATATGTCTGGTGGATCCATCCAGGGTCCACGATTGTGCTTCAGTGTCTTTGTTTTCTCTTTTGATTAGCAGTCATGCATGCTATTTTAGGGGCTCTGAAATTGTTGTATGAGAATGTACTATTTTCTTCAATTAATAATATAAATAAAAGGTTGCATTTTCAGATCCCATTGTGTTTAGTGTTTTTGATTCCTATAAATTCATAATTAGAACACTAAGTGTGTTAGATCTATTAAAATTTTTGAGATTTGCGATCTTATAGTGGTACCAAAGCTAGTTTTCCTGCCAGCCTGAGAGTTTATTGCAGAATAATTTTGAAGCTGATTGGATGTTTGAGGAGAAGCTAGTTTTCGGTGATCTTCCATAATCACCCTAGCTAGTACTCCATCAATTTTGGTGGCTTATTCACACACACCCTAGTCAATACTTTCAGAAAAATCAATCAGTTTATTGGTATCTTAACATTGAAGATTTTGCAAGTTGATTGGCATATCCATTCCTTTCTCAAAGATCAAGTTTATCTATATCCTGAAATATATTATTACCAGGCCAAACCCATTAGATCTCTAGAGAAAATCACAAATCAAAGCTATTTCTTAAGTCCAAAATTAAAATAGCATTGGATCGAGGTTTGTTTGTAGATTTGATCATTATAAGGCCGAAACTTAATACTCGAGCGAATATGTGAATATGCTCGTTATTTAAGCTAAGGGATCTGCGTCAATGATTATGACGTAGACAGAGAGGCCAAGCACACATAGCTCCAAGGCCTAGGAACATTGTCGAGTGCACATCATATCATTGTAGGAGGAGCCTCTTAGTTTTTGTAGAATCATATGTTTTCTAGCCATGAGATTTGGCAAAGAAGCTAGAATATATTTATTCTCCAATACCCAGAAATCATTTATGTAAATTTCACCTAGAGTCGACTTAATTAGATTTATTAGTTAGTTTTTAATATTTCCTAAGTATAAAATTAGGAAATATGATTAATTAATCAGAATTAATTAAGTCATGGTGAGAATGTTCTAGAAAAGTTCATGGATTGATTTCTAGTTAATCCTAGCCATCAATTAAGATTTAATCATGGCCGTTGAATTCTCAACGAAGGATTATAAGAATAAGTCGACGAGGCTTGAAGAAGATACACGAAATCATTTGAGCATTCGATTTTCCTAAGAAATCGATTTCCAGAGTAGCAGTTGTGTGTTGCTGGAAGTGATTCAGTGAGATCGAAGCAATGCGTGAGTGGTAGAGATATTGCGGTCGGAGGAAGATTTTCCAGATTCAGTGAGTACATTGCAGAGATGCAGTGATTGCCACAATGAGGCAACATAGAGGAAACACAGAGCCCTCTAGAAGATATTTTTGTATTGCTGGGGAGAAGGTGAGACTCTGAGCCAGAAGTTGGGTAAAGGGTCCAAAGGAAGAGAGTATTAGTTTCGTAGACAATAGTTGACGAGACAATGAGAGGAGATGTAGTTCTGAGCTCATGGGACACAGTATCTGCATAGGCTGACACAATGATTACACAAAGGTAGCAAGGGATAAAATTTGAGCTGAGGTCAATATTGGATCGCATGTGGAGTGAGAAATTTTCCTCACTAGTTATTTTTTCCAGTATTTCTTTGTTTGGATTTCTAGTTTGGGCATCCATTGTTTGTACTCAGATTTCACTAGTGCATAATATAAAAAACCCTCAGCTATTGCACCGGTTTTCCTGAGTTGGGTTTTTCCAGGGACTTAGTCCAAAAATAATGGTGTTATTTTGTGTGTGTGCATTTATTTCTTCCAGTGTTTTTATTTCTTCTGCGATATTTGTTCTGTGAAGGTTGCAGTGAATTTAATTCAATATTTTTCATATGAAACAAAAAGAAAATTTTTTGTTTAATTTAAAAATTAGAATAATTAACATCAGTTACTGCAATAAGATTCGGGGTTTCTGAATTTTCACATGCTATCAAAGTGTAGATTGTAAGCCGAAGAGCTCCAGTAGTAGAAGAAAAGAGGAGTTTCGTTGCTCAACGTGAGCAACAATTCGAAACCCTAGAGGGAAACACAATTCCTTAGCCATGAGGTCGTATTTCTTGAGGAAAATCAATTTTTCTAAGAGAGCAACAAAAAAAATAGATTTCTCCAGATCGAGGAATTCCATAGGTAGAGGGAGCAACCAGTAATTTCTTGCAGAGTAGATATTCAGTTAGACGCAGTAGTAGTGTAGGAAAAACAACACACAATTCCTACCAATCAATTCATTGTAGTAAAATGTATAATTTTACTAAGGCCCATAATTTTCTCCTTGATGAAACTAGTTTGTCTCTTGTCGGTCTTGTTGAAGTTTGCAACAAGAAACAGTAAAGGAGGCATCCTGAAACATCATCCTTAATCCTAGTTGGAAAATAATCACCTAAACTAGGTGGGGCCCACACAGGCTATTTTTAGGTGTATGTCTATTTTTAGACATGGTGAGCATATTCTATATGTAGCAGGAGGCTATTTGTATATGGTTGGTCAAATGTGAAAAATAGATGAGATTCTATTTTTATAATATTGGGTGAAGTCTATTTATAGATCAATGATCTAAAAATAGATGCATGTCGATTATTATTAGCTCTTAATAATAATCAGACAATAAACAACAACTTATTCTCTTGGAGCACTTAATTTCAGTGTACAGATTTGAAAAATCAGTGGGCTGAAGGAATTACGCAACTCCCAAGGGTTTACTAGAGTTCATGCATGGAGGACTCAGTTAGAACTCAAGTGGCAAAGTTATGACGGAGTTGGAAGAGTATCTTATGGAGTTGTATTTAGTTTAACTCAGTTAGACTCAGTTGAGCTAGTTGTATCTAGTCTAACTGAATGATACACTAGTGAGAGTGGAGTGAATTAATTAGTTAATTAATTCACAAATAATAACTCATTAATAAACTGAACAATATAGCAGTTAACTACAATGCATGTCAGATCCAGTGGGAATCCAGTGGAGAGATATGTGAAAGGGCAAGATGGACTATCCGTTGTGACTACTAGTGATGCATGAATTGCATCTACATATACGTTGTAGTTTCCAATGATAATAACGTAGTCAATGAGAGTGGGATTACATCGAATTGGTCTTTGTAATAAGCTTGGATTGCGCAGTGGAGGCAGGCTATCAAGAGGCAAAGATCGGTGCATGGATTTGCAAGATTGTTCCTCATTAGTGTATGACGTTTGTACTATACTAAGAGCTTGTGATAAGCTTTGTATGTTTGTATGAGATTGTCATATGATCTCCATGATACATAATATGATAGTTGGGGTTTTTAGCTTCAGTATTTCCCGTTAAACAACTGCGTTATGTGTGTTTTTATTGCTTCATGTGTTTTGCAATTGTTGATTAAATTTCCGCAGGAATTATAGTGGAAGGATTCTGCATTTTGCAAGAAGATAAATATTGTGAGATCAGGAGAGTCTGGATATATACATGCTTATTGTATAAAATTTCTACAGGTCTAAATATGTCAGACTTCCACTACATCAATCAATGTAAAATGCTACTTATTTCCCAACACCAATGATGTAAATGTCTCGAAACCACATACCATTTAACATAGCATAGGTTGAAACTTTAACGTTAACATAATTCAAGTCATACCTCAACACCTTTCAAACCCACTGTAAGTAATTTTATGGTTCTACCTATGTGTAATATATTATAAAGCTACGACATATGTGATATAAACGTTTACTCACACCATATGCAATACAATTGCAATATTGCGTTAATCCACAATAGAGGTAAATGTTGTATACGATGTGTTAGCCACCTATAAAATTTGTTATATCAAAAGGTGGCTAAAACATTTTTTGAGCCTTCAAGAAACATGTTTATTGCTAAAATTTTTATCTCTTGAAGACTCATGGAGACATCATTCCCTTTGTCTAAATCTTCACTGCTATTTCCATTTTGAACTCTGAAATTCTACTGATTCCATAGTAAGAAGACTGCTGCAAAACACCATTGTTTCCTTCATTCCACTTCAAAACTAACCTTCATTTTATTCCCTTTTCCCCCATCATTTTCCTCTATTTTTCATCCATTCCCCTTTCTCCCTTCATGAAAATCCTTTTACAAAGTTTAAAACTCCTTTTTAAAACTTTGCCGAAACCCCCAAATCCATAAAAAACTGTGAAAATTTTCATAAAAATACATTTTTTATATTACAGGCTTAAGCCCCCTTAGGCTAAGTCCTAAACCACTTCCCCACATATGCCTTGGTGCTAGAACCAAGCGCTAAGCCTATTTGGCGCTAATCGCATCGGAAAAATTAGAGTGCGCAAGTCTATTTCTTATGATAAGTCCTCCGATTGCGATTAGCCCTTTGTTTATTAACCCCCGATCCCATTAACCGCTTCATATAACCTCAGAGCCTGCATCTGGCGCTTAAACATTGTATAAACCCATCTCCAATGTATATTTCCCTTTGTAAATTCAATAAACCCACTTTTTCCTAAGTTTGTTCTAAACGCACCAATACAATGTTTCTATATGATAAAGACCGTTGATCTCAAAACCCGATCAATGATCCACGCGTTATCACATCGAAAAATTCTAAATGGGTAGATTGAAAGACAAGCACTGAAGTTTCGATGTGATTGGCCCATATACATATAAGCCCTGGCCCTATCGCATTCTATATAGACCAACGGCCCCGCAGACGGGCGCCAAGCCATATCATATATATAACCTGCCCGATGCCATAAAACCTTTTCATTTCATAAATTTTGGATTTTCATAAGTATTAAAGGGTTTCCGCTAGTTCATTATTTGAAGGAATCTCCGCCGTTGATCTAAAGCCGATCAACGATTAGTGCAATATCGCATCACAAGTTTTATCGGGCGCATGTTATTTCCTCTCCTCGATTGGCGATCTCCCGATCAATCGTGAGCTGTTGATCTCCTCCCTGCCTTCCCCGATCCGACAGCCCTCATTTGCTCCGATCATTAACCTTTCCTCCACCTTTGAACCCCTCCGATTCACTCCCCCAATCGCATCGACACCATTCAAGTTTTTCCCCTGCCTATCGCATGCCTCCGATTGCATCTGGATCGTCCACGTGTCCAGATCGGACGGTCCAGATTAAATTTCTCAACTTTGGTTAGATTCATGCACCCTGCTTCATAAATGTCTTTGGCCAATCCTCAGTCGTTGATCTCTGCAGATCAACGACCCTCATTAACCCTTCTCTGCCCTTGTATTATTTTCGTTCATACCCCAGATCACATCTCAGCCATCGATTTGTTCCATCCAATGGCTCATCTTTAACCCGACAGGCTCTTGTGGGTCCTGCCTCCCTTCGGATTTGATCTCTACCGTCAATCTCTCGATCGTACAATCCATGATAAAGCCTCTCCCCCTACTTCCGCTTGTACATCTATCCGATGTCGTGCTCGTTCTCCACCGTTAGATCTGAGATCCCAGATTAAATGGTCCACGCGCATTTTCGCATAACTTTAAGCGTGAAGGTTAATTTCCTGAGGGCTGCGTGATATAAGTGGTTTTAAGAAGCTACGTGTCAGGCGGGAACGCATATCACGTTCAAAAAGGAAAAACTACCTCCCCACCTTTTCACTGCGCGAAACCCATGGTTTTCATCCCCGAAACCACTTTCCCTCTTTTTCATTGTGTTTCATTGTGCGTGCCTCCCACCGTTGATCTCTGTAGATCAACGGCTCTGATCTAATCTGGCATTTCACCATCGCCCTCCGCCTCTACCAAAGGTTTTCAATGCACGATCTCTGCCGTTGATCTCGTGGGTTGATCTCATCTGACGGCCCACGATCATCCCGAATGCCCAACTTTATTTTTAACCATTTTCCTCCGCCAAAGGGTTTTAAACCCCATTTTTTCACATTTTCTTCTATTTTCCAAACAATGTGACCCCTTCACACTGTTAATTCAAAACCAATCCCGACCATTGATTTTCTTGGTCAAATCATAGATCAACATCTCTGATATAATTTTTCATCACTCATTCATCAAACCGTTTCCTTTTGACCTTCGCACATATATCTCCACCATTGGATGCTGCCATCCAACGGCCATGCTCCTCACCACGGCCTCCTAAGTAGTTTTACCCAATAACGCAATATTTTATAATATTTTTGTATTTTGCAGGTTTTAATGGTTTTTTCCATTATATAAAAGGAAAATTTAGGCCGAGGATGACGATCCTCCAGGCTCTCACTTATCAAGAAGAAATCATTGAGCAGGGTTCAACTCCACATTCGTCAATGCTTCATGGGCATTGATGCCATATGGACCCTTTGCAGAACCTGCACATCAACAAGACACAGTGAATTAAATCAAAACAAAAGAGTATCAGTGTTGAAGATTAAAACAGTAGAAAATGAAGGATTGAAGATTGTTTTCATAGTTTTTGAGGATTACGGCTAAGATTGAAAATCAAAAGCCTAATCTTCCAAATTAAAACATAGTTAACGAAAAATCAAGAGATTTATTAGTCATAAAGAGCCTCCACTGCCACATCAGAGGCTAATTGATTCCTCTCAGCTACCATATTGCCACCTGTAGCCTCAAAGCATTCAACAGAGGCTGAGTTATGATTAGAAAGAAATAAATTTGCCTCAGGGCAGCCGAATAGTTAATTCTGCCAAAATAACTTAATGCAAAAATATCAGCAGAGTTATTACAACATGAAACAGAGCCTTAAAGTCAACAAAAGCTCCCACCGAGCTTAATTCTTAATGTAAAAAAATTAATAGAGACAGAACATCTGTAAACTTCTCCATCAAGCCCATCAAAGGCCAAGAAGTATTAAAGTCTGTATTAATTAACTTTGGAGATCTTTTATCAGATCCAACCTCCTCATTTCTTTTATAAATACTTCTGTAGAAGATGAGAAAATGTTGGTTGCTGAACTTTGAAATATACTTGTGCTTGAAACTTCTACTTGTAAATAGTGTTCAAAGGCTCTTGAAGCTCTTCTTGTGATTAAATAAGTTAGGCTAAAAAGTGAAGATGATTGCTGAACTGAAACATTGGACTTAAAGCTGTAACTGGTTTGAAGCATCAATACAAGTTGATTTATGGGATCCTGGTCTATGTCGACGATGATGCTATTTCTTATTGTAAATCGTTATTTTATTTCTGTTTTCACTTTGTCCATCTTCTCTGATAAAGAACAACAAGCATAGAGTTAGGATTTACTGTATATCAATACCCTTCTTTGAATGATAAGATTTATCTTAATGTTTTCTTCCAAATTGTGTTGTTTAGGAATGATTTAATTCAGTTTGAGCAGTTAGGAATGCTGGCATTCCCTCGTCCTACTGTCTTAGCTAAATATTTTTCTTAAATGTTATTTTCAGCTTATGTTAAGTAGAGATGAACTAAGGAAGTTATGGTGAGCCCTGTCCTAGTATTATCCCAAAAAACTATCTGAAAGTTTCCCCAAGAATGTGTTGAAAGCAGGCTAGGTTCAAAGTCCTTACCTGATCTTAGACCATTTTTTGTTATCTTATGCATTTTTCTTGAAAGTTTACCAAGTAAAGTAGAGCTAGTAGAGGTCTATGGTGAGCCCTGCCCTTTAGTTTCTTCTCCAACAGTTGCCTTTAAGTTTCCCTTTGTGTTTACTATGTTTTCTATTAAAAGTGTATCAAAAGCTGGCTAGTTTCAAAGTACTTACTAGATCTTAGATTACTTTTATGTCTGTCTTAAGTGTATGTCAAAAGCTGGCTAGTTTCAAAGTACTTACCAGATCTTAGGCTCCTCTTTGTTCTTCATTTGTTTAAATTCCCCTTCTTGTTGTATCATTTCATTCCATAAAATCAACTTTAAAGAGATCCTTAGACATAGATGAATTGCCCCATGGACCACTCTTGAACCTTGTTGTTTCAATTAAATCCTATTGTGACTCCATAGCCCAATGGACTAAAACTAGCATTAGATCTATCTTTTCAGCCAACGCTTGTTCCGACTACTTGCAACTTCACACCTTTGAAACTCTTTCCATTTAGAACTTTCCACTCAAATAATAATCATGCTCAACCATCCAAAACAACAAAAACCCTCGGAATTCATAACTAGCCTAATATCATCACTCAAAACTTTAAAAGATAAATCCATCTTTGCACTTATTGGAGAGATCCCTCTCTAGATTTTGTAGGGCTAGATCCTAGAATCCCAAAGTGGTTGAAACAGTGTTCTCCCTGCAGTTGGACTTTTCCAATCTTGCTAATTACGGGGAGCTAACATCTCTGGCGACTCCACTGGGGAATCAAACCCATAATTTTTTTTTTAGATTGGTACATGGTGGTGGAACCATAAAACAATTTTACCTCCTTAGGAGCTGAAAATTTTCCACATGGCAACTCCACACTTTGAAACTCCCAAAAGACCAAATGACTCCATTGGTAGAAGACCTTGAACTGGTTGAGAAGATACAGTGACCTCTTTTATGATTTACAAACATGGATTTAGATATAGACCCAGAAGACAAACATATGCTCATTATGGAGAAATTGATGTACATGCTTGGAAGAAGGGTGGATAGGTTTATGGCTAATCTAAACTTTGGAAATCCAGAGCAACATATACCTTTCCTTGATCAAATGCAAACTCTACCCCGACAAGACATGTATGATGTACAAGATTATAAAGAAAACAATCAAGAAAAATCTCTAATCATGATGGAAAAGATGATGTACATGCTTGGAAAGAGAATGGATAAGTTGATGGCTAATATGAATATTGATGATTTGGAGTAAGCTATGCTTTCTCCTGATCAAACAAAAGCCCAATCACCTTAAGATCAAGACTGTGACCAAGACATGTATTATGATCAACACTTTACAGAAGATGATGAGAAAACTTACTCAGAAAACAATGAAGAAGGTTGTCAAGAAAATTTCGATTGCCTTCCTGTGTCTTGTACTATGCTGATAAGAGAATTTCATGACCAAAATGCAAATCCTAATAGTGAGCAGTGCTTCGAGGAAACAAGTAGCCATTTGGAAAACACAGAACCTGAAATTGAGCAGACACCGAAACATATAGAAAACCTTCCTTTGTGTTATAACTCAATTCAGGTTATACAACAAGAGTGGCATCCTAATAATGTACAAGAAACAACTCATGAACCTTATATGCAAACTGATTATCATAAAAATCATGAGGAATTTCTTGAAACACAAGAAAATCAGGAAACAATAGAAAATCCTCAAAGTTTCCCTGCAAGCACAAGTGAAGCTCCCCTAGAAGAGGCTCAAGATGACATCAAGCCTCAAAATCAGCCAGTACAAGACAAGGAGGATTGCTGTACCTCTGTTCTAAGCAAAAAGAAAACTCCTTCTCTTCTAACAAAGGAAGAGATTGATTTAGTATTGAACAGAATGCCAACCTCCAAACCTTCATTTGAACCAAATGCTTCCGCTCATCTACCTACTCCATCTGATTGTCTTGATACAAAAAATAAACATGTAGATCAACTAAAAGAAGAGAAAACTGATGACCCAATATGTTCGACTGATGAAATTTCTTATTCTGATAAATTTCCAAATTTTAATTAGTCTGATGATGATGACAAGTTCCAAGTAGAAACTAATCACGTAGGTCAACCAACGTTCGATCGGTGTTATGAGTTTCACCATCGTCAACTTGAAAGTAGAAATCACCCATTTCAATCCATCACAAACAACTTTCACATTATTGGGAATCAACAGTCTTTCAACTCAAAAGGTGAAGAGAAGAGAAATAAAGAAATTTTTGAGCAGAGGGAGCCTTCTATTCAAAGGGAAGTAACCTTTGTAGACACCCTGGCTCAAGATTATAATAACCTCTTCACAGAGTTCAATCCACTAAATCCATGCATAATAGGGGTACAAGAGGACAAAACTGCCAAATATGATGAATCCTCCAGTTCAGATGATGAGGAAGATGAAGGATAAAAACAAATAGAAGATTATCCTGCTGTGGATATACCGTCTTTCCAAGAAGAAACTTCTCTTTTCACTAATGTCAATCTGTCATCCAAAGAACTTGAATTTATATCAGAAAAAAGAATAGATTTAAAGAAAGAAGAAATTTCACTGTTTTCTATTTTGCAGGTTAAGGATGATGATACTTCCAAGGAACATACTAAAGACATAGTCCTCAAAGCTGAAGTCTTGGAAGCAGACAATCTACCAGACATGGAGAACCAAAAGGAAGAGAATCTTCATCCTTTCTTTATTGATCATTTGGACGAGTGTGTGGAAATCCCAACTGGCTCAAATTATCAAGCATGGATCCTTTGCAAGAGCCAAAGGCATGAAAATCTATCACTTGTTGTGATAGCCTTGGTTTTGAAGATTAATCTTTAGAATGTACTATGGATACCTCTGACAAATAGCCAGAGCTTCTTCTTCTCTTTGACATTACTCAGCTGGCTGCATTGGCATTTTTGTATCATATGATAATGTAAATACTCCAAGTTAGAATAGGTTAGGTAGGAATGTTAATAAAGCTCAGTTATGAGCATTTAGATAGTTGTTTATTTTTGTCTCCTAAGAAAAATAAAAAATACAAAAATACAAAAACAACAGAAAAAGAAAAGAGGGCAGATTGTAAAAACAATGAAGGTACAAGCCCATACCAACAAAAAGAGAAAAAAATCTGAAAGTGTGCAAGATTAAATGCCACTCCTGAAAAACACACTTCTAATTAGTCATACAACCTATTCTTGACTAATTAGTTTTAAATTTACTACTGATAGGTTAGTGAATTCGATTTGCCAAATAGTTTAATCTTGGTTTATCAGTAGGTAGATTAGGCTAGAAATTAAAGGTTCAAACATGCTCAAAATCTGAACCTAAGTTTCCAAACAAGAATGATTCAAATCTGTTTAAATTTTTGAGTAAAAACAGAGGTAAAAATGGTTCTAATCAACTCAAAATCTGAACCAGAGGACAAGCAAAGAACAACTCAAACAAAAGTAAAAACAGAGCTGTAAAAAGATGAAGGAAGTGCTTTGAACTTTCAGATCTTAAGCCTTCCATTTTGATTTAAAAATTTCTGTAAAATAATATCTATGTGAAACTTTTTTTTTATACCATAGATCAGCATCAAGTTAGACTGTTCAATCCTGACTTGTATGCTTTTAAATTTCTTTTTTAGAAGTTAAAGAATAAAAATCTGTTAGACTGTTTAATCCTAACAAATTAGTAGATTAGGTAGAGAAGCATATGAACTCAACTGTTTAATTTCAGTTCATGGAGAAATAAGGAGTAGAAATAGATTAGATGTTTTGCTTTCAAAAGAATAAAATGTTGTGAAAAGAGTTTGCCAATCCAAGTGCACTCTAAAGAAGAAAACATATTAGAACAGTAGGATTGGGTAGGTAGAAAGCTTGTGTTGATGAAAATCCAATATTTTTCATGGCTGCTAACATTTTCCAGAGAAAAAGAAGAAAATCCAAGTAAAGAAAGGCAGCCCAATGGATAAGGCACTGATCAGCCTCCCAGAGAATGCAAGTCTAAAGTTCTTGATGCCTTCAAGAAGGCACCATCCCCAAGTGGAGCCACTGTTAGCCACCTATAAAATTTGTTATATCAAAAGGCGGCTAAAACATTTTTTGAGCCTTCAAGAAACATGTTTATTGCTAAAAATGTTATCTCTCGAAGACTCATGGAGACATCATGCCCTTTGTCTAAATCTTCACTACTGTTTCCATTTTGAACTCTGAAATTCTGCTAATTCCATAGTAAGAAGACTGCTGCAAAACACCATTGTTTCCTTCATTCCACTTCAAAACTAACCTTAATTTTATTCCCTTCCCCCCCCATCATTTTCCTCTATTTTTCATCCATTCCCCTTTCCCCCTTCATGAAAATACTTTTACAAAGTTTAAAACTCCCTTTTTAAACTTTGCCGAAACCCCCAAATCCATAAAAAACTGTGAAAAATTTCATAAAAATACATTTTTTATATTACAGGCTTAAGCCCCCTTAGGCTAAGTCCTAAACCACTTCCCCACATATGCCTTGGTGCTGGAACCAAGCGCTAAGCCCATTTGGTGCTATTCGCATTGGAAAAATTAGAGTGTGCAAGTCTATTTCTTATGATAAGTCCTTCGATTACGATTAGCCCTTTGTTTATTAACCCCCGATCCCATTAACCGCTTCATATAACCTCAAAGCCCACATCCGGTGCTTAAACATTGTATAAACCCATCTCCGATGTATATTTCCCTTTGTAAATTCAATAAACCCACTTTTTTCTAAGTTTGGTCTAAACGCGCCAATACAATGTTTCTAAATGATAAATACCATTGATCTCAAAACCCGATCAACGATCCGCGCGTTATTGCGTCAGAAAATTCTAAATGGGTAGATTGAAAGACCAGCACTGAAGTTCCGATGCGATTGGCCCGTATACATATAAGCCCTGGGCCTATCGCATTCCATATAGACCAACGGCCCCGCAGATGGGCGCCAAGCCATATCATATATATAACCCAGTCGACGCCATAAAACCTTTGCATTTCATAAATTTTGGATTTTCATAAGTATTAAAGGGTTTCCACTAGTTCATTATTTTAAGGAATCTCTGTTGTTGATCTAAAGCCGATCAACGATCAGCGCAATATCGCATCCCAAGTTTTATCAGGCGCATGTTATTTCCTCTCCCTGATTGGCAATCTCCCAGTCAATCGTGAGTTGTTGATCTCCTCCCCGTCTTCCACGATCCGATGGCCCTCATTTGCTTTGATCATTAACCTTTCCTCTGCCTTTGAAGCCCTCTGATTCACTCCCCACCATCGATGGAATCCTCAGATCGACGACCAGCGCTCAATCGCATCGACACCATTCAAGTTTTTTCCCCGCCGATCGCATGCCTCCGATTGCATCTGGACCGTCCACGTGTCCAGATCGGACGGTCCAGATTACATTTCCCAACTTTGGTTAGATTCATGTGCCTCGCTTCATAAATTTCTTTGGCCAATCCTCAGCTGTTGATCTCTACAGATCAATGGCCCTCATTAACCCTTCTCCGCCCTTGTATTTTTTTTGTTCATACCCCAGATCACATCTCAGCCGTTGATTTGTTCCATCCAACGGCTCATATTTAACCCGACAGGCCTGCCTCCTGTGGGTCCTGCCACCCTCCAAATTTGATCTCCTTCGTCAATCTCTTGATCGGACGGTCCATGATAAAACCACTCCCCTTGCTTATGCTCGTACATCTATCCGATATCACGTTCGTTCTCCACCGTTAGATTTGATACCCCAGATCTAATGGCCCACACGTGTTTTTGCGTAAATTCAAGCGCGAAGGTTAATTTCATGAGGGTTGCACGATATAAGTGGTTTTAAGAAGCCACGTGTCAGGCGGGAATGCATATCGCATTCAAAAAGGCAAAACCGCCTCTGCACCTTTTCACTGCGCAAAGCCCGTGGTTTTCATCCTCGAAACCACTTTCCCTCTTTTCCATTGTGTTTCATCGCGCGTGCCTCCCACCGTTGATCTCTATAGATCAACAGCTTTGATCTAATCTAGCCTTTCACCATCGCCCTCTGCTTCTACCAAAGGTTTTCAACGCACGATCTCTGTCGTTGATCTTGTGGGCTGATCTCATCTGACGGCCCACGATCATCCCGAACCCCCAACTTTATTTTTAACCATTTTCATCTGCCAAAGGGTTTTAAACCCCTTTTTTCGCATTTTCTTCTATTTTCCAAACAATGTGACCCCTTCACACTGTTAATTCACAACCAATCCCGACCGTTGATTTTCTTGGTCAAATCATAGATCAACGTCTCCGATATAATTTTTCACTGCTCATTCATCAAACTGTTTCCTTTTGACCTTCGCACATAGATCTCCACCGTTGGATGCTACCATCCAACGGCCACGCTCCTAACCATGGCCTCCTAAGCATTTTTACCCAATAATGCAGGATTTTATAATATTTTTATATTTTGCAGGTTTTAATGGTTTTTTCCATTATATAAAAGGAAAATTGAAGCCAAGGATGATGATCCTCCAAGCTCTCACTTATCAAGAAGAAATCATTGAGCAGGGTTCAACTCCATGTTCATCAATGCTTCATGGGCATTGATGCCATATGGACCCTTTGCAGAACCTGCACATCAACAAGACACAGTGAATTAAAAAAAAAAAAAAAGAGTATCAGTGTTGAAGATTAAAATAGCAGAAAATGAAGGATTGAAGATTGTTTTCATAGTTTTGGAGGATTACGGCTAAGATCGAAAATCAAAAGCCTAATCTTCCAAATTAAAACACAGTTAATTACAAATCAATAGATTTATTAGTCATAAAGAGCCTCCACTGCCACATCAGAGGCTAATTGATTCCTCTCAGCTACTAGATTGCCACCTGTAGCCTCAAAGCATTCAACAGAGGCCAAGTTATAATCAGAAAGAAATACATTTGCCTCAGTGCAACCGAATAGTTAATTCTGCCAAAAGAACTTAATGCAAAAATATCAGCAGAGTTATTACAACATGAAATAGAGCCTTAAAGTCAACAAAAGCTCCCATCGAGCTTAATTCTTAATGTAAAACAATTAATATAGACAAAACATCTATAAACTTCTCCATCGAGCCCATCAAAGGCCGAGAAGTATTAAAGTCTGTATTAATTAACTTTGGAGATATTTTATCAGATCCCACCTCCTCATTTCTTCTATAAATACTTCTGTAGAAGATGAGAAAATGTTGGTTGCTAAAATTTGAAATATACTTGCGCTTGAAACTTCCACTTGTAAATAGTGTTCAAAGGCTCTTCAAGCTCTGCTTGTGATTAAATAAGTTAGGCTGAGAAGTGAAGATGATTGCTGAACTGAAACATTGGACTTAAAGCTGTAACTGGTTTGAAGCATCAATACAAGTTGATTTATGGGATCCTGGTCTATGTCGACGGTGATGTTATTTATTATTGTAAATCGTTATTTTATTTTTGTTTTCACTCTATCCATATTCTCTGATAAAGAACAACAAGCATAGAGTTAGGATTTACTGTATATCAGTACCCTTCTCTGACTGATAAGCTTTATATTAATTTTTTCTTCCAAATTGTGTTGTTTAGGAATGATTTAATTCAGTTTGAGCAGTTAGGAATGTTGGCATTCCCTCGTCCTACTGTCTTAGCTAAATATTTTTCTTAAATGTTATTTTCAGCTTATGTTAAGTAGAGATGAACTAAGGAAGTTATGGTGAGCCCTATCCTAGTTTTATCCCAAAAAACTATCTGAAAGTTACCCTAAGAATGTGTTGAAAGCAGGCTAGGTTCAAAGTCTTTACCTGATCTTAGACCATTTTTTGTTATCTTATGCGTTTGTCTTGAAAGTTTACCAAGTAAAGCAGAGCTAGTAGAGGTCTATGGTGAGCCCTTCCCTCTAGTTTCTTCTCCAACAATTGCCTTTAAGTTTCCCTTTGTGTTTAATATGTTTTATATTGAAAGTGTATCAAAAGCTGGCTAGTTTCAAAGTACTTACCAGATCTTAGATTACTTTTATGTCTTTCTTAAGTGTATGTCAAAAAATGGCTAGTTTCAAAGTACTTACCAGATCTTAGGCTGCTCTTTGTTCTTCATTTGTTTAAATTCCCCTTCTTGTTGTATCATTTCATTCCATAAAATCAACTTTAAAGAGATCCTTAGACATAGATGACTTTCCTCATGGAACACTGTTGAACCTTGTTGTTTCAATTAAATCCTATTATGACTCCATAGCCCAATGGACTAAAACCAACATTATTTCTATCTTTTCAGCCAAAGCTTGTTCCGACTTCTTGCAAATTCACACCTTTGAAACTCTTTCCATTAGAACTTTCCACTCAAATAATAATCATGCTCAACCATCCAAAACAAACAAAAACCCTCAGACTTCATAACTAGCCTAATATAATCACCCAAAACTTTAAAAGATAAATCCATCTTTGCACTTATTGGAGAGATCCCTCTCCGGATTCAGGAGGGCTAGATCCTAGAATCCCAAAGTGGTTGAAACAGTGTTCTCCCTGCAATTAGACTTTGCCAATCTTGCTAATTACATGGAGCTAACATGATGCCAATGCAATTATATATATGCCAACAAAACCACATGTAAACTCCACACATGCCGTTCCGGGGTTTGACATTCAACAGTGTATGACAACAACGTTTCCATCTTGGAAGCCGACCAATTCAAAACGTAAACATTTTTCCTGTCTACATTCACTTACAGTCACATTATGACAGCACTTCAATGCCATACATCCACCTTGCGACCTCACTCCACATCGATGATAATCGTTTTACGTTGCTGGTGGCTCCAATTATAATAGTCGTACCTTCCTTCGATCTGTAGCAATTAACAACTATATTCTCTGTGGCTTCACTACACCATAGTCATACCCTTTGCTCCGGCACCGTGTGGGATTTCAACTCATTCCTTCACCCATGGCACTCCTGCATTCACACTTTCTAACAATTATATATAAAACACATGGGTATAAACTGCAGAATTAAACAAGCTCATAATGTCAATCCCTCAGAATAATCTATTGATTTATTTCACACATAAATTTGCAGACTACATAATGACACAAAACCTTAAATTGGTTCCCTTACCATCCTCCAACTATTTATACTCGAGGAATAAAACTGCTCCTCTTAGAATAGGTTTTCTCAATAAATTACTAACTTCCTATTTTTTAGGCTTATCGCTATGTTGGCTCTACATCCACGCAAGGAGAGAAACCAATTGCTAAATTTATTCCATATTTATTTAATTTAAAAAAAAACTAACAATGCTCCAAAAATAAATAACAAATTTAATAATATAGTGAATTATACTATTCCTAAGTCTATTTTATTTCAAATTAGCCACAACATGTGACCAAGATGTCACATTGCTAGCTAGGTCCTTGATGCTCTTGCATCAAGTAGTTTTGTGGAAATTTTCTAGAGCAGAACTAACGTTGGGAGGAAGAAGAGCACACACTAAGGGAAATTTTTCCTTAAGGAACTTCTAGTCTCAAGAAGTTTGATTTCCCTTACAGATCAACAGTCATTGTGAGTAGAGTTTCTCACTCCAGAAGGGATTGCGAATAGCTAAGTAGCAACCGAGCAATGGGAAAGAGGAAGCTTTTCGGGTTTATTTTCTCCAGTTTTGAATTTCACATATTTTTGTAGCTTTGCAGGGATGACTGTAAAATGTTTCTAGAGGAGGTTATGCGAGTTAGCTAGAATAAAAATCTGTGAAGCAGTTCGACTTCCAGTTGCCGGAAATAAGTGCTGGAGGAAGTATGATTTGTCTAGTGCAAGTTTTAAATAAAGGAAGGGTCCCAACTAGGGACTAGGCTTGAAAGGAGATAGTGGGGCACCAGATCCAAGTGGGGGAGGAGTATGAGACTCCAGTGTGCCAAATGGGAAGGGTCCTTGATGAGTCCAACTCATGGATCATTACCTAGCTACGGGGGCCATAGTATTTGGTAGCAGGATGGATCAATGACAGTTGATGCATTCAAATTCCAGAGTGACAGTTGTAGAGACTAGTTGTAGCTAGATGCCGGGGAGCATAGTGTAGAGTTGGCAACAGTGCAGTTGGCACAGAGCATAGTTAGTAGCAGTGTAGAGGCTTCAGTGACAATGCATAGTATAGTAGCAGTTAGAGCTCAGGTGACAAATGTATCATACTGAACACATATGGTTCAATATTTTGAATAGTTCTCAGTTGCAACATCAACAGATGAGAGGGATTTACAGATGTTGTAGTAGTAGAAAAAACAGAGTTGCAGTGCAGATGCAATGTTGGTAGTGGTTAAGTAGGGTCAGTAGCAACACATATGAAACAAAAACAATGTTACCGATGAAATAGGTAACCGCACTGTTACCTACTTTTTTTTGGTAGCATAAAAAGCACCAGATTTTGAAAAGTGGTGAAGCAGAATCACCCATTTTTTTTTTAATGCGCATTTTTGACACTCTAACATTCTTATTTATGAAGTATGAATATTTGTTTTAAAATGTTAGTGATTTTCATGCTAATTTTGAAACGTATTGATGCAGCATCATCTTTTTTTTTTTAGAGCGGTGATTTTCATGCTAATTTTGAAACGTATTGATGCAACATCAACCTTTTTTTTTTAGAGTGGTGATTTTCATGTTGGTAATAAAACACAAATCTTAGATAATATATATATATATATATATATATATATATATAAACAATTAAAAAAAACCAATAAAAATGTAAAAAAAAAACAAAATTAACTAGTTTAAAAAAAAAAAAAAAAAAAAAAAATTATATCAAAAGAAATGACAAAATTTGAAGAAAAAACACATAATTTAAAGAAAAAAACAAAAATTAACAAATTTAAAAAAAAAAAACATCAAAAACATTTTTTTCTAAGTTTAAAAAAAAACCATATAATTAAAAAAAAAATATTTAAAATAGAAAATTTAAATTACAAAATTAAAATTTAGATAAAAAAATAAAATACAAAAAAAAAAAATTAAATTTAAAAATTTAAATTAAAAAAATAATAATAATAAGAAAAAAAAATACAAATTTCAAAAATAACAAAAAAAAAGAAAAAGAAAAAAGAAAAAGAAAATTAAAATAAAAAAAACTATCATTAAAAAAACAAAAAAAATAAAAAAAACCACGTGCAAATAGCTAAAAAACAAATATGCATAAATTTAATATATATATATATATATATATATATATATATATATATATATATATATATTTTAAATGAAACAATTTATAAATTTTAAAAATGAAAAATTAAATAAACAAAAAAAATAAAAATAAATCAATTAAATTAAATTAAAATTTAATAAATAAATTTTAAATTTTTAAAAATAATTAATTTAAAATATTAAATTTAAAAACAAAATTAAAAAAATAAAAATAAAACAAAACAAAACAAAAATAAAACAAATTAAATTTAAAATAAAAAAATTTGAATTAAAAAATAATAATTAAAAAAATTTTGAATTTAAAAAAAAAAAAAAAAAAATCAAATTAAAAATAAATAAATAAATTAATAAAAAAAAATTTGATCGTGGTGGCGCCGCCAATCGGCCTCCCACCTAGGTGCCGACGGCGATTCCCGGAATCGCCCTGCCGCCGCGGCAGGGAGATTCTCGGAATCGCCCTCCCGCCACAGGAGGGTGATTCCCGGAATCGACCTCCCATGATTTCCGGAATCGCCCTCCCACCGAGAATTGCCCTCCCGCCGCAGGAGGGCGATTCCCAGAATCGGCCTCCCGCGGTGGGAGGGCAATTCTCGGTGGGAGGGTGATTCCGCGGCGGGTGGCCGATTCCGGAAATCGCCCTCCCGCGGCGAGAGGGCAATTCTCGGATTCGCCCTCCCGCCGCGTGGCAAGGCTATTCTGGGAATCGCCCTCCTGCGGCGTGGCAGGGCGATTCCGGGAATCGCCCACCTGCCGCAAGAGGGCAATTCTCGGAATCGGCCTCCCACTGCGGCAGGGCGATTCCCGGAATCAGCATCTTGCCCAGGTGGCAGCGGAGGCCGGCCGCTGGGCGGGCAGGGGGCTGCCACCGCCACCTGGGCGGGAGGTCGATTGGCGACGCCACCACGATCAAAAAATTCTTTTTTTTTTAATTTTTAATATATATATATATATATATATATATATATATATATATATATATATATATTTTTTTTTTTTTTTTTTTTTTAATTCGATTTTTTATCTAATTTTTATTTATTTATTTATTTTTTAATTTTTAATTTTTATTTTTAATTTCAAAAAATTTAAAATTAAATTTTTTTTTTTTTAAATTTAATTTTTGTATTTGAAATTTAATTTGTTTTAATTTGTTTTTATTTATTTATTTATTTATTTTTTAATTTTTAATTTTTATTTTTAATTTCAAAAAATTTAAAATTAATTTTTATTTTTTTTTAATTTAATTTTTATATTTGAAATTTAATTTGTTTTAATTTTTTTTTTTTTTTTAATTTTATTCTTTTTTTTTTTAAATATTTTTTTTTATCTAAATTTTGTTAATATTTTTTATTAAATTTTGTATTTTTTTTTTTTTAAATTTAATTGATTTTCTTTTTTAAAATTTTTCGTATTTTCTTTTTATTATTAAATTTTATGTTTAGTTTTTTCATTTAATTTTTTAAAATTTAATAAATTTTGTATATTTTTTTAATTTATTTCAATTTAATATTTTTTTTTATTATTTTTTTAATTACATAAAAATTTTATATTTTTTTTATTTCAATTAAAATTGTGTATTTAAAATAGGATTTTTTTTTTCTTTTTTAATTAAACTTAATATTTTCAAATTAATTTGTTTTTTATTTTATTTTTTATTTAATATATTTTTTAATTATATTTTTTTAAATTTTTCTTTTTTAATTGATTTTAAAAGTTTTTTAACTTTTTTTTTTAACTTTTTTTTTTTTTAAATATTTATATTTAAAATTTATTTTTTATTTCAAAATTTATTTTTTTATTCATTTATTTATTAAAATTTAATATTTTTCTTTTGTAAAATTAATTTGTTATTTTAATATTAACATTTTCTTTTAAATTTAATAAAATCTAATATATATTTTTAATTTAAGTTCAGATATATATATTTTATTTTTTATAATTTAAATTTAATTTATTTTTTAAAATTTATTTGTTTTTTTAATACATATTTTTTTTAATTTGATATTTTTAATGTATTTTATTTTTCATTTTTTATTTTTAATTAATTATTCATTTTTTTACTTTTAATTTAAATAATGTATTTTTTTTTAAGTTTTAAATTTATTAAAATTTAATATATTTCTTTAAATTTAATTTTTTATTTTAAAATTAAGTTTTTTTTTGTTTTTTTTTTTTTTAATAAACATTTTCTTTTTCTTTTTTAAATTTAATTTCTATATTTCATTTTTTATAATTTCTTTCTTTTTTTAACTTGTTCTTTTTTCTTTTTTTCTTTTTTTAATATATATATATATTTTATTTCTATATATTTTGAAATTTTAATCTTTAATTTTTAATTTTTTAAATTTTTTTTCCTTAAATTTTAGGTTTTTTTTTAATGTTTGAATTAAAATTTTTATTTTGTTTTTATTTTTATTTTTTTATTCCTATATATTTTTAAATTTTAAGCTTTAAAATGTTTTTATTTTTTAAATTTATTTATTTTCTTAAATTTTAGTTTTTTTTAATGTTTGAATTTTAAAAATTAAAAAATGTTATTTCTATTTTTAAAAATATCAAAAATATGACATAATTTTTTTTTTTTGGGTTATTCCAGCATCAACTGGTTTTGTTTTGAGGGTGTTTTTTGAATCCTTTTTTCAAGAAACAATTTTGTTTTTAGCATAATTTTATAAAATGTTGAAATTTGACCTTAAAAAAAAACCAAGTGCGTTCTGGAATACACTTTTTTTGTTTTGGGGTGTTTTTTCATGTTTTTTGAGTCTTTTTGGGCTAGAGTTCCCGTTTTGAGGTTAGGTTACCTATTTCATCGGTAACAGTGTTCAAATATCAAATTTGCACAGTAGTTGGTGGGCAACAGTATCCAAACAACAGTAGCATGAAAGGAGATGATACATAGATATGGTGTTGTTTCAGTGGGTTGCAACACTAGAACACTTTCCTCTCTAAGAGGGAGTGTTAGTTTTTGTAGCATCGAATATGTTCTAGCCACAAGATTTGGTAGAGAAGCTAAAATATATGTATTCTCCAATACATGTATTTAATTATATTTATTAGTCATTTTTTAATATTTCCTAAGTATAAAATACATGCATTATCCAATACATGTATTTAATTATATTTATTAGTCATTTTTTAATATTTCCTAAGTCTAAACTTAGGAAATATGATTAATTAATTCATGGTGAGAATGTTCTAGAAAAGTACATGGATCAATTTCTAGTTAATCCTAACCATCGGTTAAGATTTAATCGTGGTCGTTGAAGTCTCAACAGAGGATTATAAGAAGTCGATGGGGCTTGGAGAAGATACACCAAATCAGTTGAGCATTCTATTTGCTGAGAGATCAATTTCCAGAGTAGCAGTTGTGTGTTGTTGGAAGTGATTTAGTGAGATCAAAGCAGTGAGAGAGGGGAAAAGATAATGAGGCCAGAGGAAGCTTTTATAGATCTGATGAGTACATTGTAGAGGGGAAGTGATTTCCACAGTGATGTAGTGCAAGTCCCTCTAGAAGAGATTTATGTATTGCTGGGGAGAAGGTGAGATTTTGATCTAGAAGTTGGGCAGAGGGTTGAGAGGTAGAGAGTATCAGTTTCCTGGACAACAGATGATGAGACAGTGAGAGGAGATGCAGTTCCGAGCTAGTGGGACAAGTAACTACATAGGTTAATGCAGTGACTGCACAAAGGTAGCAGGGGACAACTCAATTTGAGTTGAGGTCAGTATTGGATCGCTTGTGGAGTGAGTATTTTCCTCACTAACTATTTTTTCCAGTATTTCTTTGTTTGGATTTCTAGTTTTGGCATCCATAGTTTGTACTCATATTTCACTACTGCACAATATAAAAAAATCCTCTGTTTTTGCATCGGTTTCCCCAGGTTGGGTTTTTTCGAGGACTTAGTAAAAAAAAAACATGTTATTTTGTGTGTGTGCATCTATTTCTTACAAAATTTTTATTTCTTCTGCAGTATTTGTTCTGTGAAGGTTGTAGTGAATTTAATTTGATATTTTCCATAGGAAACATCAAGTAAATTGTTTGTTTAATTAAACAATTAGAAGAATTAACATTAGTTGTTGTAATAGGATTCGAGGTTTCTGAATTTTCACAAAGCCATCATTGATGGAATTTGAAAAGGCCACGTGGTCAAGATGCAGATCAAGGGTTGACCATTATATTATTTGTTCCTTGGGGTGATTAATGGATTTTACAGTGGAAGTGAAGGGTCGATGATGTGGCAGAACTGAAAGAGGTTATTGGAGGCCAAATTTTTATTCACCTGATCAAATTATTTTCTTTGAAGAGGGTCGGTATATGGGTGAAATTATTTGTGACTTATTACAGGGGCGCAAGATTAAGAGACTGAAATGAGTCAATAGGAAAATCAAGTCTCTTCCCAACTCTGAAGTTGAATTTTGTTGATAACAAGAACTATTTTATAGGATCATTTGTTCCTAGGACGAGTTTCTTCACTAGCATATCTAATATGTTGAGGGATGCGGAGCCATAGAAACAACACATCGGTATTAGGGATGAGCGGAAGGTAATGAACCCATTGCTGAGAAGTGTATCATTTATTGAGACCATGTCTACTTTGGTTGTTGTAGGGCGGTGCCATCGTGACTATTTGAAAAGTGTTAACCCACCAAAGAAAGTTGTTGATATTTTGTTTGGCGTGAGGGTATTGAATGTATATTAAACAAATCCCATCGAATCTCTTAAATGCATGTGGAACTTGGAATTTTACAGAATACTACATATATTCTTTTGTGATGGTCTTGCAGGCAGCTTGTTGCCCACTTCATTTTTCAGAACATATATGGATCACTCTGAATTTTCCTCTGCTGATCACTTCCTCTTGGAATTGGTAGTGGCGAAGGAGGGCGTCTGGCATTGCTCATCGCCTCTAATATCCAATTTTTTTTTGGAATATAAGGCACCGACTGTAGGAGTTTCGTGGGTGTCATATCTCCCAAGTCACAAATTTGGTATTGGCATCATAATTTGGCTTTGAATTTAAGGAAATTGAAGGAGGACAGTCACGTCTAAAATGTAGTGGAAAGAAATTTAAATGGAATCTTTAACAACGGGGTATAGTCAGAACCATGATTGGAATATTCATTTCATGTTTGAAGTGAGGTTGGGCATACAACGAGTTTAGTTTTAAAAATTCAAGTGAGGACAATACTAAGTTTTGGTGTTAATATCCATTTTGTATTTATTTGGAGTCGTATTGACATGCATGAGCATTTTGAATATGCAATGCACCTACGAAGTAGATTTATTTCAACTATGGTAGAGGATATTAGGTATCATTTGTGATGATAATGGATATTTTTTTGGGTATCAATAAATAATTAAATAAATAAAGATGAAAGAAGAAAAGAAGAAAATAAGAAGGGGATTTAATTTCCTTATTAGATGTTAAAAATTCTCGTCAATTTGAAGAATTCATATTCCCCTGCTTTGGTATGTGAGAAGATGGGTCATCTTGAAGAGATTATAGAAAAAAAAAAAAAAAAAATTCTTGATGAACTAATGAAAGCATATGGTCCTTTACACACCAATACTTCCTTAGACCAAAATTATGGTCAAATAAACATACCATTTTTGAAAAGGGTCCATGTCATTCTACAACAGAAGCACCCATGGAAAGTGAAGGAAGGATATGGAAGAGGGGCTAAGCTCTTCACACTTGGATTTGAATTGCAATGAACAAAGTCAATCATATACCTTCATAAGTTGGAGGAATTAGACACGTGTATTTCCGTGGTGGGGAAACGAGAATGGAAGAAACTCAGTTGGGCTCACCAGCCATCCATGATTGTGTTGATACAACCCAAACTCTGGGAAAATCCTTGTGAAGGGGTTAGGCTCATAGTTACTTTATGTCTCAACATGATCATAGCTTTAACATCACCTCTACTACATTACAATAATGATATCATGAGGGAAATATTACAACTGATAGTAGAATCCCTTCAAGGGTTGAACAACATCATGCTTCCGACCTTTTAGAAGCGGTGTAAAATATTAGAAGTCATGGTAGAGTTTAGCTTTGGCACATTCATGCTAAATCTGGAATGTGACAACTTAGTATTTTAGGTGTTTCAGAATATTTACACCAACTAATTACATCAGCTCATCCAGACCGTGTCAAAACAAGCATGAAAAATATTATGTCCTTGTTCCTAGAAGGAGATGTTGACATCTGCAAGAGACTAAGATCCAAACTTTTGAAAATTTGGAGAAAGGAACTAATTGTATCACTAACCGCCTATGATCTAGTCGAAAAGTTGGCCATGAAAAACACAAAATTTCTTAGAAGGGTGATCACTAAGAAGGAGTTGAATATATTGATGGAAATAGTAAAAACAAAGGACATAAAACATGTATCAATAATTAACTAAGAAGTAGAGGACTATGCTTTATCTGCAAGGGATCTTAGGCACCTAACCATTCATGCCCAGGTGATAGGAAGTAGTAAACAAGGTTAGAACAGTTTGAGACTCCTTCAGATCATGAGGATTCGTCTATAGTTGTGTTCATTGGTTTTTATGAGAGCACCCATGAAGGATTCAAGAATTCAATTATAGATGGTGAGCAACAACACAATTCTATTTAGAGAGACTTGTGGGACAAACTGATGGTAATTAGCAAAATTGACAAGAACTTAGAAGTACATGGGGAAAGGAAGCAGGAAATTATTTCTAACGATGTGGTGACTCTTGTACAATTGAGTCCATAGATATCCAGGAGGAAGTCCATGAAGAAGATTAGAAATCAAGCATATATAACAGTCCACCAGTGCATCGATGTTTGACATCCAGAGAGGATGAACAACATATTTTCCCCATAGGTGTAGAAGGACAAGGAGAAGACATTCGAGGAAAATTAAGTGAGGAGAAAATAGTAGTGACTGACATAATGAGCATGATCACAAGGAGAAACATGACAAAAATAGTATGCAAGATAAGCCATTTCTGGAGAGCTAGTCAAAGGCTCAAGTTGAATTTGTGATAGTTGGGCATCTGGTGCAGACAGATGCAAAGAATTTCAACAGGGCACCAAAATTTCTAGGAGATTACTGTTGGGAAAATGTTAAGCATTTCAAGATAGATCTTATGATGTTGAAGTAGAGGATTCATAAAGTCTAACGTATTGTATTATAGGAGAACAAGAAAATTGAGGAGATCATAGGGGTATGGGTTGAGTCAGCGACCAAGCTATCTAGTGTAGAGGAACCTCTCAAGTCCCTCACAAGGAAAAAAGAGGAGTATAGTTGGGAGTTTCATAGAAACACTTTACAGGAGTACATAGATAGGGTTTGCGGCATTACCAATCCACCTTTATTCATTAGGGAGAGCATGACAAAGTTCTCCAAATGGATCATTTTGGGTGACCAAGTGGAGCATCATGAGTTGAGCATCAGGGATAATCAACATAGTAGACTTATTCCATTTGTAGACATTCATGCATTAGATCCTTCCCACAAGGAGGATTGGAGAGAGATTATGAGTTGGAACTCTATTGATGGGATGATTCCTGGTTGGATACTCTTAGTCGAGTGCATATTGCAGCTTGGGTTCTTAGGCATAGACATTGATGGAGGGTAGATATGGTATCATAACCCATAGGTCTTAGGACTTAGGTGGAATTGGGATCTTGTAATACTCTAACTATAGAAATACACTGAAATATAAAAACATGAACTAGCTACAATAAGAAAATAAACATGCAATCTTAAAACTCCATAAGAACAACAAATTTAGAACTTTGTTGATCAGAAATAAAAGAGTTAAGCCATTTTATTAAATATCCAATCAGAAATTGAGTAAAAAATATAGTGGAATGTGTGCACTTGGGCTTGCTAAATCAAACACACAAAACCCATATGAGAATAAAGAAAACTGCATGCTGAAATGGCTCATTGGCTGTATGCTGTGCGAAAAAATTTGCTGTTGTTGTTGCTGGAGGAAAACTGATATTTAAGGCCTCAAATTTGCTCCAAAAATTCTAAAAAATTAGAGAGAGGCTCCTCACACCCCAACTAATAAAACCCAAAAATATTTTGAGCTAATTCTAGCTGACCTGAAATGCCCAAAATAGTGTGAACATCTCAGCTAAGCCAACAATTCACCCTGTTATGAGAATGTAGATTTCAGGCCCAAATATTCCCCGGAAAATTCTAAAAAATTATGACAATTCTCCCCAACCCTGAACCAACAAAACCTAGAAATATTTTGGGCTAATTATAAACTCCCAAAATTACCCAAAATTATGTGAATCTATCCACTGTCAAACTCTACGTCCCACTAAAAAAACTACAACTTCTCTACCCAAAATCCCCACCAAACACTACAAGGAAAAGACCCTCTAGCGGAGGTTATAAAGGAGGTTTTTAGTGTTATAAAATTGGCCAAAATTGTCAAAAAAAAAAATTCTACAACATCTGTTTTTTGTAACGAAGGTTTTGATGGAGCTTTTAACAGAACTTCAGCACAACGAAAAAAAACTGGGTGGCTGAATGTTTTTACAGATGTTTTTCTCATCAGTGCGTGCATCATGTGTGAACGTACCAGTGCGTTTTAACCTGTATGCACCGGTACTGTAAACAAACCAAGCACCGTGATGGAAAATAAATTTCAAAAGCCCCAGGGCGTTTAGCAATGCCCTAGTGCGTGTCACCCATAAATATGCACCGGGCCGATAGAAGGTGCATGCACCGACGCCGTTAAGGTGTAAAAACGCACTAGACCGTTAAGGTGTTAAATGCATCAGGCTTTTAAGTTATAAAAACTCACTGGTGTGTTAAATGAAAGCCATACCACTGCATACAACACCTATGCACCTAGGTCATAGTTGTCGATAAAGCGCACTAGGTGTTCTAATTGGTATTGGTATATGGTGCGGTGCTCATAGGTCGTAGAAACGCACCAGTGCGCATTATCATACAAATGCACCAGTGCATAGTGTCATAGACATGCACCAGTGTTCATTTTCTATTTTTTAGAAACATAGACTTGTAAAAGTGCAATTATTGTGATTTTTTAAAATTCATTATTCATCAAAAGTTGACACATATCTTATAACAGTATTCATATCAATTAAATTTTTATTAGTGCATTTGAATTTGATGTTTGGATGAATTTGTTATATCATATCATCAGATTTTGCATCTCTTCATTATAATATTTAATCATCCATATATTTAATCAGTGGTGTAACATTTCACAGTGAAAATGGATAACACAATAGAATAATTAAAACGTATATATATATATATATAAGACACCCTTTTTCAAACAAAATGAGACAATTATTGGTATCACTTTGTCTTTCAATTAGGAAAATATGTCCATTAAATTAAACAAAATGTCTGATTTCACAAACAAATATTTCAAAAAATACAACGCGTATCTTTAATATCCAAACATATTGATCATCAATCTTCGCTGGAACTGCTCGAGCTACTTCCATGACTTGGGTTATTTGGAGGAATGTTTTGTTCATTGCGTTGATTGTTTTCTTCTTCTTCAAGTTCCATCTACAAACATAAAAATAAAGTGTAATGAGTGTATATACATTGGTGAGAATAATGAAATTTGCAATATTAAATAATATACATCAATTTAAATACAAAAGAAATGTACCATAGCAAGAATTGACTCATGAACTATACAAATTATTTCAAAACCAAATTTCATGCCATCTTTCAACAATTCATTTGTTGGTGTAGTTCCATACTTTGTTTCCTGCAAGTTTTATACCCCATAACATATCATAGATTTAATATAAAGGATTTTTTTGTTTTATTAACTATAGATGGAGCTAAGTAAAACAAGATAGATACTTACAAATTCCACAATTAATTTCTGACATGCCAACATATACTGACAACCCATATTTAACCCAATGTCAATCAATTATTCTGATGGTTCTTCTTTGTATGTTAGCACCTGTTTGAAGACATTTAATGATGATTGCTGTAAAACAACTTAAAATATAAAAAAATGAGCTCTAGTTAAGTTGTTATAAGGAAGTGACAATTACTCACAAACATAGATTTCAACCCTTTTCTTCCTTGTTGTCATGTTTTATGTGCTGAATGTGTTCCATTTTCTTTTATTTTCTGCAAGAAAATATTTGAAAATTAATATTTAATGCTAAATTATTTATTTATTGTACCTAATCGAAAAATTCAATGATTACATATTACCTTTGAAGCACATTGTTGTTGAGATGGCTCCACATGCAATGCAATTATGTCCATTTCTTTGACCATCTACTTGTACACCTTTTTGGACATTCCTACTGGCATATTTATGATATTAGCTCATTCATCCTTTGAGATTTTCATAATCTTTCTCAAAAAGTAACATGACAATAAACTATTTAATTTGTATCTTGATATATGAAAACTAAATATAACAAAAGTGATATTTATAAATGATTGCTTTGTAATAATACATACATATAACTCTAGAAAAACATTTAAATAAATATTACTTTTTCAATCCTTTTTTTTGTACGTTTATGCTATTAAAAGTTTGACATGTCTTATTGACCAATTCTTTGGAAAATCTTCCTGTAGTTTAAATAAAATTTGATAAGATCCCTGAGGATTTTTATGTTTTTTTCCCCTTTCGTTGCCTCCTTTGCCTCAGGATGAGATAGGCAATTTATTTTTATTTGCATATTCTATTTTTTTCTTTTCTTAGAACAACATTCATTTTCTTCGTTGTTAGTCCCTATAGAAAATTAAACATATCTGAATTAATAGATTGTTTGAAAGATGTTATCTATTATTTTTAATTATATAATTAATGAAAATTCAAAAAAGAAACTCATATTGGATCAATAGTACTTTTTCATTCACCTGATTCATCCTTCTGCAATTTTTCCATCAAGATTTTATGCTCTTCTCATCTTAGATCAGAAATAATCTTATCAAGATTTTTCATTTTGTGGCTCTGCGTGATACACACTAAATAATACATATTATTTAATTTTATATATAGTTCAAAAATAATAATTTTTGTAAAGAATTTACAAAGAACTTGCCTTTTTTGCTTTTCTGGAAGTGCTATTAGTATTTTTGTTACTTGATTCTTTATCAATATAAAACCTGTACCATTTATTAATATATTTTATAAATAAATCACATAATTTTCATGTAAAAAAAAATAAAAAATTCAAGAAAACGGTGTGTCTATCTAAATTAGACGCCCCATGCGACTTTTGGAATTTACGCACCGAAAACAGTGTGATAGGTTCTTATAAACGCACGACCAATATAGTATATCATATATTTAAAAAAAAATCATCTTCTTTATGGAGGCACATATCATCGAAACAAAGTGACACATTGGTTGTTAGGAAAGATATTATTAATTTAAAAACTAAAAAGAAACATTGGCCAAGACATTTAGAAAGTACATGATCAAAGGTTGGTCCCTTTAATTGGTATTTCAAAGAAGGTGATGTCCCATGGATTTAAAAAAAAGATGAGCTTTCTTTGGCAAAGGAAGTTATAATGGGTGTGAGAGTGCCATCTTCATATGCATCTTCACTACGGCGCTATTGCCCCGTGGAGGACCATTTGTCGAGGTTGAAATCACATTACCATTTGAATCTTCTAAGAGTATGTATACTTTCAAAAGCATGATTTTATTATTTGTTATATTAATAAATTTTATCCCATGGGATCATAAAAAATAACTAATTTTGTATATTATTGCATGTGTTTATAACTTTGCAGTGTCATTATACTTTTTTCGTGTGTGGGTGTGTGAAAAATGACTTCCCCCAAGACCTAAGACGTTCCATATCTAAATTATGTGCATTTGTATGTTGGATCACGTCAAAGGAGATTCATGTGGCTAGCATTCCACTGTGGCATCAAGAGATAGTTGATATTGTTTATATGTTTGAGAAGGAACTTCCGATGAGTTTAATGGACTTGCAGGTTCATCATATAATCCACCTAGTAGATGAGGTTTAATTAGTTGGGTGGTTTTTTGTCGTTGGATGTTCTTCTTAGAGAGGTACATGAATAAATTGAAAGGTTTTGTTTGACAAAGGGAGAAACCCGAGGGGTATATGGCGGAGGGGTACATATCGTATGAGTAATTCTATTGTGCCAGTGAGTACATCAACAAGATCAACAACACACCAGGTGCGGTGACTTGGGACGATGAAAGGGATGAAGACAAAAGAGAAGGGGAGCTTCTCCAAACGAATGGAAAAAGGCACTTGATAAAGAGTAAGCGACTTATAATTTGTCAAATTTACACAAAGTAAGTATTCACGTTGAACTTCGATATAATGTATATTTAGATCTCATATGTACTATATGTCGGTTTGATTTAGTCAGCGAATGCAGAAATTGAAGTAATCAATAAATTCGTTCTTTACAATTCTGAAGTGACACAACTGTGGGTCGCATTGTACAAACAAAAGAGGATGAAATGGGATAGTGATAGGAAAGAATAAATATGGTTGAATGGTAGAAGCGTGCCTTATCCTGATCATTTAAAAGAAAATATGCCAATTATATGCCCCAACAGTTGGGTTGTTGACCAATTCATAGAGAAAAAAAAAGCAACCGATCGTTACCCGCATGCTGAAGAGGATGCGCTAAACATAGGGATTGGGTGCAATAATTCAGTAATAATCTATTTATGTACATTTTAAACTTAATAATGCACCTTTGAAATGTAACATCTATAATTTATAATTTAACATTCGGGTTATTAGACACATGACACTATGATTTTTTAACCTTTTTTATAGGTGAATTTGTTCCCTTCTATGTGGGCATATGGACACCATTTTCACACATAAAATGCCGATGATGGACACATTACTCAATACTGTGGAGTGGAAGTTGATTTCGATAAATCTAGCCGAGCTAACCACCGTGATCAAAACCTAGTATGAGGGATGTTAGGTTATATCGGAAAGATACAAGAGGTCATTGAAGTGGACTTCTCTTCTTTCCAATGAGTTATCTTTAGGTAGAAGTGGTGGGACACCTTTGATCAGAATAATGTAAAGGAATATCACAATAGTAGGCTGATATGTATCAACTCTAGAAAGATGTGGGATGAAGCTAAGGAGCCTTATGTTTTCCCTAAAAACTGCAACTAGGTGTTTTTTTATGAAGATGTGTTGGATAGGGATTGGTAGTTCGTATTGAGACATGACCCTAGATCAAAACATATTTTTGAGAACAATAGTGTTATCATGCCAAGCGAGATGGAAGATAATGAGGGTGATCATGAGAACAAAGAGTGATATGATAAATGTGTTATTTCATCATTTATACTATTTAAGATGAGTTTTTATAAAGAAGAGAATTTAACCTTATAACTAAGACTCTTTTTTTTCAAAATATTATAATATGTATTTTGAATTAATTGGTTTGCATTGTGTTCATGTTAAAATCATTTCACTTGATAATTTGCAATTATGTTGATCTCGAAAGCAATGCATTGTATCAAGTTCCGTTTTTTTTAATGTCAATTCCTAAAATAATACAACTACTTGATTGCTTTAAATGGTTTTTCTCTATATCATTACTTAAATAAATGCACCCTATATATGTGTGTGTGTGTGAATGATATCTTCAGAATTTAAAAAAATGTATTAACGTATACTGTTATTTTTGGTATGTAAGATAATAATAAAATAATGATAATTCTAAACATGAATTTATTTGCATTATTCTCTAAACTTTATTATGTAACAAAAATTCATATTATTCTAGATTTATTATTTTACAATTATTTATATTCATACAAATTTACAAATTTACAATTATGGTAATTTAACAATATGTACGATATACATTTTACTTACGGTAGGTATGGTTGTACAATTAATTTATAAATTTACAAATTTACAAATTTTACAATTTTAATAAAATTGAATCATGACAATACATACAATTACAATTACAATTTTACAATTTCACAATACATTTACAATTACAATTACAGTTTAAAAAATATTTTACATCCAATTACAATTACAATTTTACATACAATTACAATTACAATTACAATCACGATAGATACAATTACAATTACAATTTTACAATTTTACAAGTTTACATATTTTACAAATTTAGTAAAATTGAATCATGACAATACATACAATTAAAATTACAATTTTACAATTTCACAATACAATTACAATTACAATTACAATTTTACAAATATTTACATACAATTACAATTACAATTATAATTTTACAATTTTACATAAAATTACAATTACAATTACACAATTTTACAATTACCAATACATAATATTTAATAAATATCATGATTTAATATTAAAAATATACCTCATGATCATGATAACCATCGTACAAACATCATATTCTAAAATAGACATTCAAATTCTCTAACATCAGCTAATCATCGTGATCATGAACAATTAAAATCACGATGCATACAATTACAATTACATTTTTAGAATTTTAAAAATTTTACAATTTTAATAAAATTAAATCATGATATGAATACATACAATTAAAATTACAATTTTACAATTTCACAATACAATTACGTACAATTACAATTACAATTTTACAAATATTTTACATACAGTTACAATTACAATTTTACAAACAATTAAAATTAAAACTTCAATTACAATAACGACATAATATTTAATAAATATCATGATTTAATATTACAAATAAATATCACAATCATGATAACCATCGTAGAAACATCATATTCGACTAAAATACACATTCAAATTCGTAACATCATCTAATCATTGTGATCATGATCATCTAAAAAACCAAAAGCATTGTATAACATCATCACAACACATACATCAAATATACATCTCATGTCAAATAAATTTGATCACATACACATCTATTTGCAAGCACTTTAAATGAACATATCTAACATGACCTAACAATATACACATCATGATGAACACCAACATGTAAATTAAGTACATAAAGATGAACATAAAATATATGGAACACACACACACACACACACACACACACACACATATATAATTTCAAAAATATACAATTGTAATATAACTACATTTAAATGTGAAATATCTGGTGGCACATCAATACTAGTACTAGTCGAGGCCTACTCAGTGGATGGTGTAGCCTCATGCTCAAATAGATGACGTGGCTACTTCGAAGGTGCCTAATGATCAGTTGATGGTTTATTCTGCTCAGGAACTGCCTGCTGATGACTCGTCGATGGTGTAACCTGCTAAGTGGATGGTATGGCCTGCTTAGATGGGCTTGCCTGCTCAGGATCATGTGCCTGCTCAAGATCACGTGGCTGCTCAAGACTAGGTGTCTGTTGAAATGGTGCAGACTCCATAAACGATGCCTGCTGCTTAGGACTATATGTTGGATGCTCATCATGATCTCTGGCGTGAGGTGAAGGAGGAGGAGGTGGAGTAGTAGAATGACGATCACTCCCCTCATGATCATGATCATCAAATAAGCCGATGCTATGTTGTGCATCTCTACGACGCCTACCCCTCCTAGCCCGTGTTAGTGTTGTGGAAGCTCCAGTGATATGACACGTGAGGGTCATCATATCGCGAGGCATGCCTCTCCATAGATGTGTGAGCCTATGATCAGCGTGGATCTCTCCGATCATAGCCAAGAGGACTCCCTCATCAATTAGGACTTGACAAAGTTGTTTGCCCAACTCCATCCTGAATCGGGTGTCCCGCCTATGCCTCAACCCTGTGGGTATCTGTAGTCGATCAGGATCAAGTCTATCACCCTGATACTCTGCCTCTACCATATCCTCGTTAACATCTACACCTAGATCATTCGGTGGGGGTGGAATCATGTCCCCGATGAATGTCCCAATATATACAAAATGTATAGTACAAAACCATAATTAGGAATTTTCATTAAACAATTTAATAAAACAAGTTAAAGAACATGTTAGAATAAATTTGATAATTCTAATTAATTAATTTAGACAATAAAATGAAACTATAATAATTTAAAGAAAACACTATTATTACCTCTCGCATTGGGCGGCTCATCCCGTGTGAAGAGGATGTTGGTACACCCTCGCCAATCCAAACCGACGTACGAACATGGCACCAGAATGAATAAGTGATCATCAACGCTAGATAGCAACTCCAGTGAATCGGGAGATATCCTGGCGAGAAAGTCAAACTGGCCCCTCTTGGGCATCATATGGCCCCACATCTACATCCGCACATGCAGCATCGACGTACGAGGCTACCGAACAAAATTAGACCTTGTCTCTGGAATCCTCTCAAAATTAAACAAAATAACTCTAAAGCAAAAGGGAAGGTCAACCTCTCACATGCCTGAGAATGACATCTATTTAATTATGTACAAAACTGTCTTAAAAAAATTTCAGACCATCTCACAAGTCATGGCACCTCGAATAAAGAATCAACGTAAAATAAAAGTGGGAAACCAATGTGTTTCTTGTCACTGGTATAGTGTGCAATGGTCGTCAGTAGTAGTGAGGTTGCACCTCACTTCCTCTGCACCAAACAAAGCAATATGTATCTTACCATCAGACACCTACAAATCTAGAGGAGAAATTATTTCATCCCTAGTGTATCTTTGGGAGTATGCCAACTGACTCCCTGCTGCATAACCGACGGGGACATCTGGGAACTAGGGAAAATCATACCCCCTCTGAGATAGGGCAGTTATAAAATATATGTCCTCATCAGTGTTGGAAATGTTGTCATTGATGGAAAAGGAATTGGAAAAGGAGGAGCATCTGAAACAGTAACTAGGAAAAGAGAAAAGCAAAGTAACAGAGAGGAGGCAAAGGCAGCATAGAAGGAAAAAAGGCAGCAGGAGACAGATGATAGTAGAATAGACAAGAAATTTCAGCTGTGTATCTAAAAGGATTTGTTTCAGTATGACATGGATAATGTTGACCTAAATCATATGAGAAGGAGCTTTGATTTTAGTGAGAAATTGTATGGCTCTTTAGCAGGTGTTGTGGTGTGCAATTACCTATGCACAGATCACATAGGTGAGTTGATCAGGGTTTATAAACAGTTCTAGAATAAACCCTGTGGAAAGGGTTTGAAATTAAAGATTCATCATATAAATTGGAGGAATTAATGGTTACGGAGACCTGCACAGACCTGCGTAGAGAACTGCATAGAACTGTAGAGTAGAGAAGAAGGGCCAATCGATTGAAGATTTGGATGCTAGAAAGTTTTAGAGGAACTGATGTTAATATGGTCGACTGTGTATCTCTGTGTTATGGAGTAAGGTGTTTATCTTCATTCTGAATTGTGGATTGAATGCACGCAGAGAACCGGGATACTGTGTGAACGGCACATTGTGGATTGGTCGAGCCTGTGGAGGAGCGCTCAGCTGTAAGCCTAGAGTTGAATGGTGCGGAACCCCGAGGTAAAAGGGCGGAACCTGGCGTGTCGAAGAAGCGGAACCATGACCAGATGAACAGTGACGGCGGTTTATGGTTTTCATCGCACCACCTTTACACGGTGGGCGGTATTTGAGGAGTTGGGAGCGATTCCACAGGATGGACAATGCGTTTCCCAGAGAAAGTTGTCAAAACCACTCTCACTGTGCGCCATCATGCATTAACTCTCGACTGAGGACCCCTTGCGATATCGATACAAGCCTTCGATCTGGAGCGAAGCCATCAGACGGTGATCATATTGGGAAGATGTGTGAAGGTTAACTTAAGGTACAGGTGAGTGTATTTGATTGATTCCTTCGATTGTATGGTGGGGCCGAGGCCTATAGTAATTTATTAAAAATGTCGGTTATTAATATAAGGGTGGAAACCTTATTATAAGACGACGACTGAACATATTTAAGGGTTTCCATAGTCATAATATGGAAGAGGATAAATTATAAAATGCATACATATGACTGTGTGTGTGAAATCAAAAGGAAGTTGAGGAAGACCACGTAGAGGAGAACGGGGTATAGTGAGAGCTAAACGGGACTATGGATGTGAGCGTTATCAAGTGATATATTTAAGTGGGGAACATAATACAGTTTGATGATATAAAGGTTATAAAACCCATGACCATGCTTACGTTGGGCGCTAAACAAAAGCCACGGTTTATTAATAGTTTTTTTGTTTGACTTGGAGACGGGCATACGTTAAAGTAAATACATGGGTCTTCACATTTGGTGGGAAACATATATATATGCTGATATATATACTATGCTGATATTTAATATAGTGAGATGTAATATTGCTTCGAAATTGTATTAAAACATTGATTGGGTTTATTACAAGAGCATATTATATATTTTATGGGTCTTATAATCGTGAGTATAAGAAGCCTCCACAGTTGATTAAAGTGTCAGCCCAAGAGATTAGAACCTTGAGAGTTTGCCTAGATTTAAAATCAGCTGTTATATTAAAAAGCAGTTATATATGCAGTAGGTGCACAAAAGTACAGTGAACAGGTGAATAAACACAGGGATGAAAATGTGGGCCTAACAGAGGTAAACAAAGAATGTAGGAACTGAAAAATTCATAGGGAATTTTGCAGGCATAATGAACAGAAATATACAGAACAGTCACTCAACAACAGCAGAAGAGACAAATCCAGTAAAGCCGAAGAAAGTCTAGAAAAGGAACTCAGTGGTATTGAAATGTGCAACTGAAAATGTAAATAATTTTTGTTTTATATTGTTTGTGATGCAAAGGCAAGTATCCCAAGGAAAAGAAAAATCCCACTGTAGCATGGAAATTTGTACATATTATTATAATTTTAAAATGAGTTGGATAAAGGAATGAGAAGACAGAAGTCAAAAAGTCAGGACTATTCACTTCAAATTCCTTGAGGAATGTAAAGAGTCATATAATGAACTCTATATATAATATCACATTGATATGCACAAAGATTTAATGAGAGAGAAAGGATAGAGAAGAAGAGGCATAGAATATTGAGTTAGAGAAGATAAGGAAGAGAAGAGCAGAAATAGATGCTACTGAACAGAGATGATATCTGAGGTAAATCAGAAAACATTTCTTGTGATAAGTTGAGGAAGTCGGAGCTTCCCTATCAAGTTGAAGCTTGATAACTGTCAGTTGTAGCTGACTGAGGTTGGAGCCTCCTGTAGGTTGGTGCCTGCAGAAAATTGAAGGGAGTTGGAACTTCCTTGCAAGTTGTAGCTTGTAGAATTGAGGTTGGAGCCTCCTGTAGGTTGGTGCCTGCAGAAAAACAGTGGTGAGAGGGATTTGGAGCTTGCCTTTGCATCACAACAATAATAAGATGTGGTTTTCTCCCTTTATGGGTTTCCACTTATATCTGTTGTCTCTATCTATGTTACCTATGTGCTGAGATGATTTATCAAATCTGCTTAATGTTTACTGCCCTCATAATAAGTTTAATGTCACATTAATCTAATAATTGCTGCAACATATTAAGACAGTTCATAAACTATGGTTGAATACAAAAGTAAGTTGTAAATAAGTTGATGAAAATTTAAAAAGCACATGTATGTATTGAACTGATTCACCCCCCCCTCCTCTCAGTTCAACTAAGAATTCAACAATTGGTATTAGAGCAAGTTCCTTTGTACCAGTTTAGCAACTGAAAGGAGATTCTAGGTTCTCAGAATGGCTAGTAAAGAAGGATGCTCAACCAATAAAGCCCCTTTCTTTACAGGTGTAAATTATGCCTTCTGGAAAATTAGGATGAGGACATACATAATGTCTCTAGGAATAGAAGTTTGGGGTGCTGTGGAATTAGGATATGCCCCAAAGTCAACTAACTCAGAGAAAGAATCCAAACAAGATTTTGTAGCTAACGCAAAAGCCATGAATGCTATCTTGAATGGATTGTGTGAAGCAGAGTTTATCAAAGTAATGCACAAAGACACTGCCAAAGAGATGTGGGATACTCTGGAGAACATCCATGAAGGAGACAAGAAAGTAAAAAATGCCAAACTTCAAGTCTATAGAGCCCAGTTTGAGAACTTAAAAATGAATGATGATGAAAACATTGACAGTTTCTTCCTAAAAGTTGCAGAAATTGTTAACAATATGAAAGCTCTTGGAGAAACCATGCTAGAAAGTATAATTGTGCAAAAGATTCTAAGATCTCTTCCATCCAGGTTTAATCCCAAGATGTCTGCAATAGAAGAAACAGCTGATTGGGAGACCTTAACCATGAACCAACTACTTGGAAATTTAACAACATACGAGATGAGGCTCCCACAGAAGAAGCCAAGTACAAGAGATGCAGCCTTTAAAACAGAAAAGAAGAAAGAAGAAGAGGAAGATATATGCTCTTGCTCAGGTGAAGAAGAGGAAAATTTTGTCAAGAAATTGGATAGAGGCTCAGGTAAATACAAAGGTAAACTTCCTTTCAAGTGCTTTAACTATGGAAGATTGGGACACTATGCTGCTAAGTGTCCTCACAAGAAATAAAGGAATCAGGCTCAAGAAACAGAGAAAAATACATCAAAAAATTGGCAGAAAGGAAAGAAGTTCAGCAGAAAATCCTTTTATGCTCAACAAGACAACAGTGCATCTGAAGACTCAGATGAAACTTCAAGTGAAGAAGGAACCTCTGAATTCTTATTGATGGCCATAGAAGAACTTGAAGGTCTCCTGCTAGAAGATGAAGAAGAAGAAGGTGAAGTCGACCTTGAGGGGGAGCTAAGAAGTGATCTGGAAGAGATTGATAGACTCAAGCTGAAATGCAGAAAACAAAAGGACATTCTCTTCAAGTTTGTACGAGAAGAATAGAATTTAGAAGTCCTGATGTAGCTAAAGATAGAGCTTGAAGAAGCCAAGAAGATAGAGGACATGTTACTTAAGCAAATCAAGGAAAAAACTCAGGAACAAGAAAAGTTGGAAGAAGTAGTATGTCTCAGGAAGAAATTAGAAAATGCTTGAAGGAAATTGGTTATAAACTCTTCTCAAACAACAAGCTCTAGTAAGTTGAATGAAATTCTGGTTGCTCAATGATCGCCTATGATAAAAACTGGAATAGGCTATGAAGGAGAATCAAGTAAAAACAAAGAAAAGGAAAACAGAGAGATTATTTTTGTAAAATAAAAGAAGGATGATGCAGCAGCTCAAATAGTGCCTACAAAAGAAAAAACATGTAAGGAAGGAGACAGAACCCAGAAAAATCCTCTAATAACAAAGAATGAAAGAAATACTCAAACAACAAGAAAAGATTTATCTGCCCCTGAGTATGTCAAATTTGAAAGCCATCAAAGGAGATTCTTCCCTCCTATGAAGAATTCCACTTGTTATGTTTTCCACAAGCAGGGACACATTGCTGCATATTGTCATGCAAGGAGGAGGAATTTCAACCAGAAAAAGATGCAAATAGTGAAGAGACTGTCTCAAACAAACAAATGGAGAAAACAACCTTACATCAGGTATGGAAATAATTTCTATGGTTATTGTTTTTATTGTAAGGAATTTGGCCATAAAATTATTGAATGTAGAAAGTATGGACAAAGATTGATGTTCAACACCTCAAGGAGGTTTATGAATCAAAGAAATTTTGTTCATACTCACAATTCTGCAAAAAATATGATCAAATGTTGTATATGCAATAAAGTTGGACATATGCCTTCCAAATGTCCTCTGAAAGGAGGTGATTCATCATCTCACAAAAGATACCAAACAAAAGGATGCCTCCAGTGGAAAAGAAGGAGAATAAGTGTGACCTGGCTCTAACTGCTCAAGATCTGAAAAGCCAATGGTATCTGGACAGTGGCTGCTCAAAACATATGACTGGAGACAGGAGAAAATTTATAACTTTTGATGAAAAGAAAACTGGTAATGTTACTTTTGGCAATGATAAATTAGGAAAAATCAAGGGAAAGGGCTCAGCTAGCTTAGATAATGGCAGAGGTAAGGCCCAAGATGTACTATTTGTAGATGGACTGAAGGAAAATTTTATGAGTGTCAGTCAAATGTGTGATAAAGGCTGCGAAGTTCTTTTCAGAGCACACGACTGTGAAGTCAGATCAAGCACCACAGGTAAGAATCTGCTCAAAGGTGTTCGAACAGAGAGCAATGTTTACATCGTGAAAGAGGAAGATGAAGGATGCCATCTTAGAAAATTTGAGGATTCATGGTTATGGCATAGGAGATTGGGACATCTCAGCTTCGATCATATCATCAGACTGAGCAAGAAGAAAGCGGTCAGAGACATGCTAGAAATAAAAAGGCCTTCTAATACCATATGCAGATCTTGTCAATTGGGTAGAAAGACCTGCACATCCTTTAAGGCCAAAGATGAGTTATCAACAAGAAGACCACTCCAGCTTGTGCACATGGATCTGTGTGGACCTGCAAGAACTAAAAAACCAAGTGGAGAATCCTACTTTATGCTGATAATAGATGATTTCTCCAGAATGACATGGGTTGCTTTTCTCAAGAATAAATCGGAAGCTCTGGACAAATTCAGAATATTCAAAGCATTAGTAGAAAATAAAATAGGATGCAAGCTAAAATGCATCAGATCGGATAGAGGAGGTGAATTCACAGATTATGACTTTGCAGATCTATGCAATGAATATGGCATAAAACAACACTTTACTATTCCAAGGACACCTCAGCAGAATGGAGTAGTAGAGAGACAAAGAAGATCTGTTCAACAAATTGCCAGAGTCATGATGCAAGAGAGTAATATTCCTCAAGCCTTCTGGGCAGAAGCAGTACACATAGAGGTGCATATCCTTAATAAAGCCCACTTAAGACCAAGTAGTGATAAGACTCCATATGAACTATGGCATGGGAAACCAACTTCAATTAAACATTTTAGAATCTTTGGAAGCAAGTGTTACATAAAGAATAATGATGAAAATCTTGGGAAATTTGATGCAAGAGCAGATGAAGGGATTTTTCTAGGATATGCTTCCAAAAGTAAAGGGTACAGGTGCTACAACAAGACTCTTCAAAAAATAGTTGAAAGTATTGATGTGAGATTTGATGAAGAACGTTCAAACAATACAAGAGATACAGACTACTACAGTTCATCAGACAACCATGAAGAAGAAAACCAGAATAATGATGAAACAAGAAAGACAACAAAAGATGTAGAGCTGAGCTTGAAAGCCCCCTCAAGATACACTCAGAAGAATGATCCTGAAGATCAGATCATAGGAGACAAGAAAGCAGGGGTCCAGACAAGAAGGCAGCTAACAGAACAAACTGAAGAAGTATACATAGCCATGTTGTCACAAATAGAGCCAAAGAGATTTGAAGAAGCCAGTAAGGACAAGTATTGGGTGAATACTATGAATGAAGAATTGGATCAAATTGAGAAGAACAATACCTAGGAAATAGTTCCTAGACCCACTGAGAAAAATGTCATAGGCTCAAAATGGGTTTTCAAAAATAAAATGAATGAAGAAGGACAAGTAATCAGGAATAAAGCCAGAATTGTCTGCAAAGGATACTCACAAATTGAAGGACTTGATTACGATGAAACATTTGCCCCTGTAGCCAGAATGGAAGCTATCAAAATGTTCCTGGAATTTTCATGCTACCAAAACTTCAAGGTATATCAAATGGATGTAAAATCTGCATTTCTGATTGGAGACTTAGAAGAAGAAGTCTACATGGAACAACCAGAAGGCTTCTCATTAACAGACAAAGAAGACTATGTATGCAGACTGAAGAAGGCTCTTTATGGACTGAAATAGGCTCCTCGTGCTTGGTACTCAAGACTAGATAAATATTTGCAAAAACAAGGCTTTAAGAGATGTGGAGTAGACAACAATCTATACATAAAATCCCATGAAAATGAACTCTTGATTGTTGTAGTTTATGTTGATGACATTATGTTTGGAAGCAACAGAGATGAACTTGCAAAAGGGTTTGCTGAGGAGATGAAATCAGAGTTTGAGATGTCCATGATTGGAGAACTTAGTTTCTACTTAGGACTTCAAATTCAGCAAAAGAACACAGGCACATTCATCTCGCAGGAAAAATACTTAAAAGAAATGTTGAAAAAGTTCAAAATGGAGGACTGCAAACCTGTGTCAACTCCTATGATCACGGGATGCAAGCTGTGTGCTGATGATGGGTCTGCAGATATAGATCAAAAACTCTACAGATCCATGATAGGAAGTCTGTTGTATCTGACAACATCAAGGCCAAACATCATGCTAGCAGTAGGACTAGTGGCTAGATATCAAGCAGCACCTAAACAAAACCATCTTCTGGAAGTCAAAAGAATGTTTAGATATCTACAAGGAAAAACACAGTATGAAATTTGGTATCCTAAAGACAAAAGCTTCACTTTGACAACATACACAGATGCAGATTGGGCCAGCTGTGTGGATGACAAGAAAAGCACAAGTGGAGGTGCTTTCTATCTAGGAGAAAGTCTGGTGGCATGGTTAAGCAAGAAACAAACATCTATCTCTCTGTCTACAGTAGAAGCAGAATATATAGCAGCAACGGCATGTTGTACACAAGTCATGTGGATGAAGAAAACCCTCCAAGACATGAAGGTAAGCATTGATGAACCTATCTCAATCAAATGTGATAATACAAGTGCTATAAGTATATCTAAAAATCCTGTGCTTCACTCAAAAACTAAGCATATCCCAATCAAGTACCATTTTCTCTGAGAACAAGTGGCTCAGAAAATAGTAAAGCTGGAGTATGTGCCAACAAAAGAACAAACAACAGATATATTTACCAAACCTCTTGCTAGAGAACCATTTGAATATTTGAGAGATAGACTAGGGGTAGTATCTGTAGATTCTACTCTCTGATATAAAGAGAAAACATAGTTTTAGGGGGAGAACAGAAACGAAAATATCATTCCAGGGGGAGATCAGCCAGCAAGGAAAGAATGAAACAGGTCCTTAGGGTCAAAGGATTATGGAAAGAATACACCCAGCATAAAAGAGTTAAAGAAAAGGCTACAGGGTCAGAATTTTAGATTGAATCCAAAGTTTGGAGCAGCAGGGTTCAAATTCAGAAGATCTCAGAAAGAGGAAATGTAGAAAGAAAACTATGAAATGATCAACCCTTTGCCATTGATGTCAAAGGGGGAGGAAAAGAAAAAATGGGCTTCTATAAGGCAAACAGAGGAAGAGTATTGCCATCAATGCTAAAGGGGGAGACTGTTGGAAATGTTGTCATTGATGGCAAAGGAAATAGCAAAGGAGGAGCATTTGAAATAGTAACTAGGAAAAGAGAAAAGCAAAGTAGCAGAGAAAAGAAAAGTAGCAGAGAGGAGGAAGAGGCAGCATAGAAGGAACAAAGGCAGCAGGAGACAGATGACAGTAGAATAGACAAGAAATTTCAGCTATGTATCTAAAAGGATTTATTTCAGTATGACATGGATAATGTTGACCTAAATCCTATGAGAAGGAGCTTTGATTTTAGTGAGAAATGGTATGGATCTTTAGCAGGTGTTGTGGTGTGCAATTACCTATGCACAGATCACATAGGTGAGTCGATCTGGGTTTATAAACAGTTCTTGAATAAACCCTATGGCAAGGGTTCGAAATTAAAGATTTAGCATATAAATTGGAGGAATTAATGGTTATGGAGACCTGCACAGACCTACGTATAGAACTGCATAGAACTGTAGAATAGAGAAGAAGGGCCAATCGATTGAAGATCTAGCCGCTAGAAAGTTTTAGAGGAACCGATGTTAATATGGTCGACTGTGTATCTTTGTATTATGGAGTAAGGTGTTTATCTTCGTTCCGAATTGTGGATTGAATGCACGCAGAGAACCAGGATACTGTGTGAATGGTGCATTGTGGATTGGTCGAACATGTGGAGGAGCGCTCAGCTGTAAGCATGGAGTTGCATGGTATGGAACCCCGAGGTAAAAGGGCGGAACCTGGTGTGTCGAAGAAGCGGAACCATGACTAGATGAACAATGACAATGGTTTATGGTTTTCATCGCACCACCTTTACATGGTGGGCGGTATTTGAGGATTTGGGAGCGATTCCACAGGACGGACGACGTGTGTCCCAGAGCAAGATGGTAAAACCACTCTCACTGCATGCCATCGCGCATTAACTCTCGACTAAGGACCCCGTGCGATATCGATGCAAGCCGTTGATCTGGAGGGAAGCCATTAGACGGTGATCATATTGGGAAGATGCACGAAGGTTAACTTAAGGTACGTGCATGTGTATTTGATTGATTCCGTCGATTGTATGGTGGGGCCGAGGCCTATAGTAATTTATTAAAAATTTTGGTTATTAATATAAGGGTGGCAACCTTATTATAAGATGGCGACTGAACATATTTAAGGTTTTTCATAGTCGTAATATGGAAGAGGATAAATTATAAAATGCATACGTATGACTGTGTGTGTGAAATCAAAAGGAAGTTGAGGAAGACCACGTAGAGGAGAACGGGGTATAGTGAGAGCTAAATGAGACTGTGGATGTGAGCATTATCAAGTGATATATTTAAGTGGGGAACATAATACAGTTTGATGATATAAAGGTTATAAAACCCGTGACCATGCTTATGTTGGGCGCTAAACAAAAGCCATGGTTTATTAATAGTTTTTTTGTTTGACTTGGAGATGGGCATACGTTAAAGTAAATACATGGGTCTTCACATTTGGTGGGAAACATATATATATATATGCTGATATATATACTACACTGATATTTAATATAGTGAGCTGTAATATTGCTTCGAAATTGTATTAAAACATTGATTGGGTTTATTACAAGAGCATATTATGTATTTTATGGGTCTTATAATCGTGAGTATAAGAAGCCTCCATAGTTGATTAAAGTGTCAGCCCAAGAGATTGGAACCTTGAGAGTTTTCCCAGATTTAAAATCAGCTGTTATATTAAAAAGCAGTTATATATGCAGCAGGTGCACAAAAGTACAGTGAACAGGTGAATAAACAGAGGGATGAAAATGTGGGCCTAACAGAGGTAAACAAAGAATGTAGGAACTAAAAAAGTCACAGGGAATTTTGCAGGCATGATGAATAGAAATATACAGAACAGTCACTCAACAGCAGCAGAAGAGACAAATACAGTAAAGCTGAAGAAAGTCTAGAAAAGGAACTGAGTGGTATTGAAATGTGAAACTGAAAATGTAAATAATTTTTGTTTTATATTGTTTGTGATGCAAAGGAAAGTATCCTAAGGAAAAGAAAAATCCCACTGTAGCATGGAAATTTGTACATATTATTATAATTTTAAAATGAATTGGATAAAGGAATGAGAAGACATAAGTCAAAAAGTCACGACTATTCACTTCAAATTCCCTGAGGAATGTAAAGAGTCATATGAAGACCTCTATATATAATATAACATTTATATGCACAAAGAGTTAATGAGAGAGAAAGGATAGAGAAGAAAAGGCATGGAATATTGAGGCAGAGAAGATAAGGAAGAGAGGAGCAGAAAGAGATGCTACTGAACAGAGCTGATATCTAAGGTAAATTAGCAAACATTTCTTGTGATAAGTTGAGGAAGTCGGAGCTTCCCTATCAAGTTGAAGCTTGATAGCTTTCAGTTGTAGCTGACTGAGGTTGGAGCCTCCTGTAGGTTGGTGCTTGCAGAAAAACAGTGGTGAGAGGGAGTTGGAGCTTGCCTTTGCATCACAATAATAATAAGATGTGGTTTTATCCCTTTATGGGTTTCCACTTATATCTGTTGTCTCTATCTGTGTTGCCTGTTTGCTGAGATGATTTATCAAATCTGCTTAATGTTTACTGCCCTCATAATAAGTTTAATGTCACATTAATTTAATACTTGCTGCAACATATTAAGACAGTTCATATACTAAGGTTGAATACAAAAGTAAGTTGTAAATAAGTTGATGAAAATTTAAAAAGCTCATGTATGTATTGAACTGATTCACCCCCCCGGCTCTTAGTTCAACTAAGAATTCAACAATCAGTGGGCGCGAACCACTAGCCAAGACCGACCCGAAAAGCCTGTCGATGGGCATCCCACATGAATATTAGTTGTGTCAATAACCCACTATGGCCCTTGAGGGATGTAGCCTCTTCATAGAACTTTAGGAGGCGTATCTCCCTTAGGAGAAACTGGGTAGTTGTCATAATAGGGTGATGGTACACAATTCTCTCACTCTCTCATGCGTCCTACAGTTGAATCACGTTATACTGGTCCTCCATATGTTGTTTTTGTTCCCTTTGTTCTCTTCTTTGAAATCGGTGAATGATTCACATATTAAATACATTTTTTTTTAATTAAATGAGATATATATATATATGTTTGTATGTATCTTTCATAATATAATATATATATATGTATTTTTCATCCCTCCTCATTGTTTCAAAAATAATACTTTTTAGATGTGACTGAAATGATCCATGGGAATGGTGCAGGTCCTACTTTTATCGCGCACCACGCTTGGTGCGCATGGAAAATGTTCACACACCACCAAAGATGGAAATATGTTTATGAAGTGTGTTGATGAAACTATCCACCCCAAGGTGGATAATTTTGTCAACGTACCGCCCAACAACAATACATGGCCAACTGTGTGGTCCTATAAACGACCACACCGTTGACCATGTACTGTTGTTGGGAAGGCAGTGCATTGACCAAATTAACCATCCTAGGGTGGATAGTTTGGTCAATGCACCACCCAACAGTAGTACATTATCAATGGTGCAGTCCTAAAAACAACTGCACCATTGATTATGTAATTATGTCAGGCAGGCGATGCGCTGACCTAACTATCCCCCCCAGGGAGGTTAGTTTGATCAATTCACCACCATCGCAACACTAGTAAATATTCAATGGTGTGGTCGTTTAAATGATGACACCACCATGTTATTTTTTAAATTAGTCACGGTGTGAATTTTTTGGGTACCGCACCAGAACCCGATGCAGTTTCTGTTAACACCGCTCACGATGCGGCCTGAAAATTTACAGGCAGCACCGTGAACAGTGCGAGCTAAAAGTCTCGAGTGTACTGCATAGATTTTGTTTTTTAAATAGTTAATTTTAAGTTTTTTTCAAAATATAAAATGCTAAAATGTTTAGTTATTGAGAAACACATATAATACTTGTACTTTTGTGTAACATACACCGTTAACTTCACATGGAAATGTAAGGAGATAAAAATTTTATACAAGTTAGTCATGGGTAACCAACCATTCACCATTAAATATTCCTTACTCATCATTACATAGAAGTTTTACTAGTTCCTAGTGTAACTATTAGAATAGGAATAGTAAGCTCTTTAACCATTAACAACCTCCATTATAGTACATTAACATAATACTGTATGATGTAACCTCCATTCATTTCTTCACTCTTATAGTCATCACATACTTGCCATTATGAACATCATAACAAGAAAGGAATCAACATCATCAACTTGACACAATAATCAATCACATCATTGAACACCAATATACCCTGGAAACCCTGTAGGGTGAAAACCAACAAACGTTTAATTTTATTATTAAATGCTCGTGAGGGTGTTCAACCCATCACTCAATGAATTATAAGGGAGACCATCCCTTAACCATCGTTTATATAATCTTACAAGGAAATATACAACCTCTAGCTTTAAGCCATTCAATAAATATGATACCATTTACCCTCTAGTCTTCATATCTTCATATCTTCACATCTTGGTGGCATGGATGTACCTACATTGGACCATCGTACATTGGACCTTCCTACAACTCGCACTCATCTGCATGAACATTCATCATTTACCTGCCACCAGGACAAGCATAATTTTCCTTTGTACATGACAAGCATCATATTCCTTTGTACATGTCACCATCATTCCCTGATATGATGCCTTCAACATAAAATGATGGTCAAGATTAATAAAGTATTAATAAATCATTTCACATATCTATACTATAGTAGCTTCTCCATCTACTCATGTATATTCATGACATGTAGGTAAAGTACCTTGTAATTCTCTCTTTAACGACACATACCTCATATGTGCTGGTTATAATTCATCACAATAACTAATGCTTCCGTCGCATAAGCACACATTCCTACAAGACAATGGATACATCTCCCAAGATTTTCTTTAAAATAAACTGATACATCAGTTAAGATATTTATGCATGTGATTTACATAAATTTAATCAAAATAGCTAACCCTTAAGCTATTACTTTTAGTGCATGGAATGCGAGCTAACATAACAAATGTTTCTCCCATGCATGCAAATGCATATCGATTCCAAAAGAGTCTCCCTAAAGGAGTGCTTACACAAAGAAGCACATAACCTCCTTCACGAGTCTTCCCAAAGAAAATCTCAATGCTAGTGAGCATGTAAACATATGTTTTCTTTTTGTAAAAATATGCAATTAAGAAAATAAATACATGTCTTTTCCAAAGATTATACTAAGCAATCATTTTCAACGTAGTTTAATACTACAAGCTATCTTTTTACATACAAATATGTATATTATTTTTCAATAAAAGTTAATACATATGTTGCATGTATATGCAAGATCTTCCTCCAAAAGGAATTTAACATCATAATCATGATAATATAAAATAATCGCTTAGTTTATTCATCTAAGGAATAAAACTGATTAGTTCCTTTAACCATGAATTTATTAAATAACTTAACTTTACCAACACCATGGTAATTTATTCATGGATTTATCAAATAACTAATATTTGCAAACACCATGGTAATCTGCCCATGGTTTTATGAAACAATTAATCCCCATCAACACCATGGAAAAACTACCCATGGTTTTATGAAACTATCCATGGATTTATTAATTAATCTTTACCATTACCATGGTAAACTATCCATGGATTATTAAATAATTACTATTTACAACATGGTTAATGTATAGAATATTAATATGAGAAACTTCTCTTTTCTTCTTCACTACACATGAAAATATTTCAAGAGTCACTCTCTTTAATCTATTCAAGAAAAATACTTTGGACTTGTTATCACTTCATAATTTAAATGAGTACAAAATCTCTTTTAAAATAAAAGAATTCTTCTTCTATTTTATTGCTTATGTAAATATTTTTATTAAAGAGTTACCCTCTTTAATCTAATCAAGAAAATCCCTTTTCAAATGAAGGGCATGCATCATTTATTTTCTTGTTATACAATATTATGTAAATATTGATATTAAAGAGTTACCCTTCTTTGAAACTATTCAAAAAAATCCTCTTTTTAACACATAGAGCGTGCATATATACATACGTCTTTCTAAAATGTTAACATAATGCCAATTTTTATCTATTGGCAGTGACATGTTTTATTTACTAAGAAAAACTAGCATAAGTTCTCCATATACCTTATCTTATCCTTGAACTCATTAAATATTTTCAAGTATTAAACTACTTAACTCTTCCCAAAATATCGTAATAGTGATTACCCACTATCTAGATAACAGTGTAAAATTTTTAAGTAGATTAATGTTATAACTTATCTTCCAAAAATAAAAGAAGATTAATTTCTCTTTCAATGCACAAGAATCTAGTAAATGTTTCCAAAAGACAATCTAGATTCTTATAGTTTTTTTTTCACATAAAAGTGATTTTCTTGGAAAGATAACCCATAACTTTTCATATTTCCTCTGCATAAATAAACTCTGAAATTCTTTTTAATAAGGAAATTTACTTATCTCTTTTAAGCAAATCTTCCATTTGAACCACGCAACCTGGGTTCTCTTTCACGTTTTCCTTTCACATGTGGAACCATCATCTTCATGTCAGCGCTTCCATGATGCTATTGTCTTCATGATTGTTATTGTTGCAGCAGACTCCATGGTGGCCTCATAATTAATAACTGCAACATACACGCTCAATTCCTGTGGCCACTAAAGACTCGAAACTTATTGACACGCCTATTGAACCTGCAAGCATCGTTATAGAGAGACGAGACTCATAGAAAATGGCAGCAGTGAAGCCATCAAATACTTCCTAGCCTTACTCGCAGTGCCAAGAGCGATACCAAGGCCATCAACACAAAATAAACCAGTATTTCTTGACTCGAATGCCACCACGTAGCAGAGTTCAAGGACTGTTCTCTTTCCATCATCGTGCTGACAAGAAGGTTATTCGGTTGATATAAATAGCGGGTCATCCATCAAGACGCCACACAAATCAGTTTTCAAAACGATTTAAGAATTCGTTCAACCGTTTCTTGATACAACTATCTTGGTAAAACATGGTAAAAACTGTAATTTACAATAGTTTACGTGGGCGTTACATACTCCCCCCCTTAAGAGAACACCGTCCTCGGTGTGCTTCTCTCACTGAAAATAAACTTATACTCATGATATAATAATATAAGCAATCCAAAGGGGTTCCTTCCCCTTGGAAATGAGACACTTTTGTTTCCTTAAATGCCATTAATTGAAACAATAATGTTTTATCCATATTTATAAGCATGTATAGTGCAAAGAAATTTTCATTTCCATTTCTACTGTTTATCCCTTATTCAATTCACAAGAGTATAGAAAAATCTCTATACGAACTTACCAATTACTATTGGTAGAAATGATGGCTTTTACGCAACCTCTCATCGAATGGTTGAACACCCATCAACACTTCCTGGAAAGAGCCTGTAATGTATGACTAACAATTCAATCACATTAGTCACATAGTTTCAATCAAATGAAAATACTTGCAACTAACAAACATTCTTGCAATATAAAGAGATGTTTTAATCAAATTACTCAGAGAGAACCAATCCTCTCATCAATGCATCATGTGCACACTGTCTTAGCTCCTGCTAAAGACATCCACAGAGTACTACAAAAAGTACTCAGAGAGCACCTAGCTCTCTTTATCATACCAATGGTCAATCCATGCACCATAGGAATATCCTAGCATCTGCTAAGACATTCAAACAATTAGTAATATTATAAATGAACTCATACATTCAGTAATTCATTTGTCGAGCGCTAAGCTCCTTTTCTCTTAATATCTACATAGGATATTTACTCAATCTTATAAAACTTCATTTTAATATAACACATAAATTTTTACTTAACTTGTTCCACTATGAGAACCACAATGGTAAACAAAATACTCCTCCTAATCCATAGGATCGAGTCATTTTTTCCACATCCAGATAGTCAATCTTTCCACACTAAAAGTCTTTATACTTATCTGGAAATTTAGTCTTTCAAGCTGTGGTCCTCCCAACCATCAAGTGAGGCTATTACGTCCTTCACTTTCCCCCTAGCGCCAGAATTCTGGACAGTGCCGCGGGTTAACAGTGGATATTTCTACTATGACCTCTGGATGGCCAATCCAGTCATACTCAGAAAAGCCTAGAAGAGAAATTCGGGACAATCCGGTCCAATTCTCCAATTCCAGTCACACTCAGATGTTTTTGGATTTACAAGGGTTGTTGTAAGCTATTTTCAACTGGTCCCAACCAGCTTTAGAAAATACTCCCCCTTTACCAATTTCACAGAATGCCTACTCCTCCCCGGAGATCCAGCTTTATCCTCAGAGGAGTAGGTAACTGTCTTTCCAACTATCCCCAACCACTTCCTATTCTTGGAAACATTTTTACCATCAGCTTCGAAATATTTTCTTTTCATTAATTAATTCCAGCAAATTAAATCATTTTCTTTATCAACAGTGATGATTTAAGTTTTTATTGCCCGATAAAAGAAAATTAAACAAATTGTCTTTAGCTAGTTAATACTAGTTAGCTTTAATGAAGCTGTCACAACTTCCCCCCTGGAAGTAACATACATGTGTTGTACATTAAAACATGATACTTTAACGTTTATTGTTGCAATTCACATTGCAATGGTTGCGATGTTTTATTTTCACAGATTTTCTGTTTCTATTAAGCTACCCATGCTTACTATAAGAAACAATGCTAATTGTAAATACGTATTTCTCAAGCACATATTATCTTATGCAAACATAAATCCAATTCTCATAATGTTCTATTCCCACAGTCTAACACACGAAGTAAATATCATAATCACTTGTTCACCACTTTCAAATAGCTTTAGTCAAAATCGATTCGTGCATATAACTTTCATTAGTTATTCATTCATAACTAGTCAATAGTTTTAATGCATCCATGATGACTCATGCAAAAACTAGTCAGTCAACTAGTCATTTAGTTAAGTTTCATAACTTGATCCATTAAGGGACTTCATCCAATTTAATTTTAACACTCTATCATTTTATAGTAGGACTTTCTTCATCTTTTGCATTCATGCATTAGTTTCACACACCATCACTATACACGTTCATCTTTTTAAAGTAGTGCATGGTAACTTAGAAATTTTATTGCATGCCAAAAACAATTGCTTCTTTTCAAGCTTAGATGAAAAGTAACTATTTTTCTTTCATGTTTTTCATACTTTCTTTCCTAAAGAAATAAAGCATAATACACATATTAATCTCATATGCATATTCTTATCCGGAAAAAGTATATTATAATAGCATTTACTTTTTTTAAGAATTCTCTTAAATGGAAGCTAATCTCATGCAATGCCATGTATATAACAATTCATTTTTAAAGGAATCAACATGCATATGCATAGACTTCTTAAAATAAAATAACATAAAATACTTATCTTTATTTCATTTGAAGAACTTCTCTCCCTACTGCAGTACTCATCCCCATCAGGAAATTCACATTGCTCCTCTACAACAATGTTTTCTATTAACAGCATCGATAAGATTTTATAGAATGATTAGATAAAACCTTAATCAATAAATAATCAATCTTTGAATGATCCTTTAACACCTATTCATGTGCATATATGAGATGTGAATACAATGTCACAACATGCTTCCTTTTAACATCTCTACATTAGTGTGAGTAAGTAATTATCAATTCATGTCAAATAACTCCCACATTATTATGAAATTTTTCACACACGCACACATTCGTACAAGACAAATCACTATATCTGTTCAGAAATTCCTTTAATGGAAAATGACACAATGAGCATTCGCTTTACTTAAACTTTTACAAAAGACCCACCACTTCAGCTTTTGCCTTTGGAGCATGTCAATATAATGAAGCTACACATTGACTGTTGTTCCTATGCATACAATGCATAAACATTCTAATCTTAACTTCCCAACAGAGTACCTAACATAATCGAGTAGGCAAACTCATGATTCCTCTTCGACGACATATAACATAATAGGCATGCAAAACATGGTTTTCTTTTCCATAAAACTAATGGAATAAAACATAAGAATACATGCCTGATTCTTGAAATATTATACCCACATTAGCCATGTATATATTTCAAGGAAACCAAAACATTACTTCAATTTTTGTACATGTAATTCATCTAGCAATGTAGTATATTCAAGAGGTTATTCTCTTTAACCTATATTTATTTTCAAGAAAAGAACTTGGATTCCTTATCATTTAACATGCCTGTACAAAATGCCCTTTAAAAGATAAACAAGCTTCCCATATTTTCTTAAACAAGATATATATAAAGGCAAGCACATTTACTTATTTATGTTTTACTACTGCTCACACTTTTCAAGATACATACTAGTAATCTTTGCAAGAACTCACGTGGGTTCTTCTCAACAAAACTAGTAGAGTAGTTTGGTCTTTTACCATGGTATATCTTTCTAAAAGATTATCATATTAGCAATGCTTTATTACTTTCCAAAAGAACTAGCACCATCTTGCATCTTAAGTAGAACCACGTTTTACTGTATATTTGTCTCTTTCAGTTGCAAGATTCACATGCATGAATTATTTCAATATTTCTCTCCCAGAAAAATTCAAATGTATTTTATTTAAATTTTCAAGCACACACATGTTTCTTTTTCAAGAAACCAAATTCCCAACTCCTTTCAAGGATACTTCAATACAACAATAGAAGTTTTACGTACATGGAAAATACATATCCTTTTTAAAGAAACTCTAACTCAACAGTTATTTACTTTGTAAGCAGTGTATTTTCCATAAATGCAATAACTATTACTTTCAAGACAAGAAAGATATTAATACTTATCTCTTGAAACTCATTGTTCAACCTCGATTAGAGGTGCGATGCTTTTCATCTCGAATCCCTCAATTTATTTTCACTAACTCCCAAAGGCGCCAGTGCTGCAACCTTTAGCTCTGATACCACTTGTAACATACACCGTTAACTTCACATGGAAATGTAAGGAGATAAAAAAAAATTATACAAGTTACTCATGGGTAACTAACCATTCACCATTAAATATTCCTTACTCATCATTACATAGAATGTTTACCAGTTCATAGTGTAACTTTAGAATGATAATAGTCAGCTTCTTAACCATTAACAATCCTCCATTACAATGCATTAACATAATACTGTATGATGTAACCTTCCATTCATTTCATTACTCATATAGTCATCACATACTTGCCATTATGAACATCATAACAAAAAAGGAATCAACATCATCAACTTGACACAATAATCAATCACATCATTAAACACCAATATACCCTGGAAACCCTGTAGGGTGAAAACCAGCAAACGTTTAATTTTATTATTAAACGCTCGTGAGGGTGTTCAGCCCATCACTCAATGGCTTATAAGGGATACCATCCCTTAACCATATTTTATATAATCTTACAAAGAAATATGCAAATATCTAGCTTAAGGCCATTACAATAAATATGATACCATTTACCCTCTGGACTTCATATCTTCATATCTTCACATCTTGGTGGCATGGAGGTACCTACAATGGACCATCGTACATTGGACCTTCCTGCAACTCACACTTGTCTGCATGCACCTTAATCATTTACCTTCCACCAGGACAAGCATAATTTCCCTCTGTACCTGAAAAGCATAATATTCCTTTGTACATGTCACCCTCATTCCCTGCTATGATGCCTTCAACATAAAATGATGTCAAGATTCATAAAGTATTAGTCATTCATTTCACATATCTGTACTATAGTAGTTTCTCCATCTACTCATGTATATTCATGACAAGCAAGTAAGGCACCTTGACATTCTCCTTTTTAACAACACATACCTCATATGTGCTGGTTATAAGTCATCACAATAACTAATGTTTCCGTCGCAAAATCACACATTCCTGCAAGACAGTGGCTACATCTCCCAAGCTTTTCTTTAAAATAAACTAATACATCAGTTAAGACATTTATGTATGTGATTTACATAAAATTTAATCAAAATAGCTAACCCTTAAACTATTACTTTTAGTGCATGGAATGCAAGCTAACATAACAAATGTTGCTCCCATGCATGCAAATGCATATCGATTCCAAGGAGTCTCCCTAAAGGAGTGCTTACACAACGAAGCACATAACCTCCTTCACGAGTCTTCCCAAAGAAAATCTCAATGCTAGTGAGCATGTAAACATATGTTTTCTTTTTGTAAAAATATGCAATTAAGAAAATAAATACATGTCTTTTTCCAAAGATTATACTAAGCAATCATATTCAGTGTAGTTTAATACTACAAGCTATCTTTCTTCATACAAATATGTATATTATTTTTCAATAAAATTTAATACATATGTTGCATGTAAATGCAAGATATTCCTCCAAAAGGAATTTAACATCATAATCATGATAATATATAATAATCACTTAGTTTATTCATCTAAGGAATAAAACTGATTAGTTCCTTTAACCATGAATTTATTAAATAACTTAACTTTACCAACACCATGGTAATTTATTCATGGATTTATCAAATAACTAATATTTGCAAACACCATGGTAATCTGCCCATGGTTTTATGAAACAATTAATCCCCATCAACACCATGGAAAAACTACCCATGGTTTTATGAAACTATCCATGGATTTATTAATTAATTTTTACCATTACCATGGTAAACTATCCATGGATTATTAAATAGTTACTATTTACAACATGGTTAATGTATAGAATATTAATATGAGAAACTTCTCTTTTCTTCTTCACTACACATGAAAATATTTCAAGAGTCACTCTCTTTAATCTATTCAAGAAAAATACTTTGGACTTGTTATCACTTCATAATTTAAATGAGTACAAAATCTCTTTTAAAATAAGAGCATTCCTCTTCTATTTTCTTGCTTATGTAAATATTTTTATTGAAGAGTTACCCTCTTTAATCTAATCAAGAAAATCCCTTTTCAAATGAAGAGCATGCATCATCTATTTTCTTGTTATACAATATTATGTAAATATTGATATTAAAGAGTTACCCTTCTTTGAAACTATTCAAAAAAATCTCTTTTTAACACATAGAGCGTGCATCTATACATACGTCTTTCTAAAATGTTAACATAATGCCAATTTTTATCCACTGGCAGTGACAAGTTTTATTTACTAAGAAAAACTAGCATAAGTTCTCCATATACATAAAATTTCAAGAGTTATTTCGGTGAAAACTCCTTATCTTATCCTTGAACTCATTAAATATTTTCAAGTATTAAACTACTTAACTCTTCCTAAAATATCGTAATAGTGATTACCCACTATCTAGATAATAGTGTAAAATTTTTAAGTAGATTAATGTTATAACTTATCTTCCAAAAATAAAAGAAGATTAATTTCTCTTTCAATGCACAAGAATCTAGTAAATGTTTCCAAAAGACAATCTAGATTCTTATAGTTTTTTTTTCACATACAAGTGATTTTCTTGGAAAGATAACCCATAACTTTTCATATTTCCTCCGCATAAATAAACTCTGAAATTCTTTTTAATAAGGAAATTTACTTATCTCTTTTAAGCAAATCTTCCATTTGAACCACGCAACCTAGGTTCTCTTTGACGTTTTCCTTTCACATGTGGAACCATCATCTTCATGTCAGCGCTTCCATGACGCTATTGTCTTCATGATTGTTATTGTTGCAGCAGACTCCACGGTGACCTCATAATTAATAACTGCAACATACACGCTCAATTCCTGTGGCCACTAAAGACCCGAAACTTATTGACATGCCTATTGAACCTGCAAGCATCGTTATAGAGAGACGAGACTCATAGAAAATGGAAGCAATGAAGCCATCAAATACTTCCTGGCCTTCCTCGCAGTGCTAAGAGCGATTCCAAGGCCATCAACACAAAATAAACCAGTATTTCTTTACTCGAATGCCACCACGTAGCAGAGTTCAAGGACTGTTCTCCTTCCATCATCGTTCTGACAAGAAGGTTATTCGGTTGATATAAACAGCAGGTCATCCATGAAGACGCCACACAAATCAGTTTTCAAAACTATTTAAGAATTCGTTCAACCGTTTCTTGATACAACTGTCTTGGTAAAACATAGTAAAAACTGTAATTTACAATAGTTTACGTGGGTGTTACATTATATTTATATTTATTTTTTATATTTTTTTTCTCATGTGTCTTATTTTCATTTTTGTTGGTGGAATGAAATATTAGAGAAAGCATATGGAATATTAAATTTTAAAATTTATTTCGGTAATAATCACATGCAATGGAACAATGTCGACGCGCTTCGAACCAACCAGTGTGGTTCATGTGTGGTTTATCATCAGGATGAACCACACTGGTAGGACTAGGTCCTGATGATGAACCACATGAGTTGGTTCGAAATGTGTCGACAATATTCCATTGCATGTGATTATTACCGAAAGAGATTTTAAAATTTATATGATGGATCACAGAAGCTTAGATTCTAAAAATATGGAATAATAATTAATTATTTTTTTCCAATTATATTTTTTAATTTCTCAATTTATTTTACATTATAATTGGTCAAACAACATTGTAATTTTTTAGTTTTTAAAGAAATATACTAATTTTTTTTACTGATAAGGATAATGCTTATTTTCTTTGATTAACCATCAAATACGTGAATATTTTTTTGTCGCATGACATTGTTCTTTCACACACTTGAGATTAATAGATAAACTTTTGAAATAAAGAAACACAGTTTTTACTATTAAAATTAATTAGTAGCTTTTACTATTAAAATAAAAGGGATCACATTGTGAAATATGTATTTCTTTGTTAATTAAAAATTATAAACAACTAAATAAGCATGTGATAATTAACATGGACCGATACCAAGTAAATGGTGGGGGTTGTAGAAAATCTATTCTACTAAAACCTTGTCATGGAAATCAAATTCGAAACTAATACACCTGCTCATGTTTAATTTACATGCATTTGTATAGGAAGGAATTTTGTTACATGCATTTGCATAAGAAGGAATTTTGTTATTTGCAATGAGAAACCTATGTTTCTCATCCTACATACAGGGCTACATGTGACCAAGAAGAGGAATTTGAGGAGAATAATGTGGAGGAAAGTTCTCCTGATTGGATGGACACCCTCAAAAGTATAATGGTTGAGTTAAGAAGTTGTCAAGCGGACAATGAAAGGCTCATTAGGGATCAAAAGAAACAAGCAAAAGTAAACACGATGATCTTGCAAATCTTGTCATATTTACAAAGACAAAAACAAGTTGATCCAGATGTGAGCTACCTAGACAAATGCAAGCCCATGGAAATTCCCACCGAGGAAGGAAGGCGGGGATATGAAGATGATAAAGTAGAGGGTAGTACATCAAAAATACATAACTAAGGTAGAGAGGAAAGTATGAGAGGATAAAATCCATGGAACACCTCAGAGAGAAAAGCATATGACCCGGACCAATAATCAAGAGCGACAATTCAAAGGTACTACCAACATGAGAAAATAAACAAAATTTGAATACCAGAATTATTCAAGAAAGAGAGACGAAGCAAAGAGTTACAAGAAACTAGAATTTTGGAAATGTGAGGGGAATCATATGCGAAGAGAATTCCCTCAAAAACAGAATCAAAATCATAAAAATTTATACAATATAGAAGAATTGAATATTGTAAATGATGTAGCTCAGAGTATGCCTCAAATTTTTGCTGCATTGGACAATATATAAGCTGATCACTAAGCCTCAATTATCGAGATGGAAGGTAAGATCGCTAACCAACTTATTTCAATTTTGATCAAACCTATATCTAATCTTAGTTATGTTAGCCATAAATTAGTAAAAGAATGTAACCTACAAAAGAAAGAGAATGTTAAGCCATGGATGCTTCAGTTAGCCACAAGAGCTAGAAATAAGGTAACATAATTGATAGAATCATATCACCTAGAGCTGAATGGTATGGCTACAACAACAAATATCAATTTTCTTTCTTGGTGTCATATGATGTCTTGATTGGCATGGACTGGTTTCATATGATGTATCCAATACACCTTATCGCCTGAGCACCCATGAATTGATTGAACTAATCAATAATTGTTCAATAAAGGGCACATTAGGCCCATTGTGTTGCCCTAGGGAGCACTGGTTTTGTTTGTGAAGAAAAAGGATGGCACATTTTGATTATGCATCGATTACAGACGAGCAAATAAATCAATAATAAATAATAAATACCCATTTATGAGGATTGATGACTTGTATTATTAACAAAGAGGAGCCATAGTGTTCTAAAAAATTGACTAAAGGTCAGGCTATCACTAAGTCAGGATCAAGAATGAAAACATCCATAAGACAACTTTCAGGATAAGGTATGGACACTATGAGTTCATGGTGGTACCATTCGGCCTTACCAATGCACCGGCTACGTTTACATGCATGATGAGTAATGTGCTCAACCAATACCTAGATAAGCTTGTTTTGGTATTTGTGGATGATATTCTGGTCTACTCAAAAACTATATAAGAACATGAGTAACATTTAAGGGAAGTACTTTAGCTAGTGATGGAACATAAATTATATTCTAAGATCAATAAATGTGATTTATTTAAGATGCAAGTCCAATATGTTGAAGGTGAACAAGAAATTTCAGCACCCACGCTAGTGTGGGACCAGGAGGTCCAAGCAGCACCTACACTAGTGTGGGACCACAGGTCTTAGCAGCACCTACACTGGTGCGGGCTAAATTTGGTGCATGTCTATTTTAGTTATCCCTTAATTAATATGGACAATAAAATTTAATTTAATCTCAAAATAACTTGTAATAGTTAACTGAGTGTGATAAACTCAGTTAACTCATGAATTTCGAGTTGAGGGTAGTTGGTGAGGCATGCAGAGTAATTCTAGTTGTAACAGAGTTCGAAGTGTAGTGGTTCATTATTTAATGCAAGTTGTAATCAATTTAACTCAGTTAAGTGAGTTAAACATAGTTGTGCTAGTTGTAACTGTTAGATACACTATTGAGAGATCAAGTGAATTAAATATTAATTAATTCACAATCATTGATCTCACATGAAACTAAGGATTTACTATTATTAGGTACATGCATGTCAGTTCCAGTGGAGACCCAGTTGAGATATAGGTGAAAGGGAAGTTGACTATCAGTTATAGGATTATTGGGTTGCACCCATGAAACAAAACACCCATTTGATTTCCCATGATCCTTGCGCAGTCGAGGAAGGATGAAATTCCTAAAGAATAGGGATTGCGCAAGAAAGGCAGGTTTTCGGGAGGCAAAAAATTGGCTGAGTATTGGTCAGTTTTATCCAGGACAGTGTGAGACAGTCAGCTGAGTATAGGAGGGCTCTTGTGTGAAGAGTTGTATGTAATTGTTTCATGTATCCATGCTAAATATACAATAGAAGATAGTGGTGTTCTAAGCAGCAAGAATTCCCCGGGAAATTATCTATGTTGAGGCTTGATTGATTCTTCTTTGCTTCATGTGATTGGCGATTGTGTTTTTAATTCCGCAATTAATTTGTAGAATTGAATCAGTATCTAGATTTAGCACATTGTTAGATCATATTGAATCCATGATATACATTCTTGTTGTATAATTTCTACATGGTATCAAAGCCTAGGAAATCACAATAGTGAAGGAGGAGCTGAGTTGGTGACTGAATAGAATTCAAATTTGTAGAAAGACTTTCATGGTGCTACAACTGATTCAGGATCGAAATGTCTTTCAATGGCTTGAGATTGGAGTATGCACTCGAGGGAAACTCTAACTATATTTCTTAGAAGGATAGGATGAAGGCATTACTCGAAGACAATGGATTGAAATAATTCATTGGAAATGATGTTCCTAAACCTGCTATGACAGATACTACAAATATTGATGCATGGAAAAAGAAACTGGAAAAGGCGAGGAGGATTGTACTGGAGGGAGTACGAGACCACATTGTATCAACTCTCCATGGAAAAGCGACACCATATGTTATGTGGAAAGCTTTGACGGATCTATTTCAGAGCAGTAGTGACCATAGGGAACTGGCACTAAAAGATAAACTCGAGAACATCAAGATGGATAAAGCTGACTCCATGCTAAAATATTTAACAAATTTTGTCCAATGTCGGGATGAGCTGGGGATCATTGGCATAACTGTCGTTGATGATGATTTGGTGAGTTTAGCTCTCCTAGGACTTCCCAAGAGTTGGCATAGTTATCAAGACTCTGTCAATGGAAGGGAAAAGTTGTCAGATTGGGAACAATTGTGGTCGGATTTGGTGTAGGAGGAGTTTAGACAGAATATTGGAGATGGAGCTTCATCTAAGAATGAATATGAAGAAGATTGTTCTTTTGCTTCCAAGGCGAAGAAAGGGAAGGGGAAGAAATTCCATTCCAAATCTGAGTCCAAAGATGGCAAGAAGCGGGACATGTCTAGGGTGAAGTTTTTTCACTATCACGAGCATGGGCATTATGCTACTAACTATCCACAAAAGAAGAAGAAAAAGAAGGCTTCATGATTTGCAGCTAGTGAGGCTTTGGCCTCGCAATTTGAGCTTGACTTCTCATTGATTGCATGCATGATGTCAAGTTCATTAAGGTATGTGTGGTATTTGGATAGTAGTGCTTCCTTTCAAGGAACTTTTCAGTAGCTTGGAGGAGAAGGATTTTTAGATGCATATTGAAATGGGTGATGAAGGGTGGTACAGTGCTACCAGGATTGGTACCATTACCTTCTAGTGATAGTCAGGTAAACCCTTTCAATTAAAATATGTAATGCATGTACTAGGTTTGAAGAAAATTTGTCTCAGTTGCAATTTTGGAGGACAGAGGCTATGATGGTGTTTCCAGTGAAGGAAAAGCTTTCTTGCAACATAAAAGAATAGGACAAGCCAAGAAGATTGGGATTCGAGTTAAGAATCTCTACAAGATGGATGTAGATGGTTGCACAGCATTTATGGGTAAGGCGGATAAAGTGGTGAGTCGGGATGAGTGAAAGTTATGGCACAAGAGATTGGGCCATCTTCACCACGGAGTGTTGAAAGTCATGCAACAGATTTCTACGAGTGTTCCCAAGGGTACACTTGTGTAGTCAGATACATGCAAGGGATGTACTATGGGAAAATATATAAAGGCCACCTTTCATGAGAAGGAGAACTGAGCCTTGGGGATCCTTGAGAGAGTTCACACGGACATGTGTGGACCATTCTCTGTTGCTTCGATAGAAAAACATAAGTACTATGTGATATTTGTTGATGACTTTTCTCGTAAGTGCTAGATCTACTTCATGCAGAAGAAAGATCAGACATTCTCAAAGTTTCTTGAGTTTAAGGCACTAGTGGAGAAAGACACAGGGAAGCAAGTGAAGGCTCTTAGGAGTGTTAATGGTGGTGAGTACATCTCTAAGGAATTCAAGAACTTCTGTAGCAAAGAAGGAATTTGGAGAGGACTGATAGCGCCTCATAACCCACAACAAAATGGGGTCGCTGAAAGAAAGAACAAAATGATTGTGGGTGAAACAAGAGCGATGTTATTAGGTCCCCATATTACTAGTGTAGTCCCTTATTTTTATTAGATTAGCCCCCTTATTGTTATTATTGTGCCTAGATGTAACCCCCATATTGTTATTATTGTTCACTTACATATTATTGTTAGGTCAGCTAGGATTATATTGTGACCCCATGGACCCCTATATATAGAAAAAGGTTTCGTAATTTGTATCATCCAAGAATTGTTCATTTATGTAATGTATTGGAAGTTTCCCCCTCGAAGTGGCTGATTTCTAAGGTGTTGATCTCTCTTTCTTCTATTTTGGAGCTGGTTTCATAACATTTGGTATCAGAGCTTTGGATTCGAGGGTTTCACTGCTCTAAACAGGTCATCATAGAAGTTTTGCTATAAATTTTTTCTACGAAGTTTCAGAAACTGAAATTTGTACAACACAAATCAGAAATCCCAAGGAACATCGTGGAAAAATTTTAGATCTTGGTTCGCAATATTTTCAGATATATGATCTATGGAAGTTAGGGATTTTTGCAGACTCCTGAATTTAACCTCAATAGGTCATCATGGAATTTTCGCTATAATGTTTTTTATACAAGGGTTTAGAAGCTGAAAATGTTAAAGCAAGATTTTCAATATTTTCGAAGATATGATCTGTGGAAGTCAGGTTTTTTTCATGCTCCTGAATTTCATCTCAAAGAGGTTACCATGGGAAAATCATCATAACTCTCTCTCTGAGTTTTGGATTGTTGGGTGTGGAGCCTGGTTATCATGTTTATTTTGTATCACAACGTTGGACCCCTATACCTTAATGGGGCGGCAATGCCACCCGTAATTAAACAATGCCTAGGGGGTCCAGGGGGGCAGCTGCGACTTTATGGAGCCCCCCCCTAGCGGGGGGTTTCGGGGGTAGCGCCCCCAAAGCTAAAGACAAATGTAAAATTTCCGTGTAAAAGTATAGTAATTTCTAGTCAATCTAGGTCGTTCATTAGGCAGATGATCTGACAATAGAAGTTATGTTTAGTTTAGGGTTTTTTGCCCTAGAAGGCAACTCCTCGCTTGTATGAGGGCATTGTATTGTGACTGTGTATTGTGTGTGTATTCTCATAGCGAGAGACAAATAAGGAGACTATGAGAGAGAACAGAGGATATTACAGTGGATCTGATGTAGGTTGTGTCTCTTCATTTTTTTGGATAATAGAAAGGAAGGACTAGCTGTTTGGGGTGGACGTAGCCCAAACTGGGTGAACCACGTATATCTATGTCTCTCTGGTTTTATGTGTTTTGTGTGCTTTTTTTTTCGCATATTTTATGTGTTTCATTGCTCTGTAATATATAATTTTCTAACAACTGGTATCAGAGCTAAAGGTCTATTTGGTTGATAAACTCGCAGGAAAGAAGGGTTCGTGGTTCAAGTGGGAGCAATGGCAAAAGATGGTAAGTTTAGGGTTGAAAATTTTAACGGCCAAAACTTCCCACTGTGGAAGATGCAAATGGAAGATTATCTGTATCAGAAAGATCTGTACCTACCATTGACTAGAAAAATAAAGAAACTAACGGCTATGATAGTTGCAGAATGGGATATTCTCGATAGAAAGGCACTCGGAATAGTCCGGTTGTGCCTCGCGGCATCAATAGCCTTCAATATTTGGAAGGAAACAACAACAAGGGTTTTAATTAAGGTGTTGGCAAAATTATATGAAAAACCCTCAGCCTCAAAGAAGGTATTTCATATGAAACGTTTATTTAATATGAAGATGTCGGAAGGTGGATCTGTTGCAGACCATTTAAATGATTTTATTACAGTTACCAGTCAATTAAGTTCTGTAGGGGTAAACTTTGATGATGGATATAGGGCTTTTTTATTTTTGTGCTCATTGCCAGAAAGTTGGAATCATTTAGTTATGGTCATTAGTAACTCTGTCTCTGGATCTAGTACTTTAAAGTTTGAAGATGTTGTCAGTGCTATCCTTAGTGAGGAAATGCGATGGAAAAGCTTCGGTGAGACATCAGGTAATGCTTTGAGCGTAGATTTTAGGGGAAGAAGAATGGAAATATGAAAGAGCTCGGGATATCACAGTAAATCAAGGAAAGGCATATCCAAGTCCAGATCGGGGATAGTGTGCTGGAAATGTGGAAAGAAAGGACACCTGAAGAAAGACTGTAGATCTCGGAAGGGAAAAGAAAGAGACGCACAACAAGAAAACAATCATGAAGCAAATGTGACAGGTGATGTGTTACAAGATTCTTTGATTCTTTCTTTCGAATATGTTACTGATTCCTGGGTGGTAGATTCAGGGGCCTCATTCCATGCCACACCTGATAAGAAATATTTTCATGACTGTGTTCAAATATATTTTGGACAAGTCCGTTTGGGTGATGATAAACCCTGTAAAATTGTTGGAATGGGTAAAGTTCTTGTAAAAAAACAGAATGGAAACCAATGTCTATTAAAGAAGGTAAGGCATGTTCCAAATCTAAAGAAAAATATGATTTCAAGAGGGTAGTTAGGTGGTGAAGGTTGTGTGACAACTTTGATAGATAAAACTTTGAAGGTCACAAAAGGAGCCTTGGTAATAGAAAAAGGAAAAAAGGTTGGTACATTGTATTTATGTAATGGTATTTCTAACTATGTTAATGCTTTAACTTCCAAAGGAGCATATGCAGCATTATGGTATCATAGGCTCGGACACATGAGTGAGAAGGGGATGAAGATTATTCACTCAAGGAATTTGTTGCCGAGTTTGAAGAATATTGATTTGGATTTATGTGAGAATTGCATTTATGGAAAACAGAAAAGAGTCAGATTTCTCAAAGTTCGGAAAGAAAAGAAGAGCTAAAAATTAGAGCTTGTGCATACAGATGTATGGGGACCTGCTCAGGTATCATCTCTCGGTGGCTCTCATTATTATGTTACTTTTATTGATGATGCAACTAGAAAAACTTGGATTTATTTTATTCATAATGAATCTGATGTATTTGATACTTTCAAGAAATCTTTGGTTGAGATTGAGACAGGAAAGAAATTAAAGTGTCTCAGATCAAACAATGGAGGTGAATATTGCAGCAAAGAGTTTGATAGGTATTGTTCAGAGCATGGAATTCGCAGAGAGAAGACAATTCCAAGAACACCACAAGAAAATGGTGTGTCAGAAAGGATGAACAGAACAATCATAGAGTGTGCAAGGTGCATGAGATTGCATGCAGGATTGCCTTTACAATTTTGGGCAGATGCTGTAGATACTGTTGTTTATCTAATAAATAGAGGGCCTTCAAGTTCCTTGGATGGTGGTATTCCAGAGGAAGCATGGATAGGTAAAAAGGTAAATTACTCCTTTTTAAAGCCTTTTTGTTGTGAGGCCTTTATCCATATTAATAAAGAAAATAGAACAAAGCTTGAGGAAAAATCAAATAAATGTACCTTTATTGGATATGGTGTTAATGATTTTGGTTATCGCTTATATGATTATGAAAATCACAAAATCATTAGGAGCAGATATGTAATATTCAATGAAAAGGTCTTGTATAATAATAATCAACAGTCACAACAACATCAACCACCACAACAACAACAAGCACCTCAAACACCTGAAAGTGGTGTTAGAAGATCTACCAAGATAAGTAGACCCCCTGAACGATACTCTCCTTCATTATATTATTTATTATTGACTGATTCTGGTGAACCTGAATGTTATGAGGAAGCAATGCAGGTTGAAAGTAGGAAGAAGTGGGAGCTATCCATGGAAGAAGAGATGGACTCCTTAATGCACAACCAGAATTGGGACTTAGTTAGGTTGCCTGCAAGTAAAACTACATTGCAGAATAAATGGGTTTACAGGCTTAAGGAAGAAGATGGAGGAAAATAGAGGTACAAAGCTAGACTTGTGGTGAATGGGTTTGGACAAAAGAAAGGTATTTATTTTGATTTAATATGCAGAATGCAAAACCAGTTAGTACACCTTTTGCTAGCCATTTCAAACTTAGTAAGGAGATGTGCCCCAAGACCCAAGAAGAAATGGACTATATGTCTAAAGTTCCATATGCATTAGTAGTTGGAAGCTTGATGTATACAATGGTCTGCACAAAGCCTGATATTGCACATGCAGTGGGAGTTGTAAGCAGGTACATGAACAATCCAGGAAAATAACATTGGATGGATGTGAAATGGATTCTCAGATATTTGAGAGGTACCACAAATCAAGCATTATTCTTTGGTGGTTCAAACATTGCTCTACAGGGATATGTTGATGCAGATATGGCAAGTGACAGAGATAATAGGAGGAGCACTACATGATATGTATTTACTGTAGGTGGAACAACTGTCATTTGGGTTTCAAAAATCCAAATTTTTGTTGCACTTTCAACAACAGAAGCAGAGTATGTTGCTAGTACAGAGGCTAGTAAAGAAATGATTTGGTTACAAAGGTTTATGGATGAACTAGGTAAGAAGCATGATATGGGCACATTATACAGTGATAGCCAAAGTGCCATTCATCTTGAAAAGAACTCAGCATTTCATTCCAGAACTAAACAGATACATCTCAAGTACCATTTCATACGGTCAGTGTTGGAAGATGGATAGTTGAAGCTGGAAAAGATTCACACTAGCCAGAATCCTGCAGATATGCTAACAAAAGTTGTAACCAGGGAGAAATAGAGATTATGTTCAGTTTCAATTGGTCTTCAAGTATGATGATGAAGATGAGAAATAACCAGGTCCAAAGTGGAGTCATTGTCCAGTAAATGAAGCAGCGGTGGAGTTGCTACAATCAGTCTCCAAGTGGGAGATTGTTGGGTGTGGAGCCTGATTATCTTATTTTTTTGTATCACAGCATTGGACCCCTATTCTAAATAGGGAAGCAACGCTGCCCGTAATTAAACTATGCCTGGGGGGTCCAGGGGGGTGAATTCGACTTTATGGAGCCCCCCTTGGCGGGGGGTTTCGGGGGCAGCGCCCCTGAAGCTAAAAACAAATGTAAAATTTCCTTGTAAAAGTATAGTAATTTCTAGTCAATCTAAGCCGTTCATTAGGTGGATGATCTGATGGTATAAGTTATGTTTAGTTTAGGGTTTTTTTACCCTAGAAGGCTACCCCTCGCTTATATGAGGGCATTGTATTGCGGCTTTGTATTGTGTGTGTATTTGGAGAGTGAAAAACGGTAGGGAGACTGTGAGAGAGAACAGAGGATATTACAACTAATCTGTTGTAGGTTGTGTCTCTTCATTTTTCTAGATAATATAAAGGAAGGACTGGCTGTTCAGGCTGGACGTAGCCCAAATTGGGTGAACCACGTATATCTGTGTCTCTCTGGTTTTATGTGTTTTGTGTGCTTGTGTTTTCCGCATATTTTATGTGTTGCATTGCTCTGTAATATATAATTTTCCTAACACGGATTGGAATTTTGTAAAATGTGTCTACAAGTACAAGGACTGTAGTTTCCTGTGTAGCAATTTCAGAGCCGAAGGAGGAAACAGTGACACATGTCATGTCGTACAATTTTTCTCTACTGAACCAGTCCATAATTAGGTCATTGTGGGAGATTTGGCATAAGTTTGTCTTGAAGAATCTAAATCAGGTCAGACCCATGGAATTTGAAAGAAGCTTTAGAGGGCTACTACTGGGCTGAATTTTAGATATTGAAGATCTGAAATCACAGAAATAATTCAGTTTCAATATGGAGCTCCTCAAAATCAAGAAAAATGTGTGTATTTGTTTTCGAATTGCATAAGTCTTGTGTGAAAAATCAGTTTGAATTGATTCCAAGGGCATATTGTAGAATAGATATTAGTATTCGGTTATAAAATCCCCCCTAAAAGGAATTCAATGCCCATTAAGCCCTTAGAAAGCTCTATTATGAGTCATGAAGATGAAGAATTGCAACATGATCTATCAAAATCACAAGAACAAGTGCACCAAATTTCGCTCTCGCAAGGAGCAACAAAAAATGAAAAGGAAGTTTTGAAGAAAGGCACGGAAGCAAAGATGGATGGTTTGAAGAAAGGCATGGAAGCTAAGATGGATGGCTTGGAAGCTAGCATGGAAGCTAAGATGGATTACATGGAAGAAAAAATGAAATACGACATGGAAAACATGAAGAATGCTCTAAAAGCAGACATAGAAGGTTTGACAAAGTTTATACAAGAAATGTTTCCTAATGGCGAAAATATAGTAGAGGAAATTCATGATGAGAACAAAAATAAATGTTAATCGTGATTTCATAAACTCTAGTGTTGGATGGAAGAACCACCATATTCCAAAGATGGATATGAGGAACTTTGATGGAAAGGATCCTGTAACATGGATACTACAGATGGAGCAATATTTGATCTCCATAACGTGCAAAACACACAAAAGGTACGCATTGCAACTTTACATTTAGAACAAAATACATTTGTATGGTATCGATGGCTTTGCTCCCGTAAAAAAATTGCCACTTGGTCAATTTTTACGGAGGAAATGATAGCACATTATGAGGATACAAAGAGCAACACCTTCTTTACCCAATTGATAAATCTCAAACAAAAGGGTTTAGTGGGGCAGCACATTGAGGACTTCCAAAAATTGAATATAAGGGTAACCGATATTCCAGAGGGACACAGGATTGATCTCTTCCTAGGCACTTTAAAGGATAACATCCAACATGAAGTTCGCGTTTTGGAACCTGATTCATTGGAGAAGGCATTCAGGTTGGCAAGAAAAGTTGAATGTAAAATTATAGCGACAAGGAAGCCTACCACTCAATTCTATAAAGAAGGAAGTGTTGCTACGCCTAGATTTCCACAACCTACAAGGTTGACACCACAACAATTGTAAGAAAAAAGAGCAAAAGGGCTTTGCTACAGTTGTGATAGAAAATACACTAAAGGTCATAAGTGTGCTGAGAAGAAATTATTTTACATAGATTGTGAAGAGGAAGAAGAAAATGAACAAGAAGAGGATATACACGAGGAACCAACCCTAGAAGAGGAAGAAATGAGTCCGACCATATCGTGTAATGCATTGGCAGGAATTACCACTCAAACTCTCAAGATAGAAGGACATATCAAGAAGAAAAAGGTAATAGTGTTGATTGATTCGTGTAGTAGCCATAATTTTATTCATTGTAAGGTAGCCAAGGAATTGGAATCGTTTCCTATGAAATTCGTCCCGTGGGTTGTATATCAATCTAAAATGAAAATCCCTAATTATGAAATCACATAAACAAGGAGAAGAAATGGCAGAAACAAAAAGAATGAAGGGTTTAGAGTAAAAATGGATTTATTTTTTGTTTCTGAAAATGAAAAACAAAACTGCAGAAAAAGTAAAAAAATAATCAAATTTAATCATGAGATCATTTGAAATTCTATGCTACAGGGTTTGAATCACCAGAGGTTTGGAATTCTGATTGTCTGAATACTTATGTTCGAACATATTTTGTTGCTCCACAGTTCTCTCATGCTCTCTTTCTCCAGGTATGTCTCCTACAAATCTTTGGCGGAAAATTTTTGCAAAAATAGTGAAATAATGAAAAGTGTTTAGTATTTAAAGAATTGTTTTATGAAATTATATTTTCGAAAATATTTTGCTGCCCATTTTTCAATTTAGTTTATTTTTTCAATTAAATAAAATATAGTTGCACTTTTTTTATTTGTGGTTATTCATCTCCACTGCGTCACTTAATTTAACCACACTGGTGCGTCCATTCATAACACGACACCAGTGCACAGTAACTAAAACACACCGGTGGGGTTATATGTACATTAGCACCAATTTGCGGTTAAGGCTCCGAAATTACTTTTAGGTGTGTACACAAAAATTTAGTGAACTCCAACCATAGAAATTGAAAATTATAATTTTGTTTATTCTTGATGGAAACATGAAATTAGAATTAGAATTGGATAAATTTTTTATGGAAATAACTATTCTTCCAATGCATTTTGTTTATTGCAGGAGGTGTCGATTGATTATGTGGAAAGAATGAAATGTGGGGCGTATGAAGATGCAATACTACAGAGCCCAGGTGGGAAATTGTGGCATGTGAACCTGTGCTATGCTAAGACGTGGGCATTTTTCACAAATGGTTGGGAAAGTTCTGTTTCTGAGCAGTTTATTGAAGTTGGAGATATTTTAGTTTTTAGACATGTTGGAAATGTACATTTTGTTGTGAAAATATTTGGGCCATTTGTTTTCATAACTACACCTCTTCTTCTTTTAGAAAAAGAAACTTGAACCTTTCCACAACTTGCAACAAGAAAAGGTGCCAACATGAGCCTCTGACATGCATATCTGTTTCTGACATGCATATCTATTTCTTCTATTGAGGTCTCAAAGGAATTGATTATGGCCAGTCTACTTCGTTGAGGAATCTACCTGAATTTTCTTTGGTTCTACTGAAGGGTGCAGTTACTAATAGATACAGGATTGTAAGCTCCCTTCAACCCTCATTAAATTGCAAAATATGGAATAGTGCTCAAGTATATGACAACAGTCTTCAATCATATTCTCAAAATATTTGGGCTTTTTGTTAAATGCATAGCTACAAGATTCGGTCATATCGCTGGTAGGAAAAACACAACTTAAATACCAATATGACAGGGTCGGTATTGTCTACTATCCCATGAACCCATAAACCCCATAAAAAAACTCAAAAACCTTTTAATAAAATGCAAAATAGCCCAATTTTTTTTTTCTATTGCATTCTTGACACTCGAATTCTTCTAAAATATGTTCATGGAATTAGCATCCATAAGAGGCAATGCAATGGTAATATACTCGAATTCTTCTAAAATCTGTTCAATGGAATTAGTACATGTGAAATGGTACATGTGTTATTAATTCATCAGTAATTATACTTTTTAAAATGGGTTTTTATAAAGAAGAGGACTTAATTATATTATACCTTATACGACTTTTTTTTTTCGAAACATTATAATATGTATTTTGAATTAATGTAAAAATAAATATTTCACTTGATAATTTGCAATTATGTTGATGTCAATAAAAATGGCATAGTGTATAAAGTTCTTTCTTTTGGTATGTAAGATAATAATAAAATAATGATAATTCTAAAGTACAAGAATTTATTTGCATTATTTTCTAAACTTTATTATGTTACCAAAATTCATATTATTCTAGATTTATTATTTTACAATTATTTACAATTTTACAAATTTTAATAAAATCATTTAATAGAATTAAAATTTTACAAATATTTTACATACAATTACAAATAAAATTAGAATTACAATTACATTTTTACAATTTCACATACAATTACAATTACAACTACAATTTTAGAATTTTACATACAATTACAAATATAATTACAATTAAAATTTTACAGTTACAATCATTTCATAGTAATACAATTAAAATTTTACAAATATTTTACATACAATTAGAATTACAATTACAATTTTACAAATATTTTACATACAATTACAATTACAATTTTAGAATTTTACATATAATTAGAATTACAAAAACAATTTTACAATTTGTCATATATACAATTACAATTACAATCGTTTCACAATAAATTAAATATTACAATTACAATTAAAATTTTACAAACATTTTACATACAATTACAGTTAAAATTACAATTACAAATACAAATACAATTTTACATACAATTAAAATTAAAATTTCAATTAAAATCACGACATAATATTTAATAAATATCATGGTCATTTAATATTAAATTAATTAATAAAAATCACGATCATGATAATCATCGTACAAACATCATATTTGACTAAAAAACAGATTCAAATTCACTAACATCATCGTGATCATGATCATCTAACAAAACACAATTAGCATTGTATAACATCATCACAACACAAACTTCAAATATACATCTCATGTCAAATAACTCATGCTATCACATACACATCTATCCGCAAGCTGCATATTAAATGAACATATCTTAGATGACCTAACAATATACACATCATGATGATCACCAACATGTAAATTAAGTACAACTGCAACATGAACATAAAATACATGGAATATATATATGTAATTGAATAATGTCAAAAATATACAATTGTAATATAAATGTCATGGATCAGCTAGTGGTACAACATCAATAGCAGTACTAGTCGAGGTCTGCTCAGTGAATGGTGCAACCTCGACAGTCAATGGTCTAGTCTGCTCATGATCATGAGTACTGCTAGATGCCACAGGATGCTGACTGGACATGGCTGATGGTCCAGCCTGATCTCCATGATGACTGCTACTAGATGCTAGTGGAGGTTGTTCATCTGGCGTGGCACGAGGTGAACGATCATGAGATGATGAGTCGCTTCTCGTGGACTGTCGATCACGTGTTGCGTCTCGACCACACCTATAACGTGCAATGGTTCTCCTCAGCCGCGTAACTAAGGTCGTAGCTCCTACAACATGCCGCATCAAGTTGTACATGTCACGCGGCATGCCTCTCCACATATGTAACAGCCTACCATCGACCTGTATGTCTCTCATATTATCGAGCTTTATGCTCGCCTCAACAATCAATGCAGTGATTTTGTCGCCCAACTCCATCCTGTATCTGCTATCAAGCCAACCACACCTAGAAAAAGGCGGTATCGACACAACAGCAGGAGCAGGTCTCTCTGTACCGGCCTCCTTATGATCCTCAGCATCTGACATGCCCTGATTGTCATTAGGATCCACACCTGGATCATGTGGTGGCACCGGCATGTCCTCGCCATCAAAAGACCCAATTTCTGCAAAATATATATAAGTACACAACAATAATTAGACAATTTCATTACATAATTTAATAAAAACAAGTTAAAGAACACGTTAGAATAAATTTAAATAAAACAGTAATATTACCTCTATCATCCGACGACTCATCATCTGTGAAGAGGATGTTGTCACACACTCACTAATCCAATCCAGCATAAGGACAGGGGAACATAATGAAGGGATGCATCTCATCAACACTGGCTAGCAACTCCAGTGCATTATGCGATACCCTCACTAGAAACATAGTCTCACCCCTCTTAGGCATCATCTTCCCTCACATGTGCATTTGTGCCTCGAACATCACCCTACGAGGCTGCCAAACAAAAGTAGGTCTCGTCTCTGGAAACCTCTCAAAAAATAAACAAAAAATCTCTCACAAACAGTTAACCATCCACGGCATGAGCATGACATCTATCTAAGGATGTACAGAATTGCTGCAAAAAATGGCAGACCACCTGACAAGTCATGGTTCATGTACTAAAGAATCAACATAATATAGAAGTGAGAAACTAATGCGTTTCTTGTCACTGGTGTTGTGTGAAATGGTTAAAATTAAAAGTGAAAGGCACCTCACCTCCTCACTACCAAATGCACCAATATGTAATTTACCTCCAGCGACCTAAAAATCTGAAGGAGACAATACATCTGCTCCAATGTATCTCTGGGAGTACACTAACTGACTCCCTGCTACACAACTAGCTGGAACCTCTGGGAACAAGGGAAAATATACCCCTCTCCTTGATAGCCTTGTAATGAAATATATATCCTCCTTAGTGGGCATGTACCACTCGTTAGGACCAACCTGCAAAGCCTGTTGGTAGGCATTCCACTTGCAGATAAGATATCGCAAAAACACACCATGGCCCTTTAGTGAAGTAGCCTCCTCATAGAACTTGAGGAGGCATACCTGCCTTAGGAGCCCTTGGGTACCTACTATAATAGGGCAAGGGTATGCATCTCTCTCCCTCTCTTGTGCCTCCCACAGGTGAACCATGTCATACTACTCCGCCTGTTGTTGCTGTTGTTCCCCCTCTTCTCTCTGAATGATTGAAATATTAAATAAAAAAAAATTATTAAATCAGACATGTATTTACGAATATACATATATAACTTTTTTTGGACAAAAAAAAACAAAACAATCGATGCGCCACAAAAAACAGTCATGCACCGATTTCGGTGCATATTTTGCTTGTCGTGAACCGGTGGCGATGCCCCAAATGATATTCAACGCACCATAGGCGATGCACCTGAAAATTTTCAAAGCACCGTTGAATATGTACGGTGTCAGGAGTGCGGTGCGCTGACTAAAATCTATGCCCCGGTGCATATAGTTGGGTCAGCGCACCGACCTCCTGACTTCATTACACGGTCAACGGTGCAGTCTTTTACCAGGCCGCACCATTGACCCTGTCAAAATTCCGAATGCGGTGCACTGACAAACATACATGCCTCGGCGGAAATATTTTAGTCAATACACCGAGTTGCCACTATTCCACATGGTCAACGGTGTGGCCGGCTAAACGACCACACCGTACTTTTTTTAAATTTTCAAAATAATGTGGTGCGCCTTTCAGTACCGCCCCAGAAGCGATGTGGATACCATTAGCACTGGTTACAGTGCGGCCTGTAAATTTTACAGGCAACACTGCTTACCGGTACGAGCCAAACGGCTCGAGCGCACTACGCGACCAAAAAAAAAAAAATCTTTTAAATTGTTAATTTTAAGGTTATTTGAAATTATAATGCGCTAAAAAACTTAATTATGGAAAAACAAGAAAAATACATGTACATTTGGCCGTCGAGGAGGCATATTGGTTGTAGAATTTGCAAAATAAAATTTGGCCACCGTTTTGAAAAATGAAAGCTGGAGATTAGTGGGCAATGCACAACAGCAGTGCGTGCAATGGGTGCAATGGGAGCACCGATGTTAGAGCGGCTCAGACAAGGATAAATTGCATCGGTGCTTGAGAGCTCTGGTGCACTGAGAAAAGTGAAAAATACGGGTTTTTGGCCGTTTTTTTTTATTTAACCCTGTTCTGGTGCGCGGGGTTTTAAAGACTGCAAGGCTTAATACCGGCACCGGGCCGGCTTTTGTTTTTGGTGCGCCTTTTATGACACACCGGTGCGTAATATTTGTAAAGAACTGTGCTCTACAAGAATAAGACGCAATTCCAGTGGGTGTGTATGGAGTGCACGGTCCGATGTGCCACGGGTATTGTGTGCACCTGCTTTCTCTGTTGAGCGCACCAAAGGTAGCTTTAGATGATAGTTTCACCGAACGAAAAACATTCGCAAAAACCTCTTCTCGCCAACCTCCTCTGGTAACCTCTACTATAAACGAATGTATGGGGTATTTTTATAAGGGGTTCCTCAAAAACATCCGCTAGAGGGTATGTTCCGTGTAGTGGAAAGTATTTACAAAAAGCTATTTATGAGAAGGAAATGTTGGCAATACTACATGCACTAAAGAAATGGCGACCTTACCTAATGGGAAGACACTTTAAGGTGGAAATTGATCATGATAGTCTTAAAAACTTTTTGGAACAAAGACTATCTTCAGAAGAGCAGCAAAAATGAGTCACAAATATGTTGGGTTATGACTTTGAAATCGTCTACAAAAAAGGAAAGCTAAATTTTTTTGTAGATGCACTCTCAAGAAAGGATGAAGAGGTGGAATCATTTATTTGTGCCATTTCTATTATCCAAACATACTGGATAACCGAAGGAAGGGATGAATGGAAGAAGGACGAAGAAGTGTGGACACTCATTCAAAAGTTGTGGCAAGATCCCAGTACATCTGATACATTTAGTTGGAAAAATGATTCGTTATGGTACAAAGACGCTTATATATTTGCAATAATTCCCAACTAAAACAAAATATTATTTTGGAATTGCACACTTCTCCTTTAGGAGGACACTCGGGCATTTTAAAAACCTACCACAGGGTGAAGAAATATTTTTTTGGGATGGCATTAAATCTGATATTCAAAAGTTTGTGGCGGAATATTTTGTTTGCCAACAAAATAAAGTTGATACAATTAAGACCCCGGGTCTTCTACAACCTTTATCCATTCCAATTCAACGTTGGGAGGAGATTTCAATGGATTTTATCATAGGTTTACCTAAGTTCAAAGGAAAGAGTGTCATCATGGTGGTAGTTGATAGACTTACCATGTATGCACACTTTTGTGCATTATCTCATCCATTTAAAGCAAGTACAGTTGCTACTACATTTATGGATAGAATTCAAAAGCTACATGGAAGCCCAAGGGTTATTGTGAGCGACAGAGATCCCATTTTTACTGGAAATTTTGGACGGAGTTATTTTCTTGTTTGGGTACTCAATTAGCTCATAGCTCATCTTATCATCCTCAATCTGATGGTCAAACTGAGATCGTAAATAAATGTTTGGAAGGATATCTTCGTTGTTTTGTATATGATAAAAAAACACAATGGGTCAAGTGGTTACCTCTTGCTGAATGGTGGTATAAAACTTCCTTCCATACTGGAGCAAAAATGACCCATTTATGGCACTTTATGGATATCATCCACCATCCATCACATCATATTTAAGAGAAAATTCGAAGGTTCAAGCAGTGGAAGATCACATCAAGCATCAGCAAGAAGTTCTCCAACTCTTAAAGGATAACCTGAATTTGGCACAAAATCGAATGAAACAACAGGCAGATCAACATCGCAGCGGGAGAAGTTTTGATGTAGGAGATTGGGTATTTTTACGGCTACAACCATATAAACAAATGTCCCTCAAGCAAGCTAAGAAGGATAATAAATTATCGCCAAAGTACTATGGTCCTTACAAGGTGTTGCAAAAGATTGGTACTGTGGCATACAAATTGGAGCTTCCTGCTTCTTCGCGAGTACATCCAATTTTCCATGTTTCATGCTTAAAGAAGGTTATCGGTGAAAATCTTCCAGTTCAAACAATATTATCAGAACTTGATGAGGAAGGAAAAATCATATTGGAACCTGAAGCGGTCACAGAAACAAGAACTCGACAACTACGGAATCGATCAATTTCAGATTATCTCATCAAGTGGAAGAACTTACCCACTGAAGATTCTACATGGGAGGATGAGAATTTTATACGGAAGCACCCAGAGCTTCTCAAGTGTTGAGGACAACACTTTTTTTTAAGGAGAGGTGCATGTTAGGTCCGTATATTACTAATATAGTCCCTTATCGTTGTTAGTGTAACCCCCTTGTTGTTATTTTACCCTTGTAACCCCCATATTGTTATTATTGTACATAAATTATTATTGATCATTAAGTTATAAGCTTATGAACTCTATATATGTAGATGTTTTGTAATTTGTATCATCGAAGAATTGTTCATTCATGTAATGTATTGGAGGTTTTCCCCTCGAAGTGGCTTATTTCTAAGGCGTTGATATCTCTTTTCTTCTATTTTTGGAGATGGTTTCACAACACTTTTCTTGCTACCTGGAATGCCTTCTCCAATGAATCAAGTTCCCAAAGGCGAACCTCATGTTGGATGTTATCCTTTAAAATCCCTATGAAGCCTTCAATCATATGATCCTCTAGAATATTAGTTACCCTGATATTCAATATTTGTAAGTCCTCAATGTGCTCCACCATTTAACGTTTTGTTTGAGATATATCAATTAATGAAAGAACGTGTTTCTCTTTGTATCTTGATAATATGTTATGATTTCATCTATAAAAATTGACCAAGTGACAAGTGGTTTATGAGAAAAAATCCATTGATACCATACAAATTGATTGGGTTCTAAATATAAAGTTGTAATGCATTACTTTTGTGTCTGTTGCACATCATGGAGATCAAAATATTGCTTCATCTGTAGTATCCATGTTACCAGATCATTTCCATCAAACTTCCTCATATCAATATTTGGAATATGGTGGGTCTTAAACCCAACATTGGAGTCTCCAAAATAATGATTTACATTCATTTTTTTCTCATCATGGGTTTCATGGAATACCTTTTCACCATTAGGAAACATTTCTTGTAACAACTTTGTCAAACCTTCCATTTCCTCTTTTAAACCATTCATGTCACCATTTAAACCACCCATTTCACCTTTTAAACCATCCATGTCACCTTTTGTTTATTATTTTATACCATCCATGTCCCATTTTAGTTCATCTTTGTTTTCTCTTTGTGACAGCGAAATTTGTTGCACTTGGTCCCATAATTTTGATATATCATGTTGCAATTCTTCCCCTTCATGTGTCATAGTAGAGCTTTCTAAAGGTTTAATGGGTGTGGAATTAATTTTTTTGGGAGGAATTTTAGAACCCAATACTCATATGTATGCTACAATATGCCCTTGTAATCACTTCAAACTTATTTTTCAAACAAAATTTATCCAATTTTAAAACAAATACATACATTTTTCTTGCTTTTAGGAGCTCAACCTTGAAACGGTTGGAACTCTGTAATATTGGATCTCCAAGGTATGAAATTTAGTCTTGTGGTAGCCCTCAGAATCATATTTATAATGCCACAAGTTAGAGAAATATTGTATTATTCAAGAAATATTTATTCCCAATCTCCCACGATGACCTCATTATAGACTCGTTTAGTAGAGAGAAATAGTAAGGAGTTCCACGTGCCACTCTTTTGACCTTCATCCTTGAAAATAAAACCCAAAAACCTATATTTTGTCCACTTTTAGTCTCTTTTTATGAACTTCAAATCTGATGCTCGGAGAGAAAGTTATGACGTTTTCCCCTAGCTCACGTGTTTGAGATGGAATTTTGGAGCCTGCAAAAACTGTAACTTCCACAGATAATATCTCCAAAATTTAGTGAACTGATATCTAAAATTCATACACGATGTTAAAAAATATTTCAGCTACACTTGGTTGAAATTTCAACTTCTAAATCTTTGTATAAAAAAAGTTATATCGAAAATACCAAGATGAACTGTTTGAACAAGTGAAACCCTAAAACCTAATGCTCTGATACCAAATGTTATGCAACCAATTCAAAAAATAGAAAAGATAGATCAAGGAATGGAAAATTAGATTCTTCGAGGGGGAAACCTCATTTACGTTACATAAATGAACAATTATTGGATGATACAAATGACAATACCTCCTTTGTATATATAGGATTCTAAGGGGTCACGATATAATCAGAGCCTACATAAAAATAATAATGTAAGGGAGCAACAATAACTATAGTGGGTTTCTATAGGGCATAACAATAACAATATGGGGGCTACATGGGCACAAAAATAAAAAATAAGGGGGCTACACTAACAATAATAATAAGGGGACTAGACTAGTATTATAGGGACCTAACATGGGAACCAAAACCCCTCCAAAACATAATATGTTAAGTTCATTGTTTCAAAACATCAATGGTATTCTCCAATCTTTCACTAGTGCCTCCTCTTTCATATTCTTAGAATCCACAATTCTAAAGAAAATCTCCTCGCCAATAAGGATTATATTTTGGGTTAAGGGAAATCTAATATCAATGGTATCGGTGGTTATGGAACTATCTGCTAATGATGCCCATGGTTTACTTATGTATTCCCAAAAATATTTTTTGTTTCATTCCCTATTAGTTCCCATGATTGAATCCCTAATAACCCCTAGTCCTACCCCTCCCATTTATCCATGCCCTCCCATCTCAACTCCCCACCCATTTTCCCTCAATTTTCATGATATAGTAATGCAATGTTTAGTTTTTTCTCATTTAAGAAGGATTATAAGGAAGGCCTCACACCATCTCAACTTGGAATCTCTTGGGCGTCAACCACATGCAAGTGTGCAAAAATTAATGGCACCTGCGTGGACCAATTTCATCCTTATGCAAGATTTCAAGATTTTCAAAAGTCGCATCTCTACCTGTGTGCCTTATTTATTCATACTAGTGAAGATTATACTTGTGCTTAATCTCGAGCTCATGCCATATGAGGAAGGCATATTCTTAATTATTTCTATGATGATTACACTATCTCGAGACCCTGAAACCCATACTATGCAACTGTAGGATAATGTGTGGTTATTGGAGTGTAGCGTGAATAAATTGAGGAGAAGATGCATATTATTATTCACTCCTTGTGAGCAGGGTGGGTTCTGGTCTTGTTTGTTGAGAAATTAAGGGGAACCTTACTTAAGTGATTTCTCTTACTTTGATAACTGCTTATAATGTTACTTTATTTAACTTGATATAATTTTGATTAAATTTTTTAGAATCAGAGCTCGGAATCTCCACAGTTCTCATTTTTCAGTCTACGTTTCGGGTCTAAAGCAAGACCCATCATCAGGAGGCAGATTTGTCCTGATGATGGGTCTTGCTTTAGACCCGAAACGTAGACTGAAAAATGAGAACTGTGGAGATTCCGAGCTCTGATTTTGATTAACTTCTTCTTTCTCTTGATTATTATTATGTTATTATAATAAAACAACTACCAAACTATGAAGATAAATGAGACAAGAGGACACAAAATATAGGCTGCTAGCTAGGGCCAAAAGCTCTTCTCTTAAGAGGAAAACCCACGAGAATTCTTCTCTTTATATAAAACCTTCCAATGAAGAATTCCAAGACCTAAGACCCTTGACAAATACCCCTCCAAGATCATGCAAACCTCTCCTTTGATGAACTTTCCTTCCACAAAGACAACTCTTAGAGTCAAACTTCTTGAAAAACTTCAGATTATATCCTTCACTTCAAATTGCAGTCACTGCTTCAACACTACATTTTTCGTCTTGCATGTACTTTCTGCAATTTTGCACATGCGAGTGGTTTAGGAAATAATTGTCAACCTTTTATCCTTTGCTTGGCTTTATAGATTTCCCTTGGTAATTCGACTTCCTTTCTAGATCTTTTGTCCCAAAACTTCGACTACTTTTGGTATGTCTGCGATTCAATCTTGCTACAATAGTAGTGACACCTTAACTTTTGCACATGTGGAGGATGGCAACCCAAAAATAACCCTTCAAAGTCCTTGTGTCCATATTATTTTTTTCCTACTCTTTCTCATTGGCTATTCCTTGTTTTATTTGTTCTTCAACGAACTTATTGGATGTTACCTTGATGAGGTCAAGTTCTCCCTTATATATAGGCTTCTCATGGCGTTCGAATAGCCCTCATGAGGTTGACTTGTCATCCCTTGAAGGTTGAATTGATCTTGGAGGGTATTTATGACTAAAATTGACTTACATAAATTTTTTTTACATGATACAACGTGCTACAAAAATAATAATAATAAATTTTCTTTCTTTTTACAATATACAAGAATCAAGAGTACATTTCATATTTATGAAGACTAAACCTAGTTACATACTTCAAGGCTCCCTCTTAACTAGGGAGGTACTCATAAAAAATACAAGGTACATGAAATTTCTCATACTAAATAATTCTCATAAGAAGAGCCAGATTGGTAAGCCATATCATAAAATATCTTATCTTCTTATGTTAGTGCATCTCATCTTATCAACTAGCATTGTCACATAGCAAGGCCTTAACTAAAAAATATATCTCTCCACAAGATAAGAAAACAATGTTGGGGAGACAAATGATTTATAGACACCTTCATCATTGTCTCTTAAGACACATACCCCATCCAAATATTCGCAAAGTATTTCCTTCTAGGACCATTCCCATCTTGGATTTACACATCCTGATGGAATTTCCTCTTCGACTACTCTTACCTATTGGATGCCCTACCTCATCCTCAAAGAGTATTAGAATCAGTCTCAGATGATTACCTAATCCTCCATTGTTTCTTCATAAATAATAAAAGAATGATGTGTTTATATCTCCCTCTTAACTAGGGAGGATATATTCATTCCTATAAAAGGAATATACCCAAGCTCCCTCTTAACTAGGTACTTATTACCAACATAAGTTATTTTCTCTTCGATGGAGATAATCATTAAAGGAAGTTTCAGCCTAAAAGTTCACATGAAATTTTCATGTATTTTCCATGTCATAATATGTAAACCAATCAAAATCCTTTAAATTTAAAAAGAGGTACATGTAAATATTTTGGAGGGTAAAGAAGAAAAACTACTTTTTAATTGTATTTTCGGCTTATCTCCTTATAGGTTTACTCAAATTTCAAGTGTAGACATTATTTGGATGCAGAATTAAATTCCACATCCAAAAATTATCCATTATGCATACTTTTGAGAAAACCCACATTGATAAAAATTTCAGATACATTTAAAAAGTGTGTTCAACGTGTTTTTTAAATGTATCTGCGATTTTTATAATGTGTGTCTTCTCAAAAGTATGCATAATGGGTACTCGTTGGATGTGGAATTTAATTCCGCATATAATGAGTGTCTACACTTGAAATTTGAGTAAACATATAAGTAGACAAGCCAACAATACAATTTAAAAAAAGTAGTTTTCTTCTTTTCCCTCCAAAATTCATAACTCTTATTTTATTATTTTATTATTTTTCCTTAGGGTGACACTTTTAGGCTAAAATTTCCTCTAATGTGTTCTATTAGAATCTTCTAGGGCTCCTTATTTTGACATCATGTCATAAACTTCAATTTCTTCATCATGGAGCCTTATTCTTCTAGAACTTCTTCGTAGGGAATCAACCATCTTCTCCATTACTCCCCTTCAATCAAAAATAGTGTTCAACCAATATTCATGTCATCCTATCTTCATCAGTAAGTCAAATTTTATTCCACATCGGGTTATCCTTCATACAACTACCTCTTCTAATTCATGTTTCTTTCAGGATCTTCCATCCATTCTCAGTTCTAGATGAACTTCTACAACCTTATTTCAGTAGCCCTATTTCAACCCAACTAGATGATTTCTCAAAAATAAAAATGAAAATTAAATAAATATTACCTCTTTATGATGGCCTTTTGTCATGACATCAACTTCTTGTAAAATCAACATCCTTTTGCATATCATATTAATCCATCTCCAAGACATACATTACCAAGGTTCTCCTCTTCTGGCATACATATTAGGTTCTTCACACCTTCTCCATGGAGATGCCATAGCTAATTCTTCTTTTTATCAGATGTTGATCACTTATCTTATCTTATGTTACTATAGATAAATATTTCAAGAACTCTTATTTATTCACATATTTCTTCCCTAGGATCCTTCATACATAGCTCCTTTATCATAGGAACCATGATTTCCAACCAACTCGTATTCTTCATGAGGTCATATCATGTTATCATGTATAATAATTCAAGGAAAATTGTCTACATGCCTTCCAATATCATTCTAATGGAAGGGTTTCTCCTTCTTTCACCATGCTCATGAGATAGATATTTCTAGTCATTTTATCTGCAAACATATGATTAAATGACTTTATATATCTATTACCAAATATATACATACCTATTCCTTCATGTGGTCATTTAGAATTTATTCTAGCAGCTCCCTTTCCTTGCTTTAAGATGAAAATTATTCAACTAAATTGACATGTTGCACATATTTTTCATCATGACATAATCCTTTTAAACTATGGATCTCACACAAGGTGGAAAGGCGACTATCTATGAGACACTTTCTTCTTCTAGGTAGAGGTAAACATTTTAACAAATATTCCAATGGAGGGTCTCAATGGTCCTCATTTAGAAATTTTTTCTTTCTAATCATTATGATGTTTTACAACCTCTTATCTTCCTATCCTTCTTGATGACTATCTTAAATTCGATTATCCTTACATGCTTCCAGTGAAGATGCCATGAGAAACTTCCCTTCTATCATGCATTTTGATTTTTTTAACCATATAAACTTCTACTTTGTCTATCTTTCCATTCTACTATGATGATGTCATCTCAATCTCTACTATAATTCATCCTAACATACTTGTAATTCTTTCTATCATGATTGTTATCTTCTAAAAATTGAAAAGAATTGATGTTATCTCAATCATATTAGAGGACATTTACTTCCTCCTTCTTTGACTTCTTTTCTAGTGCTTCCACTTCTTTGATGAGATGAGCTTCATTTATTTCCTTTCTATTCTTGTTTTCATTCTTCAGTTTAGGAAAATTCCTTTTGAAATTACCATATTCATTACACTCATACCATTGAATTTTAAAGATGTCAATTTTATTTTTAAACTTCTTTCAAGGTTCAAACTTTCCAAATTTTCATTTCCACCTAGCCATTGTTGCATATGCTTGAGTTTGTTCACTTTCTCCAACGTCATTGTTCTCCTTTAATCTTGTTTCTTCAATATTGCATAATTACCATAGATCATTGAATGGAGTGGTTTCCTTCTTCCCATGGATGCTTGATTCAAAATCTCCCCATTCATCAGGTAGTGCATTGAGTACAATGGTGGTCATCTCACGATCAGGGATTAGTTCTCCCAATTGTTGTAATTTACCTCTTATTTGAGATAACCTCATAAGGTATGAGGCTATCCCTTATTCCTTTGATACCTTAATCTATATATTTTGGTTCTTAATGAAAAAATTTCTCTTGTAGTTCTCATAAAACAATTCCACCAAATTTTCAAAGATATCTTTAGATGTATTCAACTTTACTACATAAGGGATGAGAGAATCCTTGATTGACTCAATAAGTATTATTTGAGCCCTTATTTCACCTTTCATATATTTTGATAGAGCTTGATATTTCTCTTGAGAATTTTTGGTGATAAAGCCTATGAAATATTCACTAACTTCATTTTATATAAGGTTCAAATATATTCTCTTCTTGCATGTAACGTAATTTTATGACCCAGCAAGTTTGTTGTTCTCCTTGGAGAAAGAAGTAACTGTATATTGAGAAATAAAATATATAATACTTAATTTTTCAAGTAAAGATTCTAGTTTTGATGATGATATCTTCAACTTGATGTCTTATTGATGATGTTGAATTCCACTACTACTTGGTTAGTTGACAATTGAAGATTCCTCCTTGATGATGAATGTTTGATGAACTTCTTCAAGGATGTTTGAGATGTGATCTTTGCTTCAACGTGAGGGAGATCACTTTAATTCCTTTTATGGTGATGAAGTGTTTCTTCCTTACTTCCTTTGGTTTATGATTGTAGAATATGCAAGTTTCCTAAGAATGCTTCAAGTGTAGAGTCCTCTTTTTAATGGAGTTACGATCTTTGAGGTATTCTTCTTCTTCAAAGTGTTGTTCCTTATAGATGATATGATCCTTGGATGAGATGGATAGTCCTCCTTGATTTTTTAATTTCCTTTATTTCCTTCTTTTACTTGACCTTTTATTTAATGGAGCGATCTCCAAACTACCTCTTCTTCTAGTTGTTTCCACCTTAGCATTGATACCATGGTGAGAAGTCAAGGAGAAGCTTAATTAAGTGGTTTATGTTAATTTGATAATTTCTTGTGATGTTATTTTACTTAATTTGATATACTTGTGATTATATTCTTCTTTCTCTTGATTATTATTATGTTCCTATAATCAAGCAACTACCAAATTGTGAAGATCAATGAGATAAGAGGACACAAGATATAGGTCGCTAGCCATGGCCAAAACCTTTCCTCTTGAGAGGAAAACCCACAAGAATTCTTCTCTTCTTATTGATTCTTCAAATGATGAATTCCAAGACCTAAGATACTTGACCAAACCACCTCCAAGATAAAGTCAACCTCTACTTTGATGAGCTTTCCTGCTATAAAGTCAACGCTAGTCAAACTTCTTGAAAAACTTCAAATTTTGTCCTTTACTTAATATTTCGGTCACTACAACACTGAATTTTTTGTCCTACTTGTACTTTATGTAATTTCCCATGTGTGAATGGCTTAGGGCATAATTGTGAATCTTTTCTCCTTCGCTTGGCGTGATCTCTTTTATTTGGTAATTCGACTTCCTTTCTAGATATTTTGTTCCCAAAATTTGGCTACTTTTGGGAATGTTTGTAGTGTGGTCCTACTGCAATAGTAGTGATGCCCTAATTTTCGCACATTTGAAGGATGGCAGCCCAAAAAAAATCCTTCAATGTCCTTGCTTCATTTTTAGTTATTTTCTCCTCTTTCTCGCTGGCTATTCCTTATTTTTCTCAAGCTTCAACGAACTTGCTAGATGTTATCTTGATGAGTTCGAGTTAATCCTTATATATAGGCTTCTAATATTGGTTGAGCAACCATTATGAGCTTGAATTGTCATCCCTTGAAGGTCGACTTATTACAACTAGAACGGCTTGATCTTGACAATGCCCAATGGTGCCTTTCATATATGACAATGACTCAATTAACTTCTTGACTTTATGAAAAACCCTAGAAGAAATCAATGGGTGCTTGACCTACAAATAAATTGACCTTGAGAATGAAACCCATGCTACAAAAATAATAATTATTATATTTCTTTATTTTTTCAATATACAAGAATCAAGAGTGCATTTCATATTTATGAATATTGAACCTAGTTACATCAACATTGTTATCCACTAAGAAATTGACTGCAGAAAGTTTTGATAGAAAGAGTGGCATCCATACGGTGGAGTAATTGGAAGCTCAATGATGAGATTCAGGTTTCTCCTCGAGACTTATTCCATTGTGATCTCTATTTGGGGGTAAAGCACCATTGCAGTTTGGAAGTTTGGTGTCTTTCCCTCTCTGGTTTTGATGTAATTGTTTCATTTTTCTGCTCCCTTAGCCTTGTGTGAATCTATAACACTCTTGTTTGTTTCATCGTCTCGGTTCATAGCTTGGATAGAGGTAGATAATCGCAATTAGGAGTTGTATTTCTTTCCTTTCTCGATTTTATATCTTTATTTGGGATTACAACTTCTAATTGTGTTAGCGGGTCATCCGGCTGAAATATTCTGAGTGGTAGAAAGTATATGGGCCTCATGCATCTTGTATGTGCTATATCCCCATTCCGTCCTTCATACCTCACTCATCTTCGATTTCAGAGTGCCTCTCCCATGGATTCAAGTTCATCAACATTTGACTTTTATCGTTATCTATATGTTATCATTGCGGAAAAGAGCATGCACCTATCAATTTTGAAATATATAACCTCCATGTCATGTTATACTAGCAATGGGCCTCCCATTGCAACACCCTAACCCTAATTGTGGCTTAGAAACAACTAATTTCATGCATGGAGGATGAAGTTGATGCTCTTTGAAACATCATTATGGACGTCAAGCTCCAGGGTGCCCAACTAGCTAGCTCAACAAGGGAACCACCTCGATACATCGACGTCAATTATGCAACAGATGGTTCTAATGAAGTAATTATGTAATGTATGGTTTCAAATGTTTATGGCTTTTGCTTCAATTTTTCCATATATATACTACTAGGAAAATAAGGGTACTAATAGACTATGGTGTTTTTGTAGAAATATGGGTAAGGGTAGACATTTATAGTTTGACATCGTAGATGTCAAAGAACAACTTGGAAATGTAATTATCTGAGGTATTTTCTACGACCCAGCACACATTTAATACAAAGATTACTCATTCCACTTAATATATATATATATATATATATATATATATATATATATATATATAGCTTAGAAAAATAATTTATTGTAAGGATTGTTTTTATATGTTTATTAGATAAATTTAAGTAAGAAGTTATGAAATATAATGGTTATGGATATAAATCATTATTTTATTTTGTATGGAAAAATGGATATATATATATATATATATATATATAGAGAGAGAGAGAGAGAGAGAGAGAGAGAGAGAGAGAGAGAGAGAGAGAGAGAGAGAGAGAGATTCTCATGGGGCTTAGAGTAGATGGTGACAAGGTGTTATATTAACGCACTCCATGGTCATCAATTCGATCCATGGGAAAAAAATCAGCCATGGTAAAGGCTTGTCTGATCCCCGAGTGATTTTGGCGGTTTAGATATCCTTGGGTAGTGAGTATTGAAGCTATAGATTAAGTGTGCTAGTCATCTCAAGACTCACATAACCTAAGTTAACAAATATATGTGTGTATTTTTATTTCTAATTATATATCTATTAATTAAATTTATTAAGTTTTATATATTTATTAATTATATGCTCTAAAGTATCTCAGTTATGAATATGGTAATTTATTATTTAAATTTATTTTAATATGATAATTATATTGTGATTTTTTTTTAATTTATTAATTTTATTAATAAAAATTAAATTAAAATTTTAATTAGAATAATTTTTAAATTTTTTAAATTTAGCTGCTATTATTATTATTATTTATGGACACATCATAATATTTGTATATTAAATTGTAAAATTTTTCTCCACTCAATAAACTTAAAATTCTTAAAGTTTCCTTTGAGAAGCAAAACGAAAAGGAAAAAAGAGTAATGTGTTAAAAATATCAATTAATTTAACTGTATATATGTATTTTACATTTGGACTTATTAGATGGTATTATAATTTCTGAAGTAGCATGAGAGATGGGGACTTGAAATATTAGAGTGAGAGGATGGTTGTAGCAAGCATAAAGATATAAAACTATTGTGTAATTAATAAAAAGTTCAAAACATTAACTATAAATTTTAAAAAGATTCAAAATATTAACTATAGCTTTTAAAAATTAATCTATCTAATAATGGTTTTTCTATATATTTCTAATTTAAAATACTTGTATTATAATTATTATAGTCTCATTTGTTACTTCTTTGTAAACATCATTTTTGGTTCTTTCACTTCTTCGATAATATGAGCTTCATCACTTTCCTTTCTCTTCTTTTTTCCTTCTTCAGTTTAGGAAAATTCCTTTTGAAATTCCCATATTCATTACACTCATAGCATTGAATTTTAGACATGTTGATTTTCTTTTTAAACTTCTTTCAGGGCTCAAACTTTCCAAATTTACCTTTTTTCCTAGCCATTGCTGCATATGTTGGATTTTGTTCACTTGCTCCAACATCATTCTTCTCCTTTAATATTTTTTCTTCAATCTTGCATAATGACCATAGATCATTGAATGGACTGGTTTCCTTCTTCTCATGGATGCTTGATACAAAAGTTCCCCATTCACCAGGTAGTGCATTAAGTACAATGGTGGTCATCTCATGATGAGGGATTAGTTCTCCCAACTCTTGTAATTTATCTCTTATTTGAGATAACCTCAAAAGGTATGAGGCTGCCCCTTCTTCCTTTGATACCTTAATTTGTATAGTTTAGTACTTAATGATACAATTTATCTTGCAGTTCTTACAAAAAATAATTCCACCAATTTTTCGTAGATATCCTTAGATGTATTCAGCTTTGCTACATAAGGGATGAGAGAATCCTTGATTGACTCAATAAGTATTCTTTGAGCCCTTATTTTTCCTTTCATATATTTTTATAGAGATTGATATTTCTCTTGAGAAAGTTTGGTGATAAATCCCATGACATATTCACTAACTTCATTTTCTATAAGGATAAAATCTACTCTTCTTCCATGCAAGGTAATTTGATGACCCAACAAGTTTGTTGTTCTCCTTCCAGAAAGAAGTAACTGTAGATTGAGAAATAAAATATATAATACTTACTTTTCAAGTGAATATTCTTCTTTTGATGATCATATCTTCAACTTGATGTATTATTGATGATGTTGAATTCCACTACTCCTTGGTTTGTTGACAATTGAATATGCCTCCTTGATGATGAATGTTTTATGGACTTCTTCAAGAATGTTTGAGATGTGATATTTGCTTCAATGTGAGGGAGATCATTTTAATTCCTTTGATGGTGATGAAGTGTTTCTTCCTTGCTTCCTTTGGTTGATTATTGTAGAATATGTAAGTTTCCAAAGAATTTTTCAAGTGTAGAGTCCCCCTTTAAATGGAGTTAGGGTCTTTGAGGTCTTACTCTTCTTCAAAGTGTTGTTCCTTATAGATGATATGATCCTTGTGATGAGATGGATAGTCCTCCTTGATGCTTTAATTTCTTTATGTTCTTCTTGTACTCGACCCTTTCTTTAATGGAGCGATCTCCAAGCTACCTCTTTTTCTAGCTGTTTCTACCTTAGCTCTGATGCCATGTTGAGAAATCAAGGAGAAGCTTAATTAAGTGGTTTATGTTATTTTGATAACTTCTTGTGATGTTATTTTACTTAACTTGATATACTTTTGATTAGCTTCTTCTTTCTCTTCATTATTATTATGTTTTTATAGTCAAGCAACTACCAAACTGTGAATATTAATGAGATAAGAGGACACACAATATAGGTCACTAGCCAAGGCCAAAACCTGTCCTCTTGAGAGGAAAACCCACAAGAATTATTTTCTTCCTATAGAATCTTCAAATGATGAATTCCAAGACCTAAGACACTTAACAAAAACCACTCCAAGATAAAGTCAACCTCTACTTTGATGAGATTTCCTTCCATAAAGTCAACGCTCATAAAACTTCTTGAAAAAAAACAAATTTCGTCCTTCACTTCATATTTCGGTCACTACTTCAGCACTGCATTTTTTGGCCTGCATGTAGTTTATTTAATTTCAAATGTGTGAGTGGTTTAGGGTAGAATTGTGAATCTTTTCTCTTTCGCTTGGATTGGTCTCTTTGCTTTGGTAGTTCGACTTCATTTTTAAATATTTTCTCCCCAAAATTTGGCTACTTTTGGTATGTTTGGAATTTGGTCTTACTACAAGAGTAGAGATGCCCTAATTTTCACACATGTGGAGGATCGAAACCTAAAAAATTCCTTCAATGTCCTTGATTCATTGTTATTTATTTTCTCTTCTTTTTCGCTAGATATTCCTTATTTTTCTCGTGCTTCAACGAACTTGTTGGATGTTATCTTGATGAGGTCGAGTTCTCCCTTATATATAGGCTTCTAATGTTGGTCGAATAGCCATTATGAGGTTGACTTGTCATCCCTTGAAGGTTGACTTCTTACAACTAGGATGGCTTGATCTTGACAATGCCCAATGGTGTCTTTCATATATGGCATGACGTAATTGACTTCTTGACTCTATGACAAATCCTAGAAGCACCCAATGCATGCTTGACCTACAAATAAATTGACCTTGAGAATGAAACCCATGCTACAAAAATAATATTAATAATTTTTCTTTCTTTTTTCAATATACAAGAATCAAGAGTTCCTTTCATATTTATGAAGATTGAACCTAGTTACATCGACATTGTTATCCACTGAGAAATTGGCAAAGGAAAGTTTTGATAGAAAGAGTGGCATCCAGACGATGGAGTAATTGGAAGCTCAACGATGAGCTTCGAGTTGCTCCTCGAGACTTCTTCCATTGTGATCTCTATTTGGGGGTAAAGAACCATTGCAGTTGGGAAATTTGGTGTCTTTCCTTCTTTGGTTTTGATGTAATTATTTCATTTTTCTGCCCCTAGTTGGCCTTGTGTGAATATAGAGCAGTCTTGCTTGTTTCATCGTCTCAGTTTATAGCTTGGACACAGGCAGAGAAACATAATTAGGAGTTTTCTTCCTTTCCTTTCTTGAGTTTATATATTTATTTGGGCTTGCAACTTCTAATTGTGTTAGTGGGCCATCCGACTGAAATATTATGAGTAGTAGAAAGTATATGGGCCTCATGCATCTTGTATGTGTTATTTCATCACTCGGTCCTTCATGCCTCACTCATATTCGGTTTCAGAGTGCCTCTCCCATTGATTCAAGTTCATCAACATTTGACTATTTATCATTATCTAAATGTTATCATTGCATAAAATATCATGCAACTAGCAATTTTGAAATATATAACCTCCATGTCATGTTATACCAGTAATGGGCCTCTCATTGCAACACCCTAAACCTAATTGAGGCTTAGCAACAACGAATTTCGTGCATGGAGGATGAAGTTGATGCTCTTCACAACATCATTATGGACCTCAAGCTACAGGGTGCCCAACTAGCTAGCTCAATAAGGGAACCACCTCGAGACATCGATGTCAATCGCGCAATAGATAATTCTAATGAAGTAATTATGTAATGGTATGGGTTTCAAATGTTTATGGATTTTGCTTCAACTTTATTGTATATATACTACTAGGAAAATAAGGGTACTGATAGACTATGGGGTTTTTGTATAAATATGGGTAAGGGTAGACAATTATAGTTTGACATCCTAGATGTCGATGAACAACTTGGAAATGTATTTCTCCGAGGTATTTTTTGTGATTGAGCGTGGATTTAATACAAAGAGTACTCATTATATATATATATATATCTTTGAAAAATAATTTATTGTAAGTATTGTGTTTTTATATATTTATTAGATAAATTGATGTAAGAAGTTATGAAATATAATGGCTATGGATATGAGTCACTATTTTATTTTATATGGTAAAATGGATATATTCTCATGGGGCTTAGAGCAGATGCTGAGAATGTGTTCTATTAAGGCACTCCATGGTCATCTGTTAGATTCCCTGGAGTGGTGAATATTAAAGCTATAGATTAAGCATGTCAATCATCTCAAGACTCGCATAACCTAGTTAACAAATATGTGTGTATTTTTATTTCTATATATATATATATATATATATATATATATATATATATATATATATATATATATATATATATATATATATATTAAATTGATTAAATTATATATATTTATTAATTATATGTTCTAAAATATCTAAGTTATCGATATAGTAATTTATTATTTAAATTTATTTTAATATGATAGATATATTGTAATTTATTTTAAAATTTATTACAATTTTACTAATAAAAATTAAATTAAATTAAATTGATTTATAAATTTTTAAAATTAGCTATTATTATTATTAGACACTACAAAATATTTGTATATTGGATTGTAAAATGTTTCTCCACTCAATAAAACTTAAAATTCTTAAAGTTTCCTTTGACCAGTAAAGAAAAAGAAAATAAAGCTTAAAATTCTTAAAGTTTTCTTTTACCAATAAAGAAAAAGAAAAAAAAGTAATGTGTTAAAAATATCATTTAATTTAATTGTATATTGTATTTTAGATTTGGACTTGTTAAATGGTATTATAATTTCTGAAGTAGCATGAGAGATGGGCACTTGAAAGATTAGAGGGAGAGGATGGTTGTAGCAACATAAAGATTAAATTATTGTGTAATTAATAAAAAGTTCAAAATATTAACTAAAAATTTAAAAAAAATTCAAAACATTAACTATAACTTTAAAAAAATAATCTATCTAATAATGGTTTTTTCTATAGATCTCTAATTTAAAATACTTGCATATATTAAAAATAATTATTATAGTCTCATTTGTTACTTCTTTATAAACATCTATATTATTTACAAATTTTTAATGTAATATTCATCATTATCACTAAAGATCTGGAAAAATAAAATATATAAGTAATTAAATTATTTATTTAAGTTATTTTTAATTTTTAATATAATATTGCAAAACAACATTTAATGGTGTTTATTGCATTTTTTTTAATTTTTTTTTTATTTTTTGAATTGGTCTACTCCTATATTGATACAAAAATAAAATTACAGAGAGGCAGTGGCCTCAAGAGATCTGGCCCATAATTGCGGCATTCGCACCTTACAATTCTGAACATTCACTGACAGAACAAGCTGGAAACTGACCAAGAGAACTTCAAAAACCATGACCTTGTCTGACTCAGGGGTACAACTTGCACCTGTAACTAGACTGTGAACTGTCCTGAGGTAATTCAAAGACCCTAGCCGATTGACTGGGCACATACAGATGCTGCCCATTTCAAAACCAAAAACAGACACATTGTATTGCTGAAGCAATCGCCAAAAAACAAAGACATAAGCAGTAGTATGCCGCCCACGTAGGGGAAACCGGCAAGTTAACATAAGAGTAAACAGCTGTGCCTGAGAATTATAGAACATAAGTTGACTGTTAAGCAAGAGGGAATTGAACACCTCCATGCCACTGGAAATCAAAAACCAAGGAGCGCAAACCTGATTAATCATCATGAGAGGGGGATGGCACTTCTTCGACGATGCGGCAAGCATATTGGTAGGGATCTTCTTCTTCCAGAGGAGGGCCATCCTTGCTTGTAGAGCCGCCACCAGTTGGGACGCTAGGACCTGCTTGCAAGCTCACCCCCTGGGTAGCGATGCCACCCGGTTCCACCCTCTGCCTATTGTCATTCGGAGAGGTGCCATGCGTGTCTTCCTCCCTTGTCGCCAGAGCCACTCTAGGAGTAGCTATTACAAGACCAGCTGAAGCTTCACGAAGCTCAATGGTGACAGTGGCTAAGAAGGTGAAATTGCTGAGAGTGCAGGGGTATTGAAGACGAGTAATGTGAGAATGAGTCCTGGAGGAAAGACGAAAGTGCGTTGCAGAATTAGGCTGCCCTCGACCGCGTCCACAACCCCTCCGGGAGGCTGGATAGCGAACAGGGTTGAAGTCTGAAGAGTAAGACGAGGAAGCAGAAGTGGAGGAGGAGGGCTGGCGATCAACTTGCCCCCGTGAACTTCCCCTTCTGCAGCGCATTCTCTGGCGCAGTCTTGGCATGGTATGAAGAGCAGGGCGAGCGGAGCTATCAGCAGTGTTGTTGAGACAGGGGGAGATAGAAAGGAGCTTGGCTTCAGCTCGCAGAGGATTCCTGGAAAAAACGGAGGACGAGCGACTGTAATTGCAGAAAGGGCTATGGGAAACATGAATTCCCGGCATAAGATCAACACAACAACCCAAAACGCATCATTTCCCTGTGCTGGTGCGAGAGCGAGTCTCAGCAGTAGCAAGGGAGCAGCAAGTGCACAGGGGAGGAGCACGAATGAGTTTTCGGAGGGGCGCCATGACAGAAGAATGAGCAGGTTGGCGTGGAGAGTCGAGCTGCATTAACGTAGCATTGAAGATTTGAGCAGGAGAATTAAAAACAAACATTATGCGAGATTGGATGGTGGTGGTGATAATCCACGCGCCGACCCACCAAATCGCCATCGCACAACTTGCCTCATTACCCACCCGCATCCGGGAGTGTTTATTGAATATATTAATTACAATGTTAAGAAATTTAAAAAATACCAATAATATATTTCGATATTATTAAATATAAATATATATATTAGAGTTAACTTGAAATTTAAAATAAATAAAAGTTAATTTTATATTTTATGTTTAAATTTATTAACACAATCAAAACGAAAAAAAAATTGATAGAAACCTCGTAGGATAAGGTATAAATGACAGTGTTGCTATAAACAGACTTTTGAAGAAATTGCGTCAATAGACAATTACATTCTCCAATTTCATTTCATATATATCGTTTCCAAAGTTTGCGTCCATGTAGCTGAAGAGAGTTTGCCGTAAATCGCGAACGCACACCTTCCGGTGAGGTCCATAACATTTCAAGGAACCCGAGCGATTCTTTGCTATTGACCAAACCAATGTGACCATGCGCCAAAATTGAAGTTGATTTAAACACGACACGGAAATCTTGTTAAACACGCCACGGAATCCAAATGTGCAGCGGAATAACTGATTGGCTGTGTCAAATGTGCAGCGGAATTCAATGTTGTCATAATGAAAGGTCGCTTCTGTTGCTGCTTCTTCCAGTGAAAACAAAGGAACCGGAGTTAATGCACCCTCTGCACCCTCTCCCTGGACTTTCGCACCTGCGGCAATGATAGCATTTATATTGCCTCTGGTAACCTTAAGCTCTATGTCGTTGGATGGCTTCAAGTTCTCCACTAATTTACCCAACGCATATATCTGACTTCTCATCCACCGAGGTAGTGGGTCACATATCAAATGCATCGCAGAACAGAAGAAGAAATTGATGTTTCCGTAAATCCATACCCTCAATGGCGTGCAGAATTCCAACACTGTGGAAATGAAGCTTAATAACACAGGGATTAGCCAGTATACCTTCTTCGTTTGTAAGAACAAACCGCCCAAATTTAAAACTTTCAGTATTTTCTCCTCAGAAACTGACAAGTCCACAGGCAGAAGCATAGAACTACCCCCTATCCGCCTCATTGTCTGCCTGTCGAGTATGATATGATCTAAAACTTGTTCGAAAGTCATGTCCCTACCGGTGGCGACGCCTTCCCAAATTTCCTTATAATTTTCGAGAAACACTGCATTGTGGAGATCATCTGTCCGGGCCTGGGCGAAGACGCGCAAGCCAAATGTGTGCGCCAGTTCGTTCCAGATGACATGTGTGATGTAATAACACATTTTGCCGTTGACAAACAACATGTTTTTGTGGGTTCCACTTCTCTCCAGATGGAAATCCATGCCCAAGTACGACAAATGGATCTCATCATAATCACACTGTGCACTGCACTGTCGAAATCGTTCAAGAATATAAAAGTACTGCACTCTTTTGAAGATACGTCCTTGCAGAGAGTGAAGGCGCTTGTAAGATGGGGAGAGCCCCAAAGGCCGCAACAACCATCCCACCACCCCTTGTAGAAGAGCCCCTAGTGGCGTTAGTTTTAAAAACTGCCATAGGCCCAGGCCGAGTTGAAAGCCCAAGAGGGCGTTACCCAAAATTGCCTTCACTTCTTCCTTTGACATCTTTACGATAAAAGATTTTCCACTCTCCTCACTCGATTATCTTCCTCCTTCGATAGCCCACTCGTGAGTCAGTTTACTAATCTTTGTCCTCCTCTTATTATTGTTATTATCCTTCTTTTCCAGAGGCATCTTCTTTTTCTTCATGACTTCGTTCTCGGGCAAAGCCATCTTATTATTATTCATCCGGCTTTTTCTTTTAGGGAATCTTCTCTTTTTTCTTCGTTAACTTCATCTTTGTGGTACTCTTATTATTATTCATCTAGCTTTTTCTTTCTCAGGGCATCTTTTCTTTTTTTTTAGTTAACTTCATCTTTGGGCAAAGCCAACATATTACTTTAGCCATATTAAATGTGGTTGGGTATATACTTCTCACCATTAGATTTAAACGAATTTAAATCTAATGGTGGGTATTATATGCCCAATGACATTTAATATCCTATAGCTCAGAAAATAATGATTGTCTATCACACATTACCTACCACACCAATACAGTGTCAATATTTTTTACTAGGCCATTTCACACGCAAGTGTGAGCTTCTATTATTCACTTCGGAATAAGAATTCATTTTCATAATGAAGAAAAAGGGGAAAAATACTATATGTAATATACGAGTTTGAATTATAATACATAGATAATAGATTATAAATTTTATTTATGTAAACATGTCATAAATTGGAATGTTATTAAAACAATGGTTAGTTTGAAACACATCGATAAAATATAGTTCATATGTGATTATCACCGTAATATCTCTCTATACAAATTATGGAACACAAAATCCAAATTCCAATAATTACTATTATTAGAAATTATTATTTAACAATTTAATAAATAATAATATTAAAAATTAAATAACTATCCTCAATCAGAGTAAGGTACAGATCAGTATCCCTATCGGGATTTGTGTCATGCGTGAGATGACCAATGACAACGTTGTAGGGTGGCTAGAACCTAGTCCTCACATGTGTGATTGAATTAGTGGGGTGGAAAAAAGCATGGGAATAATAAATATTAAAGGGACGAGCCGTAAGGCTCATAAACTCCAGGTGGGAGGGGTGGCGAACCTCATACATGCAATTTTCCTGTTTTCGAGCTCGGTACTTGGGAGAAAACACAAACGCTTGGTTCTCAATTCTATGCATGCTAAAATGGGTTGGATGAGTTGTTCTTAGGTCGGGACTAAGCCTCTTTGGTTCATGGCGTTCGTGGTTGGGTATGTTTATTTTTTCTTTTCCTTACCTCCTCGACCACGGTCTGCTCGATATTCTACTACCTACTACGATTGTCTTGATAATATTTGTAATTTGAACGCTGGAAGAAAAGGAAATGGGTGCCCAAAAAGTTGGAAATTTTATGTGGTTTCATTTTCTATTGTGTGTGATGTTTCTATGCCGGTGTCTGTTTTCTTTCGCATTCTATTGCCTTGAATGGGAATGTATGTTCAATTTCGGGTTAGTCGTCTCCTGTTGAAGGATTGTATGCCTTATGGTGATGGATATATTCATGTTTTGATCATCCCAAGCAAGGACATGAATTTAAACTCCCTGTATCTTATTTAATCTGTCTATGCTGTGGCAATAATTGTTGCGGAGATAAATGATCCCTTTAGTCCTATGGGAAGATTTAGCAATGAAAGAGGACAATTATATGCAAACTTTCCTAATTCATATTAGAAAATATTAAGGAGGATAGATCTCCTACCTCTCTATGATGCTAATGCCCTTGATGTCGACCTTGACGCTTTAGCTTCCAAGCTCATGATCTCCTCTTCGCTAGTGTAGATGAGTGCCTGCAACAAATATTAAGTGGAGACAACAAACACATACAAAGCATGATACATTCTAATACGAACTATGTAAAAAATAAAGGAACATTACAATAAATGGACGATAATTGACACATTTATGGAAAGAAAACAAATATTGTATGTTAATAGATGACAAAGGGAGAATTACAACTAATAATGCCCTTGATGTTGAAAGCCTCCTTCAGGTGAGATTCCAAATTCCAATCTTTAACCTTCAAACACTTCTTCTCCTTTGCAAATGGATAGCATTTGGGCACAATGCAACACTAGGATGGTAACCAACCAAGAGTTGATGGTAGGGATTTAATTATAGGGAAGAAGAGGGAGTTGAGGATCCATGATAGGAGGGAGAAGTTCCACATCTCAACGGAGAGATCCATGGAAGGAGGATCTAGGGCTAGGAATGGGAGGTCTCATTCCAATCATCAACTACCTGAAACCACGTTATCATTCTCGAGCGTTTGAGTAAGAGAAGATTCTCCTCCATTTTGGGAGAAACTGCTTGAAGAAGACCAGCGTGGATTTTCTTCATAACATTCATGCTGGCAGTGCTAGACATGTGTAATTATAGAGGTTACTAACGCGATACATCAGTTATGGGAAGCGCATTAGGATTTCAAAACAAGGTTTTTGAAAAAAAAAATTCAAAATATTTTCAAGGCAAGTTTTCTTCCTTTTCTTTAGGGATATTCCAAACATGTTTCATGGTGAACACATTTTTTGCGACAAATTTCATCACTTTGCGACACTTGTGGCATCGATGACACAATGTGCGGCACTTCAGGATACGACATTAGGAGTGTGACAAAATACATGTATAACAGGTTTATCATCCGGATATGTCCTAATTTCATGAATCACAATAGTAGGATGAATTCCTGGCATTTCCTCATAGGACCAAGAAAAAATGTCGTAGAATTCATGAAATAGGGCTTTATACATGTTGATTTCATCAAGGGAGCACAAATTTCCTATATGAATGTTTTTCGGGAATTCGACGTTTAACTGAAATGTCAATTGGTATCATTGAAGATATATTTCCTAAATTCATTTTTGAATTTGAATGAAGGATTGACATAAGACATTAAGGACTATCGACAATATTAGTTGAAAAGATGGATGGAAAATCATTCTCGATTTTATCAAGTTAAAGTAGAAAGGATGAACTATGATGATGATCTTCCATGGAAATTTAGCCAAAGTCATGAATTCCATAATACTCTCATCAGTTGAAAACGTTTTATCGAAAGGATTAGGAAATGATATCAGGGTTAAATGCGATAAAAGAGAATAGTTATCATTGATCACATTCAATTGATCAATTTCAATTGATGATGGGTTGGAAAGTGTTTGAACTGCCTTGTAAGCCAATTCAAATGGGCTTAAAGGCATCTCATTGTCGTTCATGGCCAACTCATACTTTGAAGGTACAATCCAAGGATTAGGCGACGGAACCGTGCTTGATGTAATCATGTTTGCGTGGGAAACATTATGAGGAAAATTTGGTGGAAATTTGGTGGGTTACCCTTCTCTCCAAATGGAAATCCGTGCCCAAGTACGACAATCCGATCTTATCAGCAGCATACTGCCTCCTCCCTATTCATTGAAAAGGTTGTTCTAACACAAAAAAATTAGTGCACTCTCTTGAAGATATGCCCTTGTAGATATTGAAGGCGGGTGTAAGATGAGGATAGGCCCAAAGGCCGCAACAAGTTGCAACCCAATACCCCTTGTAGCAGAGCCCCTAGTGGCATTAGTTTTAAGAACTACCATAGGCCCAGACAGAGTTGAAATTCCAATAGGATGTTACCCAAAATTTCCTTCACTTCTTCCTTTGACATCTTTACGATGAAATATTTTCCACTCACTCCACTTATATTTCTTGTCTCCCTCCTTCGATTGCCCACTCTGTCAGTTTAGTGACGCTTTCCCACCTCTTATTATTATTCATCCTTCTTTCTTATGGAATCTTATTTTTATTCATGACTTCATCTCCGGGCAAAGCCATCTTTCTCCTCCACTTGTTATGATTCATCCCTCCTTTTCCAGGGTGTCTTCTTTTTTTCTTATTAACTTCATCTTAAGGCAAAGCCATCACTGATTCCCTACCACATCAATGTTTTCTTTTATTAGGCCATTTCACAACTAAGTATGAGCTTCTAATATTCTCTTTTTGATATAAGGATATATATAAATAATTTAACAGTTGTATATATAATACATTAATTTTTATCTATATAGACATATATTATAATTAAATGGTCTTTAAAAATAATTAAATTATTTTTCAAATTTTCAAATTATTCTTTTTATATATTTATTTATCATATAAGTTTCTGGAATGGTGTTGTAATTTTTTAATTTTCTATGAGATATATCAATTTCCTTTGATTTCTTTTTAAACAAAATATTTTGTTACATAAATTCATATGTTCACATATTTGATAATAACTAATATGGTTTTACATAAAGAGACATTAGATATAGTAGTGTTCCATCATAATAGTACATTTAATAGTAATTAGCTTTATTATTACAATAAAGGGCATATTATGGTAAAATTTAACTTGCCTATCTTCAAACTTCTTATAAAAGAAGGATTTTTTTTGGAGTGAATAAAAGTACTCAGTTGTACATTATTTATTCTATTTAAATATCCAAGAAGCTATTTATCATCAAACTTTTTCACCACCCATATCTTTGGAATCTTTCCTCTCGAATTGTTAGGATGTTTTCACTGAACCGACCACTTTTCCACCCCCATAACATATCGACCATACCATCAAATTTTTGCATAGCACCCCTCTTTCTAATACCTCTCCATATTGTCTTACTCCAACCAAGACAACTAAGATTGACATTGACATACAAATTTAGCCATTGTTGCAAGCAGACATGATTCACCCCATCACCTTACCTTATTGATCAATACATTTATAATCCCTAAGAATGAAACCCATCAATGGCATCTAGGCACTAACTATACAATTTTGAATAGGGTGATCATAAAAAACAAATACTCATTCCATTGTATCAAGGATTTGTTGTACCATTTGTAGGATGCTTGTTATTTTTCAATCTTGGATCTAACATGGTCATGAAATCAAGTTAGGATGAATGAAATTCATTTATAAAAGACAAAAAAAGTTCAATTTTATGCTTTATGAGTGGTCAATTATACCCTTTGGTCTTACCAACACACTCACCACTTTTATGATACTCATTGATGATATATTATATCCACCTCTTAGACATTTTTCCATTATTTATTTGGATCATCTACTAATCTTTAGCAAGACCCAAGATGACCATGTTGTCCATCTAGGTCGAGTGTAGGATAATTTTTGCGTGAATCAACCACAAGTAAAAAATTTAAAATATATGATTAGTTAGTGTTTTGTTTCTTACTTACCCTTTCTAATTTTAGTAGAGGGATTCAAACAAACCCTTAAATATTAAGACCCTCCTACACTAGCTATTACCCCACAGTACAATTGATAGTATTAATATTTATCAAAAGTTGAGTCTCTAGTTTCCCAGGCAGAGAAAACCTCCCTAATACTCTAATCAATTTGTATTTCTATTACACACCATACAAAAAATCCGCCTTTCAAGACCCCAGACATCTTTCACATTCCCATGGGGACTTCACTCAATTAACCTCAAACATATCATGTGTGTTCATGGAATACTAAACAACACCCTTAATTTAACTACATATTGGAGAATACTTCTAAAAAATACATTATTTAAACCCCTACCAATACGAACCGATACACCTTCCCAATTTAAAAAACCCCCTACTTTCACTAGATATTGTAGGTATCCATTTTTTCAATTTTTATACCCCTTTATATTTTTTCATTAACTTTGAGCTCTATTTTTTATACCTACCAATATAAAAACCCTTTACCCCTAATATATCCCCCAATAAATTATGCCATTTTTTCCTCAATACATATCTTCCAATGCAAACCCACGTGCTATGGTATTCCTCCCTTACACAAGCTCGTGTGTGCATTCTACACCCATCCTTCAACTACCCAACTTCCAATAACCCTTTGAGATAGAGTCTGATGATTTGAATTATACTATTAGGAAAATTCCCAAATAGGGATATCATCATGTAGCATATCATTTAGAAGCATTATTGATGGCCAAATTGAAGAACAACATTTACGACAAGGAATTTTATGCATTGGTGTAGCATTTAGAAAATAAACATCAGTATTTTCTAGGTAAACAAAACGATGCTCCACATAGATCACCATCCATTGATCTTTCTCATTTCACAATCCAAGATTTAGTTTGAACATCACCTTAAATGTCCCACCTATATCAAAATGCTTCTTTTGGTACGCAAATACAACAATTAGTCACACAATCGAGTAGCATATCTATTGAGTCACCAACCTATTCTAGCCTTGTAATTTTTGAAGGTAAGATTTCTTGCTTCTGATGATTGAAAATAATGATATGCCATATATACATTGTTTTCAATTTTGTATGCCCTATAAATCCCTAATATAGTGAATTATATGTCATTTTTGGATTATACACTTTGGGAGGATTGGTTATACTACTTGTATCATATTTTTTTACCAACCACTAAGGACCATTTTATATTGATTAAAAAATCACATTATTTGATATCTAGGGAACACTTCACCTGATATATAATTGGGGGAATATGAATCCACACAATTAATCAACATGGATCAGGCTAATTATCATATAATTCAAATAGTTATATCTTCACAAGTTGAAAGAATTACAAACCGTAACCCAAGTGCAAAAGCTCTTGTTATCTACAACTTTTCTCTTCATTGAGACCTGTGTAGTTACTTTATCTTTAAGACGGATTTTCGAGCTTGCTAAACCAATTTTGTTTCCAAAGCCAATATTCATCTATCACTTCAATTTTCTATGTTTCAATTTTTCTTCCCAACTCCCCTAACATGTGGCACTAATAAATTAATTGCAGTTTATTTAAACAATCTAAATTAAGAGTGTGAACATCAATTCGATCATGTCACTGGATGGGAAATGCTATGGATAAAATGGAAATACTCCTAGGATTGAAGGATGTGTAACTTATGCCCTTCAATTTGTTTCACACAAATATCTACCTACTGTTGGCCGGATAAATCGTTCTTGCGGACAAGACCGATCTCCCTAATACTAAAAGTATCTAGCAACAAACAGCCAAATAGACTAATCTTTCTCTAAGCATGTAAGGTTTACAAAAGCTCTATAGATGTGTAAAAGACTTACTGTATTTCCAGCGCTTGTTTGAAGTCATTGTTGTCCCTCGTGCACTTGAAGGCATTTTCCTCATAAACCTGCAGTCACAAACAAGCAAAATATTACATAGCACCTGTATAGACATTATCATAAACCATGCTTATCATAGTGATCAAGGAATATATGAAATAAACCATGAAAAGACAGCTTATTGAGAAAAATGAGTATATTTGTATTAATTTCAAAAGAAGAAAATCCTTACAACCTGAGCCTTGATGTTGCACAGGACTTTCCAGGTTCTGAAGCAGGAATCTCCTTTACTTTGATAAGATCTGCACTCCTCCAACCAAGACGAATAGAGGTATGTAATCTCTCCTCACAAAATTCTTAGTTAACTGAGTCTAAATCTCAACAGCACTTAACCTCAAATCTTCTTAAGCTTGACCTCCTCAATCCTCCATTAGTTAACCCTTTGAGGCTACCCTATGCCTCTTTTTATAGTGGAAAAGAGGAGGTTTTCTGTTCCAACTATGAAGGGATAGAATCCCCCTTCAAAGGGATAAGCTCCTCACATCAAGGGGTTAGCTCCATAAGGTAAGGGATACATGCACCTCATAAGAGCGGTTCTGCCACCGCAAGATCCATTCTAGAAGCTTCCAGAATTTACTTTTTTTGAGCTTTTTGGGATTTACTTGCGCCTTTTTGATCTTACAGGGGTCCGCACCTTTAACATAGATAAAGTGCGTTCAGCCATGCAAGAGAGCTGAACATTAGGTGCGGGACCGCAGGCCAGATAGAGAGAAAGTGCGACACCAAAGTTTAGGAGTTTTTTACGAACATTTCTTTGATTTTCAAGGCTTGACATGAGGAACTAATATGTTAGACTTGCAGAGGGAGAAGTATGAGTATTAATGAGCTCATACAGTTAGCAGAAATTCAAGGTGACAATTTTTAGTGTAACAGATTTCCCCCTAAAGTTAAAAGTCTGGAATAGATGAAGCTGAAGTCTGTCATATATGAAGAGTGCAATACTTTATCATTTCAAGGATCATCCTGTGGACACCCCAGTTGGAACCTGTAAAAACATTCAATGCAAAATATATATATGTAAACATATCATCGCTGAGGTAGGCATTCCCATACTCAGATCAAAAATAACTAGAAACTAATCTAAACTGTTCTGATACAGGAATGTTTTTCAATACATCAACAGTATAGACATATGTAGACACAGCATGGACGCATCCATCTATTTATAAATATTCCACTGTATAATTGATAATAAAATTCCTCACAACCTGGATAGTAGAAACTAGATCCAGGGTCTTGATTTCTGCATCTCGAACTAGTACGATTCTATCCATGTGAATAAGTGTGTCGAAGTCGAACATGGTAGAAACCACTTGATTACCAGTCAGTGATGTAAACTGTTAACAAGTGTGAGAGTAACCACCAGTAATGTCAATGGCTTTCAAAGTACCCAGTACAATCCATGAAATGTGAATGAATGAGCTGAAGTCGAACATGTCACGAAATCATTCGATCGAAGGTCAATGATGCAACCTGTCGTCAAAAGCGAGAAACCTACCATTGAGGCATGCAGATTTCAAGGTACTGACGATTTCTAGATCAACTTCCTAGATAATGAGTTGTCGTCGATAGAAAGTGATTCGTTGTAGACAAGCCCACAACACGAAATCATAGATCAAGTTTTGAAAACATATTGGCAAGGACTGACTCAGGGATGGTAAAAAATGGATGACAGATATTTTGCAGATGAATGGTTTATTTGAACTGTCCTCTTGAACACATAACGACACTGCAGATGGCTTGGTGACAGTTGACCCAAAGCTAATATCCAGGAACCGGATGAAGACTTTCAAATGAGGTCTGATTAACTGTTAGGCAAAGGATTTCTCAACCCAGGTGATTGAAAGTGTCGTGTTCAAGAGTGGTTAACTAGATTTTTGAAAAATCAAAATACAACAAACAAGTCCATTTTTCTCTCTTTTCCCCCACCATTTCTGGCAAGTACCTCTTTATTTTTGACAAGCTTGAGGAGGATAACATTTTCTTGTTTATAAGCTCATCCTTCGGATGAGTCCAACTTAGTTTAAGATCTGAACCCTAAGAAGGAGTGGTTCGTTCCTGTTAAAAATTGAACAGGTCCTTTACTGTTAAATTTTAACGAGTCCAGTATAGGAGAAACTCGGTGTTTTTCAATTTTAGGGAGTCAGAAGAAAAAACTTAAGAAAAATCCATGGGTGTACTTTTTCGTAAATTTAGTCTCTCGAGCCCGAAAAAGGATAAAATAATGCGGGAGAGAACTCTATTGACCGTAATTAGTCAACGTATACCTTTTTCGTAAATAGTCCATTTCAGTCCGTAAAAGGGGTAAACTTATACTGAAAGGACGACCGTTCATTTACTTTAACGAGTTCGAATAGTCAAGTACTCGGCAATCTTTTCATTTTTAGAGAGTCTGAAAAGGGCTTAAAAGAGAACTCCAGGGTTTCGCTTTTTCGTAATTTTCAAGAGTCCGAAAAAGTGATAAAAGTATACTCAGTAGTTTCGCTTTTTCTGTAAATTTTAACGAGTTCGAAAAAGGGATAAAAATGTACTCATGGTTTTCACTTTTTCGTAAGTTTTAACGAGTTCGAAAAAGGGATAAAAATGTACTCCTGTGGCCGACTTTCAATTTAATTTACGAGCGGGAAAAGACGGAAAGAACTCGGCATTTTCATGTGTTTTACGAGAATGAAAGATAGCAAAATAATCTCGGGATTTTCATGAGTTTAACGAGTCTTGAAAATAACTGAAATTGACTCAAGATAGGTTTCATTTTTACAAAAGCTTGAAACAGAGAAAAACTATGCTTCAGAGTGGTTTCATTTTTGCACAAGCTTGAAACAGAGAGAAAACTGTGCTTGATGCCCCCTAAGCGTAACTGCTAGAGCGCATGCCCCCCCAGCTTCATTTCATTCAACTAAGTATACTGCTGGTAATTAATAGCTGGATGGAATGAAGGTTCATTTACGAGATCATATGAAAGACCCGACCTAAAACTGTAAGAAAATTATGCAAAAACTGAAATAACTAACCTAAATATATGACTTAACAGTTATGAGATCTATTCAAAGACTCGACTCAATTAGGGGAGGATTTGTTTCATTTTTTAACAAGCTTGACACAGGAAAAGAACTATGCTCATGGAAATGTGTTTCATTTTTTAACGAGGTTAACACAGTAAAAGGAACTTTCCTCTTCTACATGTTTCATTTTTTTAACGAGGTTGACACCGTAAAAGAAACTATCCTCGTATCTACTTTCTACAATCTACCTATATAACTGACTGATTCATTTTTTAATGAGGTTGACACAGGAAAAGAACTGTCCTCATACCTAATTCATTTTTTAATGAGGTTGAATCAATAATAGAAACTATACTTTGACCAACTGATTCATTTTTTAACGAGGTTGACTCAATAACAGAAACTATCCTCATATCTACTTTCTAAAATCTACCTATATAACTGACTGATTCATTTTTTAATGAGGTTGACACAGGAAAAGAACAGTCCTCATACCTAATTCATTTTTTAATGAGGTTGACTCAATAACAGAAACTATCCTCTGACCAACTGATTCATTTTTTAATGAGGCTAACACAGGAAAAGAACTGTCCTCATACCTGATTCATTTTTTAACGAGGTTGAATCAGTAACAGGAACCATCCTCATTCACTGATTCATTTTTTAATGAGGTTGACACAGTAAAGGGAACTATCCTCGGACTCACTGATTCATTTTTTAATGAGGTTGACACAGGAAAATAACTGTCCTCATGCCTGATTCATTTTTTAACGAGGTTGACTCAGTAACAGGAACCATCCTCATGACCAAAAGATTCATTTTTTAATGAGGTTGACACAGGAAAAGAACTATCCTCATACCTAATTCTTTTTTTAACGAGGTTGACTCAGTAACAGGAACTATCCTAAGAAACTACTTATTTCTAATCTATCAATCTACTCTCTACAATCTACCTACTGATTCATTTTTTAATGAGGTTGACACAGGAAAAGAACTATCCTCATACCTGATTCATTTTTTAACGAGGTTGACTCAGTAACACGAACTATCCTCTGACCAAATGATTCATTTTTTAACGAGGTTGACACAGGCAAAGAAACTCTCCTCACCAGCCACTGATTCATTTTTTAATGAGGTTGACACAGTAAAAGGAACTATCCTCAAACTCACTGATTCATTTTTTAACGAGGTTGACACAGGAAAAGAACTGTCCTCATCTCCGACTGATTCATTTTTTAACGAGGTTGACACAGTAAAAGGAACTATCCTCGCACTCACTGATTCATTTTTTAACGAGGTTGACACAGTAAAAGGAACTCTCCTCACCATTGATTCATTTTTTAACGAGGTTGACACAGTAAAAGGAACTTTCCTCAGTCACTGATTCATTTTTTAACGAGGTTGACACAGTAAAAGGAAATATCCTCAGACTCACTGATTCATTTTTTTAACAAGGTTGACACAGTAAAAGGAACCATCCTCGGCCACTGATCATGGCTTCCAACTGGAAGAAACACATGTCAATGGACACACCTTGATCATGGCTTCTAAGAGGTCTTCATCATAAGGAAGAATAGTTATTTGGAAGGAACACATGTCAAGGGACTCAAAAGGGATAAGAACATTGCGTTCAAATAATCCCATAGAGTTTTCCATGTCAATTACCAGATCTAAGTCAAAAGAAGACGAGCAAACAGTGAGAGGCTCGTTTCCATCGGTAACTGAAAACATGGAACCAGTTGCCACATAATTAACCCGTGGTGGGGTAGATACCACTTGCATATGAGGAACATTCAGGTATGTCAGATCATTGGTAGTCAAATCAAGACTAGGGAACGGTCTACAGTCACAATATTGCCATTGTGAGGGAAAGACATCACGTGAAAGAGTGTCGATACGACAGCTTTCATTGCATAGACATAGTCTCGCCCAAGGAGTAAATTGAAATCCAAGGGACCTTGAACTACCATAAGATCAATACAGACAGTTTTACCTTCCAAAGTAATAGAAAAATTAGGAAGGATCCCTAAAGGTTCACTAATGGTTCTGTTAAAAGCTTTCAGATTCTGCGTAATAGGCACAAGCTGAGGGGAACCCAAAGCTTTCCAAGCAGTTGAGGATAAAATACTAACAGAAGCACCTTCATCTACCTGTGTGCGGTGTATGTGCCTACCACCCAACTTCACAATGATTTGGAAAGGGATGGAGGAAGGAAGACGAGGTTCTGTCAGTGTATTCCAATTAAAGGAAAAGACCTCGGTACTTGTAGGGGGTTCTGTAGAAACAGGTGAAATGCCCCCTAGCGTAGAAGAATCTGATGTAACAAGAAGAGACTGACCAGTATGAAGTTCATTCTCTACAGGGAGAATGGGATCGACCGAATGTGAAATCGAATCGACCACTTGATCAACTAATGGATCATCAACCTGAGTGATATGAGTTTCACTCTCCAATGGTAGAATGGGATCGACTGTACTTGAAATTAGATCAATCACTTCGTCAGTTGACGGTAGGTTGGGAGAAAGTTTACGATAACCAGTTGGAAATTCTTGCTGTGGAACAGTAAGGTTTTCCAACAATTTTGAGGCTTCATCCATGTGAGGGAAAATGTGAGTTTGATGACTCCCTTTGCATAACTTACAAGGAAACCTAACTTTACCCTTTTTCCCAGGAACCTGACTATCACTGGTTGATGGATCAACGAAAAGTTGATGAGATTTTCTTGACCATACTTCCAAGACCTTTGGAATACCAGGACAATTGATAAGGAAGTGGTCACCCTTACAAATCCTGCAAGGGTATTTGGGTTTACGATGCATGTTGGAGGTTTCCTCAACATAACTAACACTTACATCCATAGTTGGTTGGTTGAATTCTTTCTTATTTTGCTTCTTCTTCTTCTTCTTCCCTTTCTTCTTCTTCTTAGTTACCTGGTTACTAGCGTCAAGGCTTTTACCAAGCGAAGAGGAAGAAATGGAGGAAGAAATATTAGGCGAAGAAGGTAAAGGGTCAACAGAAGGTTGGTGATGTTGAGATGGTGAACTCTGTTGAGGTGAAGCATGCGGTTGAGGTGGAACAATTGGAGTATTCGGGGCTAACGAAGTTGAAAATAACCATATCGGTAAACCTATTGTAAATCTAGGTAATGACAAAGTAGCCATATAAGGAGGACCAGCATTTCCAAAGCAAGGAAAAGTACTAGGATTCTCGTTAAGAGGAGTTCCTTGGTTGGTAAATTCCGAAACCGTTGTCATTATATTCAACTTCAGTGAATTTTATTAACAATTTAAAACTAAAATTAACAATTCACAATTCACACCTAACAATTAAAATTCACAATTCACACCTATGGTTTCTAAAAGTAAAAACAAACAAATTCAAATGAGCTATCAAATCTAGGAGTCAAACCACACACAAACAGTAACTTCCCGTACTAAAAACACTAGTTGGTGATGAAATCCAACATCGTAGAATTTAATACAGAAAGGGCGGTTGGAACAGTTACCCCGACAACCTGCTTAATGAAACAGACTGGCACAAGTTTCTTCACAAAACCATCTTGAGTGAAGAGAACCCCCAGAGAGTCCAAGTGAGTCTAGTCGACGTCTGCTCCAGGTATAGTGAGATCTTTCCTTCACCGTCACCTTAGGAAATAATCTTAAGCTTATGGACACTAAGGTTACCAATAGTAACAAATACAACTGGGGGAACAGTCTACGATCCGATCCCACGCGCAAGGGCAGAGTAACAAAGCTCAATCCCCTTGAAGGTTCCTCGACATGGTTAATCCGAGGTTTACCGACAAGTGACCCCAGGCTCCTCGACAATGGTTAATCCGAGGTTTACCATTTGTAATGCGCGCAAAATCTTCTATCTTCCCCAATGAAACAGAATTGATTGTCTCAAAGGTTCGGACATGATCTCGTGATTGACTTCTTTAAGAGAAGCTTCCCAGATTATACAAATTACAATTGGATTTATTTCCTACCGCAAGATTTGTCTACCGTTTGTTTTTGTTGCTTTGGAAAGTTAAGTACAACCTATTCCAAAGCACTAATCCTGAGCTAGATTGGTGGAAAGAGCCCTAAAAATGTAAAAAATTACTAGATGAATTTTAATTAAGCGCTGTGTTATTTAGGCTGTTATTACTCAAAGGGTAAATGGATACGAAACCAATGGTGTTATGACCCGAACCAAAACTGAATGCAATCGAATATGATAATGTAATCTTTTCAATTCGATGAATCCTAACTAAAGTAAGGAGAGAGTTTCCATACACTTCCGACAATGCAAAAAATTGATCACTAAGAGAAAATATAACAAATTCTCTAATGCACTAATTTCATCAAGAAAAACTAATGCAAATCAATCCCAAAACAATTTTTATTTTTGTGTTTTTAAAACAAGCATAAAAACATCTAAATTCAAATCAAATAAAACTGATCTAAATCTACGATTGATTTTTCAGAATGTAAACTATGCAATTGTGATCTATGCACAATTCACTTGAAAAGTATGCAAATGTAATCTATGCACATTTTTCATTCATATTCTGAAAATGAGAATTCTAATTATGCAAATGTGATCTATGCAAGAGAATTCTCAAACACAAGATGATTCTAACGTAATCTAAGAATCAATCAAGTGCAAGTCAAGAAAATTGGGTGAGAGTTCCAAAGATCAAAAAACACTCAAAGGCGATTAACACTCATACACAATTTAGCCCCACTCGGCGAATGAGGGGGAAATTTTTTTGCAAAAACAAAAGCAAAAAGATGCAAAATTGTGAAAAGACTGAGACAAACCTCCAAGTAATGACCAAAGGAAATCAAATTAAGAATTTCTCAGAAAAGAGATTCAAAACACCCAATTAACTTAATGGAGATTGATGAGATGAAAAATTGCTGAAAGAAATTCATAAATAAGACTTTTTGACAGAAAAATACAGATCTGGGTAGATGCTAAGAATCCTAAATTAAATCTAAACTAAACTGGAAAAAAGAAATCTAGATTTTTTCCAAAATTTTAACAGGGTCCGTAGGCTCCCAGAAGTAACAGGTGCGGTCCCGCACTATTTACTTAAGGAAAGTGTGAATCTGCCCGCACTGTGCAAAAGAACAAAGTGCGGTCCCTAGAAAAGTTCAAGAAAAACGTAATAGATTTCAAAATTTTCAAAAACAGAGAAAACCTAAGCTACCCAGGCAGATATCCATCAATCAAAAACCAGGAAAAACTTTTCCTCAAATCAAAATAAAAGAGAACCAAAAACAACAAGTTCTTTCCCCAGTGGAGTCGCCAATTTGTTGGCGGATAAATCCGTCTTGTGGACAAGACCGATCTCCCTAGTACTAAAAGTATCTAGCAACAAACAACCAAATAGACTAATCTTTCTCTAAGCATGTAAGGTTTACAAAAGCTCTATAGAGGTGTAAAAGACTTACTGTATGTCCAGCGCTTGTTTGAAGTCGTTGTTGTCCCTCGTGCACTTGAAGGTGTTTTCCTCGTAAACCTGCAGTCACAAACAAGCAAAATATTACATAGCACCTGTATAGACATTATCATAAACCATGCTTATCATAGTGATTGAGGAATCTATGAAATAAACCATGAACAGACATCTTATTGAGAAAAATGAGTATATTTGTATTAATTTCAAAAGAAGAAAATCCTTACAACCTGAGCCTTGATGTTGCACAGGACTTTCCGGGGTCCGAAGCAAGAATCTCTTTTACTTTGATAAGATCTGTACTCCTCCAACCAAGATGAATAGAGATATGTAATCTCTCCTCACAAAAGTCTTAGTTAACTGAGTCTAAATCTCAACAGCACTTAACCTCAAATCTTCTTAAGCTTGACCTCCTCAATCCTCCATTAGTTAACACTTTGAGGCTGCCCTATGCCTCTTTTTATAGTGGAAAAGAGGAGGTTTTCTATTCCAACTATGAAGGGATAGAATCCTCCTTCAAAGGGATAAGATCCTCACATCAAGGGGTTAGCTCCATAAGGTAAGGGATACATGCACCTCATAAGAGCGGTTCTGCCACCGCAAGATCCATTCTAGAAGCTTCCAGAATTTACTTTTTTGAGATTTTTGGGATTTACTTGCGCATTTTTGATCTTACAGGGGTCCACACCTTTAACATAGATAAAGTGCGTTCAGGTACGCAAGAGAGCTGAACATTAGGTGCGGGACCGCAGGCAAGATAGAGAGAAAGTGCGACACCAAAGTTTAGGAGATTTTTACGAACATTTCTCTGATTTTCAAGGCTTGACATGAGGAACTGATATGTTAGACTTGTAGAGGGGGAAGTATGAGTATTAATGAGCTCATACAGTTAGCAGAAAGTCAAGGTGACAATTTTTAGTGTAACACCTACATGTACAAATAATTAATAAAAAGACCCTAAAATTTCCCTATAATCTGTTTGAGCAATCCAATTTTCTATAGATGAAATACATTTCGTAGTGAAGGCGAATAAAACATCCTAATTTTAAAAAGAGAGTGTCCATCTCCATTTTCAATAGGAATCTATTGGGACCTACTATTCATGAAATATAAACAAATGCCATTTCCATCAATCAAATTATAATTTCAAACTCAACTAGGCTCAAATTGGGCTTCAAGAAAATATGTTGTAATCCTTAACACTTGGAAACAACATCCATGATTTCAAAAATTAAAGACGATTTTTCGATAAGAAAATATTAAAAAAAATGTGCTCCATGTTCAAGGATTGTGTACATAAATGAATTCAATGCATCTAGATGTTTCACTAATGTCCCACAACTTTCAGGATATGGGTTACCAGTTTGAAGCAAGAGAATTGGAACTATACCTATCAATACCAATCAATATTGAGACAACTAGCTAAAATAGAATGGTATCTATGCTATGCTACAATATTTGTCACTCTCGTGCAATGATCCAGTAATTCATAAACATAAACAAAACATAACTATCATAGACTATTCAATAACATAACAAGTTAATAAAAACACACCAAATGCATGAAATTTAAATAATTTCACATAATTTTTTTTTGTATCTATTCTATATGACTCTATGTTTCTCTATAGATACTAAATCACCATGCATTACATCATCCAACCCATCAAGTATTGGATAGTTGAGATGAATGTGCCTATCAAAACACTTTCCCCCCCCCCTAAAACACTAGTTTAGGCTTGTTACCATAATGTGATGCACCCATCCCCAAGTTGGGATGTTTCAAAATTTAATAGGGATTTTATTAATCTTATGATATAATTACAAAGGGGCGAGATATACAAATCTTTTTGTATTGTTACTCACTAGGAATAAGAAATAAAAACGGCCATGGATTAGAGACACAATCACTTATTATGTGTAGTATCATTGACTCCTTTATTATTTAATCTTCAAGAAAGCATCCCTCTTTAATTCATATCTTCTACTATTTCCTTTATTAATTTTCCTTGCATCTCCCTCGTGAGACTCTTCACTACATTATCTATAATAATGGAATTATATCCCACTCATTTAACCAAAAGGTATCCTTTTTAAAATTTAACATTTGTTCTATATCATAGACTTGGAAAAAGGACTCTATCTTCTTAAAGCTACTAGGATTATGTTCCTTTTCCCTACACAAGGTAAATGTATATTTAGGGTTTTTTTCAATATTCTCTAGCTTCAATGAAACCTACAACAACAATCAACCTCTTAATTTGTTTGTGAAAACATATATCTTCTTTATTATTATAATGGACGTAAGGTACATTATCTATGCAACCTCTACAATCACCTTGTTCTTTAATGGCATGCAAGGCTTACGACATGCCAACTAATGCTCTAAATGATTTTATGGATCCTTCTCTACATAGGCTATAGTCTCTTGACTATAAAAAAGGTAATGGATAAATGTATGTGTTATGATTCTAAACTATGTCAATGCAACATACAACATAGCAACATCAAGAAATATAATGGATGTCTTCAATAACTCAATGGTAAACCTAAAAACTTTTTGTTCAACCTCAACTAACTATATCTCCTATTCACAGCTCTTATAATATAATTTCCCACAAGGTAGTGACTCACAAATTTTAAGCAAGAAAATTACCAACCAATATCCCAACTAAGAACATATGCAAGATGAGACATAACACCTGAAAATTGTGAAGTTTTTTTATATTCTTCACTTAGCAAGGAAATATTGGTATTAATTGCGCTCTATTAGTGTGGGATTTGTTTCATGTTCTCTCAAGAATATGACTATAATATTTTCTTACAAGATACAACCATCATCTGCCCAAATTAATTCCTGCACATTTACCAACCATAGATATGGCAATAAAATAATCATGTTGCAAGATGGAATGTATTTTAATAAATACCAAGTAAAACTTTTAAAGGGTTATATCAAAGGTTAAATCTAATGGGATATATAAATGAAGATCTTATTCTAGAAAACTTGTTGGGAAAAATACTGAGAGGAGGGGGTGAATAAGTATTTAGAGCTGACTGAAAACTTTTTACTTTTTCTTTGAGCAGATTTCCATACGCGGTTTTTATGAACTAAACTAGCGTATGCACAGGGAAATATAGAAGGCAACTAGCGTATACTGATTTATCTGATTTAGAGAATGCGGTCTTTTAAACATTTATCGGTTATGAATAAGGCTAGATAATCGGAAGTTATGAGCAGGTAAACAACAATATAAAGCATCACACACATGAACACCAATATTTAAGGTGGAAACCCAAATCGGGAGAAAACCACTGCTAGCGTCGTCTCGTCTTCAAACTTTATTATATGAAAACCTTTTACAACATTGTGCGATGCGGACTTATACTAATACATAGGTTTCTACTGCAGAGAAGGCTGCAACCTTCTCTCGTTTTCCGGCCTCAGCGAGGGAGCTCCAACCGATCTCGTTTACCGGCCTCTCCCGGAAGGGAGATTCGACCCCACCGAATTCAATCACCGACTACTTTTCCTCGTTGACCACGTTTCATCAATTTTCATACTAAATCAAAACGGCCTTCAATCCAACCTTAACATCAACAACCATACATTACCCAAAACTTCAATCAGAACAACAATATCACCGTAACAAGAATATCGAAATGACTCGAGACTTTGAGTAGATAATCGTGATACACATTCAACCTTGAAAAACCATCAATTCAAATAGAATACGCTACTACTCTTTCTTGAAAGCTGCGTGTACTCAGCGCTTTCGCTCACCAACCTCCGCGTATGCCTCATGGCATCTTGCTTTCATAACATGAAATGCATACGCCACTTCTCTTTACCGAAGGCTGCGTGTATGCGTGCTTTTCTTCGTATTAACTCTGCGTATACTTCGAGAATATTGATTTTTAGAATGTGATCAATCTCGGAATACGGGAATCTGAGGCTTTCGGCAATACGAGAACCTTTGGACAGATGAATTGTTTTAACCATGTTTTCTCACTCATCCTTCATCATGTTTTTCTCAATGAGTGATTAGATTTGTTCATTATCAAATCGACAACATACTCCATATTCAATCAACCCCTGAACTTCAAGTAGACTTCATTGACCGAAATCGTAGAGAAAAGCAAATCACGAGTAATATCGTAAATAAGCTTGAAGCCTAACTTCCATACGCGCTTTTTATTAGAGCGAACCCGCGTATATACGTGCTTTTGCAGAGACAAACTAGCGTATAGATACGTAAAAGATAAATTTTTAGAAACGGACTGGATCTATAAACTTACCCGGTTTCTTCAATTTCTTCATCGGACTTGCGTCAGTTCTTCATCATTTCTTTAGATCATCCGAGAGATTCATCATTTCTAGATCTAGAGATCTTGACCCTTCATCATATCCATAGTGTGCATCATAGATTCGGATCTATCAATTAAGAACAAAGTTCAACCATGCGAGATATTCCTTAGAGGAATTTATTCATCAACAACCCTTACACATGCACGCCTTGCACTATGAATTTCTTCCCCTTAAATAGATTTAGCTTTTTACCAATACCATGAGCCAAAACCACACAACTTTCGATGGTATTCTTGGACGGAATCAAATAAACCATATAGCGCTCATCTTGTGTGCCAAAACCACAGGTAATGCTTGGTATTATAAATTTAGCGCAAAAGGGCATACACCACTTGGGACGTACTTATCTGCATGCATACGCGACTTGGGCATTTAAAAAACTCACATATACATTGTGACATATTATATTTATCATTTCTCAACATACTTCTGGAATTATTTTCTCTGTCACATACGTAGATACATCATTCTTACATCTTTAACACATAGGTTTCTATCCAAAGACAACTTCATCAAGTAGAGTTGCCATCAAGGACAACACACTTTGCATCATATTGCCAACAATCTCCCCCTTTGGACTTGATGGCAACCATGATGGTGTTTGATCACCAAAATAGATAGATACATTGACTATAACCATTATTCGAAACACCATGATACTCTCCCCCTTTGACATCAAGGGCAAAGGGCGGATCAAACCAAAACAAGGTTTTTTTCTTTCGTAGAAAGAAGAGCTTTGTAGATCCGATGTGCAATGAAATGACCATGCTCTCCCACGAGTTCACGTTGAATCTTCAAACATATTTTTCAATGAAGTACATGACTCTCTATGACCTTTCCTATCACCAAGGACTCATACTTACATCAATGATCGACCCAAGTGGATTTACATATGTGACTCAAGTACCCAACCAAGTGGGTTTACAAATTTGAACAAGTCCTTACATGACTGATTATTTCAATTTTACATCATAGGTCTCAACATGAACATTTTCATCAATCACAGAAATGACTTATACAATCAAGATCAAAGATTATCAAGCATGAGATCATACTACAACAAATAATTAGAATGCCAACAATGCATCCTTTCCACATGACCAATGCTCCCCCTTACTCGTGCATCCCGAACACTTTCAACAACAAATCATCAAGGCATCTTCATCGGGAATCATTAGAGAATGAAACGAAATATGAGAGTCGGAACATCACCCGGAGATACCCAACAACACTCATGTTGTCTTTGAAGAATGCGACCCGGAAAAAATTTTGTCGACAAACACCCATACACGGTTTTACGTGTTTATAAACTCGCGTATATCGTCAGTGTCCTTCGGGAAATCCGCGTATCCAATTTAATCTTCGAATTTAGCGCATCTGATCTTCCGAGAGCGCGAGACAACTCAGGCTACGTGCAGAGATATTCGAACGCTTCCGGGTAAAGGTTTGATCAAATATCAACAACTTGTTCTTTGGAGGGAACATACTCCAACTTCACCTTTTTTCAAGCACTTGTTCACGTAAGAAGTGATACTTCATGGGAATGTGCTTGGTCTTGGAATACATAACATGATTCTTTGAGATACGATGGTACTTTTATTATCACCCATAATGGAGATAGAGGAGGTGAACATTTAATTTGAATGTCTTGTAAGGTTTGCATCATCCAAAGAAGTTGAGTGCAACATGATGCGGCGACCTACATATTACGCTTCGTTGTAGATAAGGCAATAGAGCTTTGCTTCTTCGAACCAAGATACTAACCGGGGCCCCATATAGAATGCACCACCACTAGTGCTTTTCGATCATCAAAATTTCCGGACCCAATGCATCGGTGTAAGCATGAAGAGTGAGATCAGCATTCTTTGGATACCATAGTCCAAAGTCTTCAGTTCCTTGTAGATATTTGAATATTCTTTTGTGTACTGAAGGTGAGACTCTTTTGGATTAGCTTGGAATCGTCCAACAATCCCAACGTTTGCATGCATAATGTCCGGTCTAGTCCATGTGAGATAAAGTAGACTTCCTATCATAGATCCGTATTGCAGTTGGATTCACGGTGGGAGATCATCGTGAGAAGCTGAGATTACATCCGGTTATCATTGGTGTACTACTGGTTTTCACTCTTCCATGCCATACTTCTTGAATTTGCTTAAGATATTTTGCTTGTGATAAGAATATGCCATCGTTGCTTTGTTGCACTTGCAAGCCAAGAAAGAATGTTAGTTCCCCAAGTAAAAACATTTCAAATTCTTGTTACATACTGTAGCAAATTTCGACTCATAGATTCTTCATTACTTCCAAAAATGATATCATCAACGTATACAACCAACTCAATAGTTTATCATTTTTCGGTTTTTGGTATAAGTTGCTATCAATGAACCCTTTGAAAATCCTTGTCGATGAAGATATTTGTCAAGACGATAATACCAAGCGCCTCTCGAGCTTCTGTTTTTCGAGACCATATAGAGCCTTTTTTAAGTCTACAAACAAGTTTTTCATCATTTCCGAAAATGAATCCTTTCTCCGGGTTGTTCTATATAAACTTATTCTTCTAGATCACCATTGAGAAAAGTAGATTTAACATCCATTTTGATAAACTTTTGATTTGTTGGAAGCTCGAGCAAGAAAGCTGATTCTTATGGCTTCAGAGTCTAGCTCACAGTGAGCAAAATTTTCTTCAAAGTCTATACCTTCTTGTTGAGCATACCCCTCTTTGCAAACAAAGTCACAAGCTTTATTTCTTATAACATCCCCATTCTCATTTAACTTGTTTTTGAATATCCATTTAGTTCCAATGACATTTTTGTCATGAGAGGTCTTCGTACTAATTCCCAAGTGTGATTCTTTTCACTTTGATCAAGCTCTTCTCATTCATGGCTTGAATCCAACATTCATCTTTGCTGGCTTGACTAACACTGTGTGTGGTTCAATAGTGGATAAGAAATGCCGATAGCTAGAAGATCCTACAAGAGTCCTTCTTGTTTGTACACACTGATCCCTTTTCTCCCAAAATTTGAGATTTTTGGATGATTCTTTTGAACATATCTAGATGGAGCTTTTCCTGATAAATGATCTTCTGGTTCTCTCGTCGGTTCCACTATCTATATAATTTCTATTTGATGTAGAAGGATATATGTCATCATCGTCTTCATGTCCGTTGTTTGTTTTTCTTCTGGACTCATGCAGAGACTCATCAAATAACAACATCAATACATTCAACAATCTTTCAAGTCTTTTATTGACAACATTTATATGCTCTACTCCTAGAGGAGTAATCAAGAAAGTATTCCTTCATCTACTCACGGGTCTCAAACTTGCCAAGTTTTTCATCATTATTCTCTTGGAGTAAAGCATTTGCTTCCCAAAAACTCTAAAATGCTTCACAATGGGAGGATTACCATACCGGACGGTTCATATGGAGTTTTATCACTAATTTACACGAACATGTGCCTTGTTAAGAATATTCTGCGCGCCGTATGTGTCAGCTTCTCAAAATGTGTCAGTGTTCCAGCATCCTATCAAGCATAGCTCTAGCCATTTGTTTGAGCTGCTCTATTCATTCTTTTACGCTTATGCCATTTTTTGTGGAGTGCGGCTACATGTAAAATTGTCTTTGCGCCGTGTTGTCTCACAAAATTCAAGGAATTCAATCCGATGTATATTCTCCTCCTCGATCGGCATCTAAGACATTTTATTTTGGAATCATAATTCATTTTCAACCAATGCTTTGCGAAGCAGATTCTGAAATTTCTCAAATGCTTCATCTTTGTAGTTTGAGAATCAACCCAATCCAACACGTTCTAGAGAAATCATAAATAAATAAGATATAGTATTGTTCACCACGCGTGACTTTTTCCCTCACGGGTCCACATATGTCAGTATGAATGAGTTCAAGAGAGCTTTACTTGATGATCCTTCCTCGCATTAAATTACACTCTTTGGTTTGCTTACCGAATTCGCGGGATTTGCATATGATGCTCTCGGGTAAGAGCCAATATTGGGAAGATCACGGACAACTTTAAAGATCCGCTTTGTGTTTGTTGATTTGAGAGAAGCTTCCGCGATGCAACCCTTCTTATGCCATAGCCGGCTTTTCTTCGAATATTTACTCAAGTAACATTGTTCTTCTTGCAGCTTCTTCTACCACATACGGGTTTCGTGGAGTCTGACATTTTTCCTTTTATAATCGCTTTTACCCGTATCAAGATCATGTACCACACATTCTTTTGAACTAAAGACAACTTCGAGTTCCTTGATCACACATATCGACTTTACACTTAACAGTTATGCTTTAATCGCATCCACATACATGGCATTATTAGCTTTCCACCTTTTCTTTTAAGAAAAACATACCCTTTCCTATAATGACAGCGGGAGTATCATTTTCGAAATGTAACATTCTTTTTCTTTTTCTAGAGCTCTATATGCAAGAAGTTTGTTTTTGTCACCGTCATGTGCTTTGAGCATCCACTCTATCACGTGCCATTGAGTTTTCTTTCACCTTTTGCAAATAAAGCTATGCCACAATTTTCAACCTATAATTCCTTCTTTTCCACACTTTTGGGCCTGAAGGAAAGCTGCTCTTTGGCTAGACTTTTGCTCCTGCATTCGAGATTCTTCATGGCCAAAGCCATTGAAATAAGCACGTCTAACTTCATTTTGAAGAGGATAAAAGTTGTTATAGGTACATTCTTATTTGTTCCAATATCAATCATTTTATTTCTTGCTTCTCTTGTCATGATGGTTTTATATAAAGCACACAATGAACGCCTTTATGACCAAAGAGTGTGACATATCTGAAACATTGTCCATCGAAGAAGAAATTTACGTCAGATCATGAAATCTTTTGCTTGAATTTACCTCGTTGGTTGGTTTTTCTTTGAAAGGTATTCTTGTTAGTGTTCTTTGAGCTGTAGATGGTCATGCTTTACCGTGAAGATTCTTTATTCCCTTTACAGGCGGCGAGAATCGTTGTATATCGGCTATAGTTGCTTTTAGATAATTTGGTGCCGAAGTCCGAGAAGATTCTCAGACATATCCAGGTACCGTCTTTTATAGAATGAAAACGTTCTACCTTGATAATCTCATCTAAGGTTTCATATCCTTAGCATAATCTAAGATTCAAAAGTCTTCACTTTCTCAATTTCTTTTCTTAGACTTACTATTTGCACATTCTAATTTCTCATTCGTGTTTCTCCTTTTCTTCAAGCCGATTTTTCGGAGTGTCTATGGATATTTTTACTTTCTTCTCAAGCATATTTTTGAGTTGATTGAATTCATCAAGAAAATCATTGTCCTCTAAAGCATCCATAAAAGTATCTTTTTCTTCTCTATATTCTTTTTTCAAAATGCCATGAGAAGTCTATGAAGATCTGAGCTCACATTCTTCCTCACCTTTGGTCCGGATAACTCCATCACTATCTTCATGAGTATAGTAACTTTTTCTAGTGCTAAAGCCAGGAATCTTATTCCTATCTTTTGCTACTTCCTTCCCTTTTTCATGTGTTTCTTTGTAAGGAAACGTAGTAGCATAATGACCAACTCTTCCACAAGAAAAACATTTGAAAGGAAAGCTTACCTTTGGGCCGATCTGTGCCAAGTTGGGAGTTTCTTTACAAAATTTACACCTCATCTTGTTCCGAGATATACCACCGATCCTTCTATCTCTTGTACTTCTTTCCCTTTTGTGGAGGCTCTAAGACGACTTCTCTTAACTTCGACGTGGCCCTCCTCTTCTCATTTCACATGCGAAATCGTATGCCATGAAGTTGCACCACAGGCAGATTTTGAAGATCCTACTTTTCTTCAGAGAGCGTAAACTTTTTGACTCAAATTTTTTCCATTAGTGATCTTGAAAAATTTCTCAACCAAAGTAGATTTGGTTATTGTTTCTCCTAGATTTCTCATACGATTTACAATATCATCAAGTTGGAAAAAGAGTGAAATTGGCGATGCTCTCCTCATTTTGCATTTTTAGATTCTCATATTGAATTCTGAGAGCCTTGGAGTTTAGCACTTTTTACCTTTTGCATCACCTTCATAATCTGTAGGAATGATTTTTGTCCCATATTTCCCTTTGATGTATCTGAGCTACACTGACTTTTGACAAAGTCGATCTCGGCTTAGACTTCCCAATGTAGAGGCATTGACCGCCTTTGCATTTGTTTCATAATTCTTCTTCCATCGATCCGTTGGTGTTGCTACTGGATATTGATATCCTCCTTCAACAATAGCCCATACATTCGTCTCGCAGACTGGAAGATAGGATCTCATCCTTGTTTTCCAAGATTAAATTGTTTCCGTTGAAGAGCAAAGGCCCGATAGATGCCGTTCCATCTTGATTGCTCATCTTACTGATCTTCCTTCTAGCGGCTAAGCTTTTTCAAGGACTCCGCTTTCCGTACCAATTGGTTGGAAAAAATACCGAGAGGGGGGTGAATTAGTATTTAGAGCTGATCGAAATTTTTTACTTTTTCTTTAAGAAGATTTCCATACGCGATTTTTATGAACTGAACTAGCGTATGCACGCGATATAGAAGGAAACTAGCATATACGTATTTATCTTTTAGATTTAGAGAATCAAAAGATTTTTAAACAGATTTATCGCTATGAATAAGGCTAGATAATCGGTTATGAGCTTGCAAACAACATAAAGCATCACACACATGAACACCAATATTTAAGGTGGAAACCCAAATCGGGAGAAAACCACCGCTCGTTGTCGTCTGCCTTCAAACTTTATTATATAGAAAACCTTTTACAACATTGTACCGATGCATACTTATACTCAAGACGTAGGTTTCTTACCTCGTGTCAGCGTAACCTTCTCGCTTCAAACTTACAACCGGAAGGAGCCCAACCCCCGATCTCGTTTACTCAAATTTCTTCGGAAGGAGCTTCAACCCCGAATTCAACTACCTCGCCTATTGACGTAGTGCTTCTTCTTCATACCGAAGGCTTCAACCCCCGTATCTACTCGCTGACCACATTTCATCAATTTTCATACTAAATCAAAATGCCTTCAATCCACCCCTTAACATCAACAACCATACATTACCTAAAACTTCAATCAGAATGTTAATACCATCAGAACTAAAATATAAGAAAATGACCCGACTTTAGAGTAGATAATCGATACACATTCAACCTTGAACAACCATCAATTCAAATAGAATACTTACTTTCTTACCAAGCCGTGTGTATATGCACTTACCTACTCATCAACTCCGCGTATGCCTTCAGGCATATCAAAGCTATAACATGAAATGCATACGCCACTTCTCTTTACCGAAGCTACGTGTATACGCGTTTTCTTCGTATTAACCCTCGTGTATACTTCGAGAATACTCGATTTTAGAATGTGATCAACTTTGATACGTATCCTCGAGGCTTAACAATGTATAACCTTTAGAAATGCTTAGGTTTAACCATGTTTTATCACTCATTTTCATCAGTGTTTTCTCAATCAAAGGATTAGATTTATTCAACATCAAATCAACAACATACTCCATATTCAATCAACCCCGAAATTCAAGTAGACTTATTTACCGACATCGAGAGAAAACACAAATCACGTAAGTAATATCCGTAAATAAGTTTTAAACCCTAACTTCCATACACGCTTTTTATTAAGCGAACCCGCGTATATACGTGCTTTTACCGAGACAAAATAGCGTATAGATCCGTAAAAAAGATAAATTTGAAAGTAATTGCACTGCATCTATAAACTTACCTAGATTTCTTCAATTTCTTCATCGACTTCAGACTCAGTTCCTCATCATTTCTTTTCAGATCATCCTAGAGATTCATCATTTCTAGATCTAGAGATCTTGACCTTCATCATATCCATAGGTGCATCATAGATTTGGGATCTATCAATTAAGAACGTAGTTCAACCATGCATATATTCCTTAGAGGAATTTATTCATCAACAACCTCACATGCACGCCTCGCACTTATGAATTTCTTCTCCTTAAATAGATTTAGCTTTTACCAATACCATGAGCCAAAACCATAACTTCCGATGGTATTCTTGGATTAATCTACAACTAGTACAACGTCATCGTGTGCCAAAACCATGGTAATGCCCCTTGGTATTATAAATTTGAGCGCAAAAAGGGCATAATACGTCACTGGGGACGTATTTATCCGCGTGTATATTTAATTGCCTTTAAAACTGTGTATATTGCATATATTATATTTATCATTTTCCGTAACTTACCGAATTCTTTTCTCTGCCACATTTGTAGATACATCATTCTTACATCTTGCACACATAGGTTGCTATCCAAAGACAACTTCATCGTTAAGCACATCAAGGTCAACACATCGCATCATATCGCCAAATAAAACTAATGTGAATTTAGGTAGTGACTCAGTTGTGGATTTAGGAAGCAAATCTCCAAAAAGGCTAAGGAGGCAAGAAAGAAGGGAAATGGAAATAATTAGGAATAGGAAAACTATTATTAGAGATAGAGTGCCAAACACGAGTGATAAATAGGACTTACCTCATTTATACTCTTCTCGAATTATCTAGGTTTTCCATGGTGTAAAGCTCCTATGTTAAGTTAACCAGTGATATTGATCTTATTCTTTTAGTTGAAACTTGGGAGCATGAAGAATCTTAGGTCCCTCACCTTGAAGGATTCAATTTTCGTCATCTTGGAATAAGAATCCCTCCCAGGGTAAAACCTCTGGGAGGCACGACCTAGTAATCCCTCACTACGACCACTTTTGGTCAAAAGAAATCCTACCGAAGGGGTTTTGGTGGTATAGTCTGTTATATAAAGAACATTTTTCCCTCTCACATTCCACTTCATAAAATCAACCCCTTCAATCAATACATTTGAATCGAGATCTATAATTCTACCATCAATAGGATCTTTCTTGAAATCTTCTATTTCGCTCCTATCAACTCTACATCCTATAAGAAAAAAAAGTTGGATAAGAATTTTCCTTTAAATACCTTAGAAAAAGACATCTACAACCTAAGGAATGAAGCTAATATCCATTTACTTGGAGAATTTAATGCTAAAACTACTATAATCAAGCTATTATTTTAAGTAACAACTTTATATTAAAATTTCTAAATTTTCATTTCATAAGTGGTGGTGCCTTTTCTATGTGATTTGGATTGTTATTTTTGAATGAAGAAGGATGGAATAATAGAGTTTACACCCACATTGTGATTAAAGGTAACCAGTCTTTTCTTATTGGGCTATATATACACTACGTTAATATTGGTCTCTGGGTATTAATTCATTATTATAATATGTGTTTATTTACTTAAAATATTTTATATTGATATGTTTATTGTAATGTAATTATTTAATTTGTAAGAGAAATATTGGATAGAGCATATTATAATTTATCCAATATTTTTCCTCACTTTCACTTTCATCTCTATAGTTATCTTCATTCTGGGGGTTTATTTATATGTTTTCTCCGACCCCACTTACACTCTTACTGGTGGAGGGAAATAGAGAAAACATATAGAATGATATTTTTTTTTCCAATTGTATTTTTTAATTTCTCAATTTATTTTACATTGTAGTTTGTCAAACGATATTGTAATTTTTTAGATTGTTAAGAACATACTAATTTCTTTCATTAAGAGGGATAGTGATTTTCTTTGATCATACATCATATAAGTGAATTGGGAGAGGGTTCTGGCAATACATAGAGAGAGTTCCTATAGCAACATATTCATTGGTATAATTCTACCATTCTCGAAAGGTGGAGCTTACTAGGGTGTTTTGAGTGAACATATTATGTTTGGGTGCCCAAATATGCCCAAAAAAGTAAAAATTAACTAGAAAATTTGGCGGAAATTCCGACGGCCAATTTGTCGCCATTCCGATGACATAGCGTCATCGCAAGAGCGACAACAGGGCAATAAACGGGTTTTGTCATGTCGTCATAGTTCGACGACCTAAAAAGTGTCGCACTATCGATACTTCTTCCGCTTGCTTCAACAAGCTGCCACTTTTTCGACAGTTTCACGAATCAGCCGCTTCGACGTTTCCATCGGTCACATCAATTTAAATGTGGTCCAAAGTTTGAACGCCGTTTTTCCGATGCAAACGGCTGCATCAATGTGAGAGGGTCCGACGCTTTTGACGCCAATTCTTCGACGCTTGTAGGCGATGCTTTCAATTCGAAGGAAATGTGGTCCGACGCTTTGAACGCCGCCTAACGTTGATGCTGCTCTTCCGACGGCAAGTCATTTGCCATAATTTCGGATTTAAAATGTGGTCCGGACAAGCTTTTATATCATGCTTCTTCCGACGCTTGATGGTTTCATCACGCTTACAATGTGTCAAAGATACCTAATTCGGGTTCAATTTAAAAAAAAAATGAAACTTTTTAAAAGACGAGAAACGCTGTTTCTGAATATATTATATGAAGTAAAACAAATTCATGAAGTCATTACATTTTCACATCCGAAGATTGGAACCCAGAGATCCATCCGTAAAAGTGGTCCCACCCTGCATAATGATAGGAAAATACTCATGTCACATACAGACATGATATAAAACCCAAGAATCTGCCCACATGGAGATTATCTACAAATCTGAGAAAGCATCCAACATGCCCGAGGCATCTATAAGAAAGTGAAATAGAAGTATGTAGAATAGTAAAGGCAACAGATAGATTACTCAGCCCATTGTTCCAAATACAAATTAAAGTACCCAAAACCCCCGAAACAGAGAAAACGCTTAATCATGGAGAGGAGTGTGATATGTCCAAAATATAAAGACCATCGCATCCATATCAATAAACCAACAACATAGACCAAGATCGCTAGTTTTGAAGGCAAGAAAGGATAAACATTAATCATTTTTTTTTCTCACAAGAGAAAAACGTTGTTTTGAATATATTATATGAAGTAAAACAAGCATAATCTAAGTTATTACATTTTCACATCAAGATTGGAACCCAAATATTCATCTAGAAAGTGGAAGTCCCACCGTACAAAGGATGTAAAAATAAATACTCCCATGTCACATACAATGTGGACTGATATAAAACCCAAGAATCGTCCACATGGAGATTTCACATCGACAACCAGAAAGCATCCAAATATGCCCGAGGCATCTATAAGAAAGTGAAATAGCAAGATGTAGAATAATAAACAATTGTGATAGAGTGTTCATCGTCCATTGTTCCAAATACAAATTAAAGTACCCAAAATCCTGAACGTAGGAAAACGCTAATGATGTGAGGAGTGTGATATGTCCAAAATATAAAAGGACCATATCAATAAACCAAGAACATAGACCAAGATTGCTAGTTTTTCAAGGCGTAGTGATAAACATTAATTACTTTTTTCACAAGAGAAAAAACGTGTTTGAATATATTGTATGAAGAAAATGAACAAGAGAAAGATTACATTTTCAGACCAAGATTGGAACCCAAATATCCATCCTAAAAGTGGAAGTCCCACCCTGCATAAAGGATAGGAAAATACCCCATGTCACATACAAGGACTTGATATAAACCCAAGAACGGTCCACATGGAGATTATCGACAAAACTTAGAAAGCATCCAAATATGCCCGAGGCATCTATAAGAAAGTGAAATAACAAAGAGAATACTAAAACAACGATGTAGTACCGACGTCCATTGTTCCAAATACAAATTAAAGTACCCAAAATCCTCGAATTCAGAGAAAACGCTAATGATGTGAGGAGTGTGATATGTCCAAAATATAAAAAGACCATTAGACTATATCAATAAACCACAGAGACCAACATCGATGGTTTTGAAGGCGTAGTGATAAACATTAATCATTTTTTTTTCACAAGAGAAAAAACGTTGTTTTGAATATATTATATGAAGTAAACAGCTCCATGAAGTTAATACATTTTCACATCCTCAAGATTGGAACCCAAATATCCATCCAGAAGTGGGAAGTCCCACCTGTGACAAAGGATAGAAAAATACCCCATGTCACATACAGACTTGATATAAAAAACCCAGAATCGTCCACATGGAGATTATCGACAACTGGAAAGCATCCAAATATGCCCGAGGCATCTATATAAGAGTGAAATAGCAACATGTAGAATACTAAAACAGTTACATAGAGTACCGACGTCCATTGTTCCAAATACAACACAAAGTACCCAAAATCCTTGAATAGAGAAAAAACGCTAATGATGTGAGGAGGATATGTCCAAAATATAAAAAGACCATCGTATTCATATCAATAAACCAAAGAACATGTACTCAAAGATCGCTAGTTTTGAAGGGCAAGAGGATAAACATTAATCATTTTTTTTTCACAAGAGAAAAAACGATGTTTTGAATATATTATATGAAGTAAAAACAGTCCATGAAGTTATTACATTTTCACATCCTAAGATTGGAACCCAAATATCCATCCGGTAGTGGAAGTCCCACCCCGCATGCGTTGATAAAAATACCCCATGTCACATGGACTTGATATAAAACTGCCCGTGAATCCACCACATGGAGATTATCAACTGAGAAAGCATCCAAATATGCCCGAGGCATCTATAAGAAAGTGAAATAGCAAAGATGTAGAATAGTAAAGCAACATATAGAGGTACCGACGTCCATTGGTTCCAAATACAAATTAAAGTACCCAAACTTTAATAGAGAAAACGCTAATCATATGAGGAGTGTGATATGTCCAAAATATAAAAAGACCATCGATTTCATATCAATAAACCAGCAACATAGATCAGCATCCCTAGTTTTAGCTGCGAGTGATAAACATTCATCATTTTTTTTTTCACAAGAGAAAAACGGCTATTTTGAATATATTAAGGCGAGCAAACAAATTAATAGTCATTACATTCACATCCGAAGATTGGAAAACCCAAATATCCATCCAGAAGTGGAAGTCCCACCCTGCATAATGATAGAAAATACCCCCATGTCACATACAAGGATTTGATATAAACCCAAGAATTGTCCACATGGAGATTAATTAATAACCTAGTGAAAAGTATCCAAATATGCCCGAGGCATCTATAAGAAAGTGAAATAGCAAGATGTAGGAATAGTAAAGCAACAGATAGGAGGCAAATTAATGGCCCATTGCTCCAAATACAAATTAAAGTACCAAAATCCTTAAATGTAGAAAAAAACGCTAATCATGTGAGGAGTGTGATATTGTCCAAAATATAAAAAGACCATCAGACCATATCAATAAACCAAAGAACATGGGACTGCATCGCTAGTTTTGAAGGCAGAGGATAAACATTAATGATTTTTTTTTCACAAGAGAAAATGCTTTGTTTTGAATATATTATATGAAGTAAAATGTCTACTATGGAGATTATCAATAACTGAGAAAGCATCCAAATATGCCCTAGGGGCATCTATAAGAAAGTGAAATAGAAGTATGTAGAACAAGCAGCTAAAATGCATTAGAGTACCGACGGCCCATTTGCTCCAAATACAAATTAAAGTACCAAAAACTTGAACATCAAGAAAAACGCTAATCATGTGAGAATTCTAAGTAAAGTTAATCTATTAACATTGCGAATAAAATTACACCGAAGTCAAAAAATTGCCCGGGCCACCATGGCAAATTTGTCATAAAAAAATAAAAAAATTAAGAAGACTTCCTCATAATTAGAAACCAGCCTCTGACCAAGCACTTGCTGCATAATTCAAAAATATTACAAAGGTCCAAAGACAAGAAAATAATTAAAAGCAAACTTAATTAAGTGGGCTCCGCTTAAGCAAGAAAAACAAATTAACTAAACTACTCCTCCGGCGTGGTTCCTCCACGATTCTAAGCACCATCCTTCCTGGTTCTGATCGCTAGGTGCTACCTCCATGCATGCCACTCGCCCCTTCCCCGAAGGCCCGAATGCCGGCCTAGCTTTTCCGAGCCTCAGACTACGGACGCGTGCATTCTCCTCCGTTTGGGGCTCAAGACCACAGCGGACTAAAGCCGGATTCGCTGGGCTGCTGAGAGAGCAATTAAAGGAAATCGCGACAAAGGCGCTGCCGTGGGAGAAGGAACGCATAGTGGGGAAGCGAGGCGTGGGAATCCATACGGCGGCCGAGACCCTACAACCCGACTCGGCCCACTTGCAGATTTGATATCGACCGCGTAATAATCACCGGATCGACGAAAGTCAGAATTGCTGAGGGGCCGGAGGGAGCCCGCAGGGCTGACTCCTGCTCCCCCGTGGCAATGCATCCTATGACGCATGCGAGGCATGGGTGCAAGCCTCGGCGCAGCGGCACAAGAGGAGATCTAAGAAGAATTCCAATTAATGTAGGAAGATAGACAGACAGAATCGAGAGAAATGCAGATATGCCGCAGCAGTCTAGGCAAAGAATACCGCCACTTCTTATCGTCACGCTTAGCGTGAAGTGTAATCCAAGAATCACAATTAAAAACCATAGCTAAAAGCCATTTTCTCGACTAATGCAATGCAATCAAATGATGCCCATCATAATTAATCTCCGATCATTAATAATGAGAGCCGAAGGTCGGATCATATTGAGCGTGCGGAATCGCTAAGAGGAGTGGAGGCCGATCTTTAACAAAGGTTAAAAATTAATTAATGTGGATTTGATGTGAAAACTAATTCATCAATTTAAATGTTAATGCGATTGATATGAAATTGGCCATATATCCATGTCCCATCACCTTAAACGCCTATCAATGCACCCACAGCTCGTGATGTGGAAGGTTTTTACTGGTGACACGTGGCATAATCGGGGATTGGAGCGATTCGTCAGGGCCGCCTGCAGTGTATGGAAACCGACTAAAATATTAGGGCTTTTAATTTGATAAGAAATTCGCGTCACACCCCCCCCTCCGTACGCCACCAACTTGACCAAAATATTAGGGCTGAATTATTTGGTTTTCACGCTACAAAATTGCCGATGTCGCAGTTATTTTGGAACGAATTTGTTTTTAATTATATTTAGAAGGCCATGAAGTCCGACGGCTCGACTTAAGAAAATTTTTTTTTTGTTTGATCCCATCTTATAAAATTTGTGTTATTTTCTTTGATAATACATATTTATAATAAATCATGGGAATACCACACTAAACATGTGGAAAAGTTATATAAATAATTATCGAGAACAATCATTTTTATGTAAAAATATCCAAATGTGCTTTTGGGAAATAAGAATTCCTGAGTATTTGGTTCATATTGTTTTAAAGGAAGGAGTGAAGTTGGAGCCTCAAAAGATGCAAGGTTTATGAAATTGACTGGCCCCTAAGAAAATCAAGGTTCTAGAAGATTTTTTAGACTTACATGATATTATTGATCATTTGTTAAGAATTATGCATGCATTTCAAGTCCACTCACATATCTCTTGAAGAAAATATCATTTATATGGAATGATGAGGCTACTTGCACTTTCTCTTTTCAATGGATGCCATGTCTTCTACACCAAATATCGGCTGTACCTACTGGTAAAACATTCATAAGAGAGGTGAGGCACTAGGACAAGTAATTTTAACATTAACAATAAGGAATTCAAAGAAAATATTTGGTGAAATTCAAGGAATTCACTTTGTTAAATAGGTTTATGTCACACGATGATGCAAAAAGGTTTAGCACTAGCTGCCACTGTAGGAGGTTTTATTCACATGTTGTGGCTAGGAGGGTTCGAAACATTTGAGTTGCAAATGTGCCTAGGTGTCAATACCTCAAACTCGACCGTATTACTTAGACTAGTTATAACAGAGATTGAACTTGTTTTCATGTTTAGTTGAATTATTATACTAGACATTTTGATTTCTAGAATGGTCCTCTCAAAGAGGAACCGAAGAGCCATATGTTATGTATATAAATTGTAATTCCTCGCATGAATAAAGGTAGAGAGGGGAAGAGGAGAGTAGAGAGGGGATTTTTGCAATAAACCTCTGTGTGTGAAAATTTGCTTTCCAAGCAAATGATTTCCAAGCTTAGTTGCCATTGAATTATCTCGAATCAAGTAATTGTGAAGAATTGTTTAACTGGGTGAGGCGATTGCCAATGATAATTCCATTCCTTCGTCTTTGAATTCGCAAATTGTCTGACATAACCCCGTGAACTCACCCCACTCGAAGGCGAGGTCCGTGTAGAGAACCTAGGTCATGAAAACCGTCTTCAAATATAAAAATCCCGCTTAATAAAGAGACAAAATTGTTGTGCTTTCTAACCCGACCCGAGGATTGACATGAGTTAACAAAACAAAAGGATAGCTTTAATCCGGCATTGTACCCGTGGTCAAGCCCTTCTACCAAAACCACGAGCCAATCACAAAAGCCGGGTTGCCCATATCGCACCGCTTTGCCAGGCATAGTATGTAGGCGGTATTTCCTATTCGCGAGAAATTCCATAGGGAATGTGACACGTGGCGAAGTGACCCCGAAAAACCACCGTTAACCCGTGCCATCGCACGTTAAGGCCCGACGTTGGAAGCCGAGCTAAATTGCCAAGAGTCAAACGTTTGGATTCGAGAAGGGCCATCTGGACGTGGTCGCACGTTGAACTCGCCTCGAGGTTAACTTTGTGCAAAGTGAGATGAAATGTACGGTAATGAAAGTGTTTGATTGGTTATTGATATATATAGGTAAATGGAGTATAATGAAATTGTTTAATTAAACGGGATTAAGGATAATTAGGCATAAGTCCGGAGGCATCAATAGAAGGCCGGGTGTGGTGAAATATAGAGCCGTAAAGTTCATTATGTTATTATTTAAAAAGGAAACGTATATAAATATATAAGAAAGCAAGACATATAGTAATGTAGATAATATAAAGTCTGAATATAAATAAAGTCCAACCATTGTGGGATAGTAGATATTTATCAAATCTACCAATTGATAAACAACTCAAGAAAGAAGAAGTCATCAGACTAAAATGAGGAAAGAACTGCAAACCAAGGAAAATGTTGACAGCGATTGCAGACACAATCACCAAATCCACCAAAGGCCAAGAGCCACACGATGATCTCTTCTCTCGCATTTCACTTTGTATTGAAGATCACTATTCTAAAGAATAAGAAAGTATTTTCTCCAAAAAATAACCCTTGTAGCCAAAACATCGACAATGGCTCAAGGATATCTTTTCTATGCCTATATACACATTTGTTCTAATTTCTAAATCAGGCCCTTGGAAGTGTCTTTAATGAAATTATTCACCAGCTTGGTTTCATACCAAAGTCTTTTTCACATTTTCAAGATCCAAGTATATTGAAAAAGATAATGGTTTAAACAACATAAATATTTGAAATTTTATAGAATTGTCCGGCACACTTGGATGAGAATTTGAAGTCAGCAAGATGATGTCAGATAGATCAAGTGTTTATTTTGAATACCAAGATGTTTCACAAGAAACTTCAACATGCCACCTGTTAGTATGATTAAAATGACAATATTGCATCAACTATTTCCTAATAAGTGCACTCTACTATAAGACTAAACAACTACAAATGTTGTAGATCTAACAAGACCACACAATCAAATGTATTCCACAAGGCTAATATCAGAGGAAAGGAAAGGAGTTTAAAATCAAAAATACCTAGCAACTTAATTCAATTAGGATATTACCAAACCATTAACAAAAGGAAAACTAAACTTTTACCTAAAAGGTGCAAGTGTTGCTTACCTCCCTTGACAAAATTTATTCAAACAAGGGCCTTTATTGTCTTGCCAATGCCCCCTAGTAATTTGAACAGTGGTTTAAAATTCACAGTAACAACCTAAACAGTGGTTTCATTTCAAATTATTTTCCACAAATTTAAGATACAACCATCATGCTTTATATTTCAACAAGCTCATAAATTTTGACAAAAAGAAACTAAATTTTTTTTAATACCTGATAGCATTTTTCTTTTTTTCACTCAAAACTATCTTATGACTAATAAGCCCAACTCAAAACTAAAAAACCAACACCGTAAGACCCCAAGCAAAAATGAATAGATTGATCTAATCCTATCATCCACAAAAAGTTAATTTTACACCTCAATTTACAAAACTCAGGTCGTTGAATTTTAACTTCAACTCGCAAATATAAGGACTAATGTTAAAGAACAACATTTTTTTTTGAGGCTGAGTTTAGATGCCATCCTACACAGAATTTAATCTGTAGATTATATTCCTGCTTTTTTTGTAGCATTTTCATGTCTATATTTCAGCATACGTGATTTGGTATTTAAACATGTCAACCAAATGTTAACGCACTACCAATCCGTAAATTAAAACAAGACAATTTACCATAGCTTTGTAAATTCAAAAGGAGGACATGGAGCATTAATATTGGACTGACAAATTGAAGGGAATCTAAAATTCAAAACTGACCAATTTTTTTATAGGTAAATAATGGATTTAGAATTTGTTAAAATTAGTTAATGACCCATTTTAACTAAATTTTATTTAGCCTAATTATCGTACTTTTAGTTCTGGATTGAAAGGGTTCTTTAATGTTTGATAGTTTAATATATACATATGTTTAAACATATGTTATATATATATCATATGCGAAATGAAAGGTAAATGGTAGAATTTATTAATGTATTTTTAGTAGGTTTATTATAATATGTTTATATACATGTATATATAAAATGCTAAAAAAGGTCAAAAGTTGTAGTTTTTTTTACAGAAAATGAAATTTTGCCATAATAAAGAGGTAAAGTGTTAATCGAGTGTAATCTCATGTGTATGCACAAGAAGTTGTTTAAAGGGAAAAACACAAATGCAGTGTTTTATACGAGTATATTATTTGAAAAAGACAAGAGTTGGTTTTATGGACTGCATTTTATAGCAGCCTATAATTTTGTAATCCTCTCAGCAGAGAAGAAAATAGTTTTTTTTGTTATTTGCTGAATAGAATTTTTGTTTTCAAAGTATTGAATCATTTCCGTCAAAGAAATTTTATTTTCTCTCTATGTATATAGCATGTAGAATATTCTCATTAATTTGAACAAAAGAATTTTCAATGACCTAAACATGTGCAAGAAATTAAATATACAAGTTCATCCTGTTAACATTTATTCTGCTGCAATTTGTCTTTTGCATTAACTTGGCCCCAATATTTTCAATCAATCTCTAATTCAACTAACAAAGGCCAACCATAGCATTGAGATACATCATTAGGGGAATTGGAGGTCTAAAATGGGCCTCCTAAGGAAATTAGTAAAATAATAGTGAAAGAATCAGCAGATTCTGGCTATATCATCAAATTTTTAGAGGGAAAAATGAAAACTTACTTTCAACTCATATTTTCAACTTATCTCCCAAAGTGTTTTACTAGCCTCTCGAAGCGGAGCACTCGTTGATGCGAGCGACACTCATCCAAGGAGTACCCATGCTGCATACTCGGGTTTTACCACACGAAAATAAGAAATACATGAAAAACGTGATCGTAATCATGTTTTTTTTATGTATTTCATTTTTCATGTAAAAAAAAGCAAGGTTCATCGAAAGTGCAAATAAGTGGCAATTTTCGTGATGAGGAATTAAATTTTTCATCCAATCAGCAATTCCTAATTTAAATTTGAGTAAAAATTTTGGGAGATGAGTTGAAAATACGAGTTGAAAAAGTAGTTTTATTATTTTATTATTTTAATATATTTACCCTTTTATTTAAAAAATGGTGAATCATCCCCCAAGAAATCATCATCTTGAATCCTATTGGTTGTTATAAAGTTTTATTTTTGTTGGCATTTTTCTTAGGAGGCCCATTTTAGTCCTCAAAATTCCCCTAATGTTTCATTACACTACGTCTAATAAATAAAATTTGACTCAAGCCACTGCTCTTTCCTCTTTATTGTGGCAGAAAATCTTTATCCATTACTCTAATGTGGCTAGTCCATAGGCCAAGTAGACCCTTTCGGTAACAAATATGCTTTCCTTTCACCTTTGAGTTTCTCAAGTATGCCTACCAAATCTAAGACGTATAGGAGAAACTAATACAACGTTAAAAAGAAAACCACGGAGCACACATCTACAAATTACACTCCTTAGCTCACAGTCACACCATCATTAACTATTTCTCGGAGAATCCATGCTTGCTCTCCAAGACAACATTTTTCCCTCTCGCCCTGCTAGCGACCCCAACAAGATCGGCAAGTTTTGTTTCACACCGCCCGCAAGACAAATCGACAATGCTTTTCAGTAGAGTGTGCAATTGAATGCCGAGACCATGTGCCAGAAACAACCCTCCACGAAAAATTAAAATAACACATTTAAACACCGCATGAGGAAGTGGAGGAAGTGAAAGATCCACCGTTAAACGATGAAGTGTCACGTGCGGTGACCTTCCTTTAAACATAATTTTTCTCCTCGACCCGCAATTTTTTTGTCACCGAGCCATCCTTGTTGAAGTACAACTCCTTTTCCATAGCTCTTGTATTAACTACCTTCTCTTCCGTAACAGCTGCATCTCGCAGTCCCTCTTCACCTCGAGCGATTAAAAGGAAATGGGTGAAAAAAGGCCGAAAGAAGACGACAATGCACCGTCATAGTCTATCAAACATTGCACCCAACTTTCTTCCCTTTCCATTGTTGCAATAGAGGCGAATGTGTGATTGTTGTCATACCGCCAAACGAAGGCCATATTCTCTTATCATGAATATAGAATTACAAGATCTTTTCATATTAGTATGAACCTTAAAACATTTAGACTCCCATTGCAAAAACCACTTTTAAGCTGTAGCAGTGTGCAAACTAAACAACTGTCACACGAATCTTTGGCAACTTCTCCGGAGCATTAAGAGAAACAACCAAAGAGAAATACAACCACAATCCATCATTTTAATGAGGCAGACACTATATATTTGGCATTAAGATAATAGAAAGAAATCACATGACTATATTAAGGCCAGCACAAAACAATCTTTAACCAGAGTGTCTCTCGCGCGCTTCTCGAGGTTGCCAAAGCGCTAGAGTCGACATATTTTTAAATTTAAATTCTTGACCTCTCGTGCCCATCTATGAATGCATCCAATGGGATATCTACATCAAATGCCCCTTTATATCCCCCACAAATTCCCTACTACAAGAGCACCCGAAGTATTTGATGGATCACCCACACCATCCCACCCACTAGAAACCGGTGAAAAGGAAACCCGAGAAACCTTCGCAAATATCTCAAGATGACTATATGGGTGGTTCTTATGAATCAACCAACCATCTCACAAACATGCTCATCAATCCAAACCATGAGCATTATGTGACAATATTCAAGCGAGGCACTTGAATCGACTATCTGAAAGCTATGTTAGAGAAACCCTAAACTCTCACCGAAAAATAGGTGAAATGTGGCACCACTCGGAGATCGACAAGTGCCACCTGGGCACAGTGGTGGACAGTGGCATGCTCAAACAACGAGGTGATGCGAGTGAATGACATGAGGGAGAAAATAACGAGAAAAGCAAATCCGAGAACTAAAGCTCATCACCAACTGAGATCGACAACTTTACGGGATGATAACCCCATGAAATCGTAAATGGAGAAATCATAGAAACAATAAAAGTAACCTAAAGTAACAATAAAGCCTGAATTCATCCCGGGAGTGGTAATGGGAGAAATCATAGTGAACAACAGAAAACATGCGAGAATCGCTTACAATCAACAGATGAAAAAACACATACAAAAAACCTAGATAATAATCATGAACAAGCTTAATATTGAATTGTGAACTCGTAGAAGGAACTTACAAAATGTGACATTACGAACCTGGTCAAGCGCACAAGCAAAAAATATCCTGGACATGACCCTGGTTGACAAGTTGTATTGCTCATGATGCAAAGAGGATTTGTACCGCACTGCTTCTTGAGAGTCAATCAAAATCCATCATTATCTATACTGATAAATACAAGTAATTGATGTAGTGCTTTTTACTTCTAAGATGCATTCTTATGATAATGTTTAGAACATATGCTGAAAATGTCAAAACATACACTGAAATAAGCTCCTCTTCGTTTGCAGAAACAATTCTATTGGAGTCGCATGAACTTGGAACAAAGCCTCCCATCGACCCGGAAAGAGTAGCAACTAAGTCAACGGTGACTTTTTTGTTGCTAATACTTTGGATCGAGGGATGTTTGCTCCAAGATTAAATCGACTCCCACAAATTATTCTCTACTAAACGGGACCAGCACGTGAAGGTGGAAGCTCTTATGGCCCCTCTCACATCACTCTCAGATTCAATACCCAATCTATATTTCATTTTTTACTTCTCATGAGACATATATATTCAATAACTAATAAAAAAACAATTCAAACAAAAAGTACGCAAGGAAACATTGCAATTAATGCTTGACATAAAAATAGTATGATAAAAATGAGTTTTTTATATATAACGCACGTTCCAAGTATGGTAACGTTTGTCTTATAATTAATACAATATTTTACATTGTCAAATTTTCTTTTTCTTCTTCCCTATTTTCTAAAGCTCCTAATTACATCATCAGTATCATCGTGCTCCGCTCCGTTTCGTGCTCTTCTACCCGGCCCGTCTTGACCTAGTTGCGTAGTCACGATGTCTGCGCTCATCGATCCGATGGGGCATCGCCTACACGAATAATATTAAATTTTAATTGTCGGTTTTTAAATATCATTGAACTAGTTCGGTAATATTAATATTGCGGTGAGATTATTTACTCCGTGTGCACCGCTTGTCGCTACGTGCGACCTAGTACGCGTAAGGTTGTCACGATGTCCGGGTCTCATCCAAATGACGGGCATCGCCTACAAAACAGACATAATATTAAATTTTACCTGTCGGCTTTTTAAATATCATTTGAACTAGTTCGGTAATATTAATAAAAAAATTGCAATGAGATTATTTACTCGGTGCACCAAGCTTGTCGCGTTAACTTAATTGCGTTGTCACGATAGTCCGTCTCTATCCAAAGGATTCGGCATTGCCTACAAAAACGTATAATATTAAATTTTAATTGTCGCTTTTAAATATCATTGAACTAGTTCGGTAATATTAATAAAAAAAATTGCAATGAGATTTCATTTACTCCGTGCACTACGGTCACACATGACCTAGTTGCATTGTCATGATGTCCGGTCTCATCCAAAGGAAGGGGCATCGCCTACAAAAATAGATAATATTAAATTTTAATCACGCTTTTAAATATCAACTAGTTCTAATATTAATAAAAAAAATTGCAATGAGATATTTACCTGGTGCACCAGCTTGTCGCCGTTAGGGCGTTGCCCGTCGTCCTCTCACGAGTGGTAAGATCCTCAAGGGAAGACATTCTCCGTCATTTAAACACGTTATAAGGACAACCATCAAGGTATAATTAGAAAAAATTATATGTGAAAATTAATTACCGTCACTGACTCGCAATCGATAGCAAAGCTATCGTCCGGTCACTACAATGATCAGTTGCACGAGGAGGATCATCTACATCCGGCCTCTAGCCTGGGTTGTTTGCCTCGTCTAGGTAGTGCTTGCTCCCCGATTTAAACAAAGTTATTAGACATTAAATTTATGGACGAAAGCAAAACATATTGAAAGGTTAATGCTCTTACCTTATCGGGCATTCCAGATCTTGGGACCTCGCCCCAAGCACGTCGACGTTCAACTACGGCTCTGATAGCCGAAAACTGGAAAGCCATATTTTTACCTTCCTCAGAAGTTTCTCAAGGTTCGAAGTCATCACTCCTACATTACATATGATTGTGTATGAGAATCATATCCGATGGGATTACAAAAACGTTGGAAGGCTGATACACACACTATAAGATGTTTAGCTACTTAATTACAATTCTTACTGACAAATGACAGCAGCCACGCGAGCCATGTGATGGCCCATTTTTCTCAAATCCTAGCTTTTGGTTGCCTTTGAGGTGTCGAGGCAACCTAGCATCAAAAGATTGAAGTCGGATATGACGTAGCACACTTTTATTTTAGACATAAAGAAAATTAAAGCTATTGAATTAAAGTTGTAATTTACCTTGCGGGTCCAAAGCTTGGCATTTTTTCCCTTCTTTCTTTCGCCCTTTTCTCTTTTACTGTCATGGATGAGGTGCTCTCCACTCCTCTTCAGGCTCATGCGAGAGGACGCTCATATCTCAGGGTTAAATTTGCAATTGCGTCCTATAGGTGTCCCCTCGGTATATTTCAAAATATTTTACGGCTACACCGAGCACCTGACATCTAAGTCAAATGTGCACGTGACCCCAAAAGAGGGCTTCTAGATAATCTAGAAGTTCTTTTTTCAGGTTGGAATTTCTGGGAATTCCACCCCGTAACGTATGGTTGGAATGCCAAAGGTACCAACGCATGGCTCTCTCGTAAACACAATAGAACTCATTGCTTCACACTACGCACCAACGAAGAAGATATTATCATTAATTTAAAAATAAAAATCATGATAAACATGTTTTAGATAAAGTACATGAAATAGTTAAAATATTAAAATTTACCCTAGGAGTTGTACATGCTTTAAAGGGACACCCTCATCGCTCCACCAACAACGTGCCATTAATGGTCGTGGAGCCGAGCACGTGTAGCTCCAGAAACGCCAATAATGTAGTTGGCCATATCGACCTCATCGTGCCAACACGTTCGACGGTTGGCTGGGTGTCTACTGGGCTGAAGGGTGTGTTTCTTTGTCAGTGCGCTACTAAAGGAGTAGAAGGTGTATTGAGGGTGGCTGTTGGGCAATATCTTGCCCTCGTGTCCCACTGCCACCAACACCGTTCCGACAAATGCCGTAGAAATGCTGCATACAAAAGAAACTTTTTGTTAGTTTAGTCACGTAAAAATTAAAAATCAAACTATCACAATTCATCTCATGCGTAAACATATATCCTTTTGACTTTTTATTAATACCTGATATCTATCTAGCTGGCTCCTATAAGATGTTTTGTATCCTCTCTTACGTTGTTTCGTGTGTTTGAGGCGCGTCTATCAAAGTATTAAATCTCCGACCTTGCATCTCAGTGCCTGCAACAAGAATCAACTGGAGATAGGGATGAAGAAAGCTCTTCCTCAAAGAGGGAATCATCGAGCGTACCATGGCTGGGTGTACTGCGATATTTTGAACAAAATTAATATTATTTCAATTATGTAAATAACTAAAATACATTCGAAGATAGAGCAATGTCGGCACTTTTTACATGTTCATTTCGGCCTCTCCGCGAACATCCCGATCTCTAGGAGTTGCGCACTACGATCGACCGCACACATTGCAATAAAATTATAAATGTAAAAACTTGAAAACAATATCCGACTTGAAAACACAAAATGGCAGCTCGAAATAATTTCTAATAAGACACCGGAAGACAGTTAGAGTCAAATATGCCTTGCATTACTACCCCGGAAACATGCTTTTCACAGCACATTATACCTAAACATTCAATCCACGAATGATATATTTAAGTAGGCTTCTCCTATTCGGGAAACACCATACCTATAATGCATCTACTTGCATGTATAAAGGGAAAGGAAACATGTTTTCATACAACGGTGACAAAGGCATCTTGGGGAAAGGTATCTTCACTTTATTTATGTTTTTTCTACCCACACTAATTTCCTTGTTTTCACTAATCTTGTTTTGTCATTTTTGGATTCAAATTAAGTTAAGGCCTTTAAGTATTTTTTGGACCTTTCGTGTAGTTTTTATAAGTGGCATGTATGGGATTTTCCATTAATTTCGCACTTTTTCTCTTCACATGCGCATGTTTCGGAAATCAAATGCATGTGATTTAGTCCCATACATTTAACAAGTTGTTGGATCAACCCATAGGAAATATCATGTTTCTATTCAATCAAAATTTATCTCGCTTAGGGTAGGTAGGAAGGCTTTCCCTTTCAGGATATAGGGCACTTCTATTTGCATTTTTATTATATCTTTCAAATTTAGTGTCGTTTCAATTTAGGGCATGAATTTTTGCAAATTTCAAGGTGAGAATGAACAAAGACAAATTTTTGTGATGATGACTCCAGATATGACTCCATGGCCAAGAGGGAAAAGGCACTAATATACTTCTCTTCAAATATCTATAGTTCTCATTCACTCCTATACTGAGATGGTCCCCGATTTTGAGCCACAACAAGGTGCCAGTGTGCTCCCCCCCTCCATAATTTGATATTCAATGGAAATTTCTAAATTGATGATGGGGCATGATTATGAAACATTGGCACATACATATGTAATGTAACTAAAGATCATGATAATATATGTTTGCATATGTTTATGCCATATGGAGGTAGGAGTGCAAGTACTAAAATAGAGCTGAAATTTTTCACATAAAAGGACTGTGGGCTTGACTAATGGTTCCATTTAAAAAATGATATCTAGACTGCAGAATAAGTGTGTAGCATGCAACATGCATTGAAAATCCATCCGAGTTTGCATTGTATTACTTATGATGGATTCAAATTTGGGTTTCAAAATGCTAGGTTATGGCATGATTTTGTCAAGAAACCTCAGCTGGATTCTCATGTTGGTTTAATTTATATTTTAAGTTTGTTTGCAATCTTTGGGTGATAGTAACTCATGAACTAGGTTACCAATGTAACAATCATATTTCAAGAATAAAGTTGTGATTTTTTTTATATTATTATTATTATCTATTGGGCCTACTAGGCATTGACAAATTTTAATGCCTGGAATTTTGACATCTTGATAGTATGGATAATTTAGAAATAAAGTTAACATAACTATCATTACGTGTCTTCACTTTTGTCACCATAATAGAATTGGTGATATGGACTCATCACACAACTTCATATGCTATGTCCCAACAAGTTCAAACTCGGTTGAACCTACCTCATAGTGTGGTTATTAAGGACAAGTTGCTTGATATATAACTCAAGGTATGTACTCACATTGCAGCTCTTAAAAAGAATCCTCAAGTGTCAAAAACTTCACAATATGTTCTACTATAAAGCCTTTTGGGATACCCGAAATTTAATATATGTATCAGTCATGACTTTTAAAGTATGACAAGATCCAGAGGGAAAGGAAATCAATGGAAGAGTGATCCACCAATGAGAACTAGAATTTAGCACGTATTTATTAGAGTCTAGGAAATTGAAACCTCATAATTTTAATTAGTGATGAAGGACATCACATATAGTATCATATTTCAAGGAATAATTTTTTAATTCAAATTTAAAACTAAGTATAATATGAAAGGCATACCATAAATTTTTCCACGTAATTCCAAACAACCTATAAAAAGGAAAACCTTCTTTTTCCATGGGAACACTTACCTTTCCTTTTTCAAGACAATCTAAATCACAAAAATATGAACTATACCGCACACATTCTGATGGCTGCAGTGAAAAGGAATAATCTACACAAGGTGCACATGTACATTTGAACACTAATAGATTTTTATAGCTTGAAATGCAATGCTTGTTTTCATTTAAATGTAGGGTTTTTAAACGAGGAGAAATAATATCACCAGCCAAATTAATAAGCGTTTCTTTGGGAAAAAATTTAAATCTTGTATTGTGATGAAGATAATAGAGGGTATTGAATCTCCGATTCTTGACATCTAGAGAGAACCCATACGGCCTAACACAATCCAATGAACTGAACTACCACCCAAAATAGAGTCGGCCCTCCACCCCTTTAGGAGGAAGGGTCGCTGCGGACGGCAAGAACTTACCAGTCCAGAGCCACGAGGCGAATCCCTGCTCGCAAGAGCTCGAGGGCGAACGCCGAGTGAATGAGCGAATGCTCGTTTCGCACGAGCCGAGGGCGAATCGCGGTGAGCGAAATGATGTTCGACAAAGAGGCTGAGGGTGAATCCGTGTGCGAATGCTTGTTTCCGTAGGAGCCGCGGAGCGAATGCCGTAGGGCAGAATGGCTCGTGCGCGAGAGTACCAGAGGCGAATGCCGAGGGCGACGTCGCTGTCGCAAGAGCCGAGCGACGTCGAGGACGAAAGCCGTGCGCAAGAGCCGAGGGCTGAATACGTGCGCATGATCTCGTAGAAGTTGCATGTAGCACACATGTGCATTTGAACTAATAGATTTTTGTAGTTGAAATGCAAATGCTTGTTTTCATTTAAATGTAGGGTTTTTAGAGCAGGGAGGAAAATGAATGGCCGCCAAATTAATAAGCGTTTCTTTGGGAAAAAATTTAAATCTTGTGTCGGTGATGTAGAGATAATAGAGGGTATTGAATCTCTGATTCTTGACATCTAGAGAGAACCTCTGGCATGTAACCAACACGATCCAATGGAATTGACCAAAAAAACCCAAATAGGAAACAACTATAATATAGAGTGGAAGGGCCTCGCAAGAAGAACTTACCATTTTGCAAGAGCCGAGGGCGAATGCCGGCTCAAGAAGAGCCGAGGGCGAACGCCGAGGCTTAATGCCGAGGGCAAATGCCGTTCGGGCAAGAGCCGAGCGTGAATGCCGAGGGCAAATGCCGCTTCCGCAAGAGCCGAGGAAATGCCATTCATAGTTATTTTAGGAAAATGCACGCGTCATATCGTAATGCGTTAATGTAGCTATTGTGAATACATTTAAACAATAAAATCATTTATGTAGCTGCGGCATATAAATTTCGAATTTTATGTAACGTGCATATATTTCGTATTTTATGTGGCGCGCATATAAGTGTCAAAGTATACCATCCATGAAGCCGCTATCGCTGACGGTGGACGCCTAAACGCCGCAATGGCGACACCTAGGATATCAGGTCGCACTTGCGACGATTGGAGTCGTCTCACAGCGACGCTTTAATATAGGCCGCAATTGCGACGTCTTCCCTCCAAACGTCACAATTGTGACACTTTCTGGTGCCTGATATACACTTTTCTATAAACGTCGGTGATAGCGACTCGCTTCTGCCAGATGGAAAAAAATTTGGGGGGGAAATTTCCGACATTTATCAAAGCGCTCTTAATTTCCACAATGTAGTAGTGATTGTAGATTGGATAAATACTCATGTGTTTTAAACTCGCTAAAACTAAATTTTTCATGCCAAAAATTGGTAGGGAATCTTTGGAACCTAACTAAGCAAAGGGGATCACATATTGATGCATGTTGGACCAACATGTTAAACAATGGGAAAGGAAATCATCAAGGGATTGTGGATAGTGAAGGGATTATGTATTGCCATGATGGATAATTGGGAGGCATCTAGGATTGAGAACTCCACCTTAGCATGTAGAGGAGACTCATCGTTTATATATTAGTGAAGGATGCTGGCAATATGATGCCGAGTGTTGTCCTTGATGGCAACCCACTCGATGAAGATGATGGCAACCTACTTCATGAAGTTGTCCTCATGGAATATGTCTTGATGAACTTGTTAAATGATGTAACTGATGTATATACAATGAGCAATGTATGTAATGATGGAAGGAATGCCGTATGTGCTAGAACATGATGAAAAGAGTGACGTCTTCAAGGAATATGCGGATTTTTCTAGATTAAAGTAGCGTATGCACGCTGTAGACAACGTGCCAAGTCGTGTAAGGGAAAAGTGCTCTAAATATGTCAAACCAGGGGTAACCACCATGGTATCAATCTACTGTATTGGAGTAATGATTCATTTTATGGTTCCACCAGAATACCATCGAAAGTAATGTATATTTTGGCTTCTATGGTATTTGAGCAAGTTGGTAAATCCTATATATGGAGGAAGAAATTCATTATGCAAAAGGGGTGCAAGAAGTTCTGAGAGCTTGAATGAATACTTCTAAAGTATATCCGAATGGAAGTACATGCTTGAATGATAGATTCAATGCATGATTCACCAATGAATAAAATGATGAAGAAGGACATCTAGATCCGAAATGTATTTGTATCTCTAGATCCGTTAGATCCGAGATGAGGCGAACATCTGTCTGGCAAAGGGTAACCGAGTGATGTATCAGCCTAAGAATTGCAAGGACTGCATGTCCGAAGGTTCATACCCGGTTCGGTTTAAGAAGGCCAGACATACGCGGTTTTCACAGGCGCTACATAAAGTAAAATTAACTCTATATAAGAAGACACGCGGGTTTGTATGGTCTAAGGCGTATATACGCAGGATCGTTGAAAGGAAAGTGCGTATGAAGATTAGGGTTTGTCAAGTATGAAGAATCAAGGTCTGACATGTTCCCCATGGAAGTCGTTTACTGGGCTTAGTTAAATGTATGGAGTGGTCCAAATTTAAAATATGATGAAACGTGGCCTACAAGTTGTGCTTTATTGAAGGTTGATCCAAAGAGGAAATCTCTATGAAACGGGTCCATGATGGTGCCGAGAGTTGTAGCCTTCGGCCAGTTGTTCTCCTGTGAGCTGCAAATGAGAGTAGGTCGTAGCTCTCCGTGAGAGGCCGGTAAACGAGAGTAGGGGTTTGCTCCTTCCGGTGAGAGGCCGGAAACGAGCGTTGTAAGTCGCGTGTTGATAGGAGTCTGCGCCAAAGACATAAGTTGTAAGATGTTTTCTCTATAAATAAAATATTAAAGGCCGATAAACGTTACAATGTGGTTTTCCGACTTGCCTACCCAATCTTGTTCAGGATGCTTATGGTGATATTATTCGTTGATGGTTTATTCTCGTTATTACTGCAGCATGTTCCGTTGTTATATAAACATCAGATGAATGAATAAATGTACATGGGATTCTAAGTAAAGAACTATGCATATTAAGATCTCCTTTATTAATGGTTGTATAGATCACAGATATACTGTAGTCCATAAGTAAAGTAATATGGGTTTTGAAGTAAGAAAAATTAAAAAGATTTGAGTATGCCCAAATACTATCACCCCCCCCCCCTCTCGCATTTTCCTACAAAGGAGAGCTTCCTTCACATACCCCATTAAATTAGGTGAGTTGTTCCTCCCTTTGTGGTATCTAGTATGTTTTTAGAGGGTGACATATTAGAAATATATATATATATATATATATAAAGTTATTTTTTGAGCTTAATAATAAAATGGTTTTTCCATATCAAGGTCAATATCAACGATTTTTAAATAAAATTTTTAGAATTCGTTATCCAAAAATCATAAATATATATAATTATAAATATATAGAGATTAAAGAGAATATATATATATATATATATATATATATATATATATATATATATATATATATATGTATATTTTATATTTGAATATATTATTTAACATGGGTATTTAAATGTTTTATTTATGTTTATACTTAAATATTTATAAGGTAATAAGTATATGGTATCATTATAGTCAATTTATTTTTATTTTAATATATTTTATTTTATTTTAAAAAGGGACACATGTCAATCCTATGTTGAGCGTATGAATCATATGTCACAATGATAATGAGTTATAGGAATTTGACTATGTGTTGATCACCAGAGTGAAGCAGCATGAACAATCATTAGTTACCCTCATACTACAGAATTTAATGTTGATTTATGGTAAAATAGTTTAATGCTTTCATAGAAAAGCAATTAAAGTAAAATATAATTTACTTTAGCATTTAGATATATAATTTATTCAATCTCAATATAAATACACATATATGTGTCATTTAAAAATATTAATAATAATAAAATCAATCTACCTCATAATTAAAATATTTTAATATACAAAGTTATGAAATATTGATGTGTATTCAGAAATATAGTCCATAAAATAAAATTTTCAATCTAATCATGAATATATGTATATATTATATAGAAAATTTTGGTTTGTTACACCAAGAGAGAGAGCCACATCCATCTAAATGACAGAGAGGATGAGCTTGTGTTTGGCATCATGCTCAGAATGGTAATTATCTCTCAAAAATCAGATATTATTTCCTATGGAATACATTCTACTAGAGTAGGTTGGATGGTGGAAAGATTTATGGAGATTAAATGACCTGAAAACCGTGTTTTTCATGTGGTGCTTATTGGAAACAAGGTCCTACTGGGACTTTCTATAGAAGAGGAAAGCAAGTATGGGTTGGTGTTGTTTATGTAAATCTCTGGGGAGGAGACTGATCACCTGTTTCATTTCTTTCTCCATCACACAAGCTATTGGGTATATTTGTTGCAGCTTAGGTCGACATGTCAATGGTTAAGGAACTCACTTCTTAGATTTATGGGAATGTTGGTGGAAAATCAGCTATGAAATATTTTGTTATTCCTTATTTTTCAGGTTGTTAAAGGATACAGAAATAGACAAATATTTTGTGACAAGTTCACTCCTCTCACTGCTGCCAAGCATTAACTATCCTTTATCTTCAGAAACCAACATTATGCAAAACCCTGCAGAAGCATTTATGGTGTCTCATCCACAAACAATGCTAAGGGAATTTTTTTTCACTGCTCTGAGCAGACCCCATGCATGAGGTGGAGGGCCTGCCAGGTTTGTTGGCAGACACATTTGTAGATTGAAAATGGGTGCATGGAGTAAGGGTATTCACAATTATGCAGAGTTGATGGCCTTGAAGTTATTGCTTCTTAAGAGGTGCACTTTGGGAAAGATGTGTTTGTTCTTCAAGTCTTTCATGACTTCATCGTGATAAATGGATCAATGTAGATAATTATTTCACAATAACATCTTTCTTATCTTATTGTGACTCAAATAAACATAATCAACTACTTCTTTAGTATTTTCTTCATAACTCGTATTTATAGGGAACTAAATTTGATGTTTCCATTTATCTATGAGGCACTAAAATGTAAACAGTGGTATTTATATCAAAATAAAGAAAAACTAATAAATATCAATTCTTATTTACTATCGATCATTGATAACATTTTTCATCATATAGTCTACTATCTAAATAACATGGTATAAAATGTATAACTCTATGCTTTTTTTCTTCTTTTTCTTTCCGAATCATACCTTTTTCTCTTTGGAACCTTTTTTTACATTATGAATAGCTCGAAATGTATGTTGCATCTCATACCATTTTTTTTTTAAACGAATTATATGCACATATTTCTCATTAAAGCATCAGCCATTACTATAAAGGCTTCCTACTTATAAAGTAGTATCCATCTTTTACATGCCTAGTAGGAATACGTGGACGTCATGTATCAACAACATGTAATTTTATATCTTACAACAATAAAATTATGTTTTTATCCATGGAAAATATTATATAAAGAAATTGAAAGAATAAATTTTTATTGTTAAAACATTTCTCTGCGTAGTTTCACCAAAGTTATACTTGGTTCTTCTTTCAAGTGTTTTTTGATCAACTTTGTCTAAAATATAGAAAATACTTTGTTGATATTGCTAAGATTGCTGCAACTAACATATCCAACATTGCTAGAAACGTGAATGTCATACTTTTGTGAGAGATCAAAGGTCTTGAATTTTTCCACAATGTTCATTTGTATTTTTGAGGTTCTACTAAACTATTACAAGTTCAAATTAAATTTTATAAAGTTTGGCCGAATCCCCAGATTCCGCTATTGGTTTATCAAGACACTGATCAAGACTGAAAACATAAATTTTTGCCTTGAAGTTGAAAACAATAACAGTTCTATTTATCAATAAAGTTCTACGAATCCATGAGTTGTGTCAACTTTTATTTTTAAAATAGTTCGCTCTAACTAGTTTCTATAAATAATCAACGTTGTAGTGTTTATGGTTTATCGTTTATTGTTCAAGGCTATTAAGTGGGGTGGTATCGTAATTGCTATTGGCGCTGTTGCCGACGCTTCAGGAAGTCATTGTCATTACTATTGGTTGTTCTTGCTGTCCGCTACGTAAGGCTCGAATTATTGGAAGACATTGGGAAGTGATGAAAGTTTGTTTACGTAAAATCATTTAGATTATTATGATGTAAGTTTTTGCTTTTTTTTCTACATTTTCCTCTACTATTTATAAATATTTTTGCATTCTCACGTTGTACTCACTTTGGACATATTTTTTTAGTCTCCATTGATCAATTCTCCAGGACGCTAAATGTACTAGTTTATCTCCTCGGGGGTCAAGTTTCCCTGACAAAATAGTCTTTTGATCAGACTTGCTGCTGTATACACACAATTTCAATTTGTTTATTAAGATTTAAAAAGAAAGGAATTCGTAAATATCTTCTCATATGTTTATCATTTAATTAATTTAATTTATTATTATTTTTTAATTTTAATCCTATGTTCATATAAAAACAGTAGTTAAAAAAATAGTGAATTCTTGTTGATAGATTAAAGTCGGCTTATTTAATGTTTTTAAATTCAATCGTCTAACCTACATAAATAAATTCAAATTAAATATATAATGTTCTTTAATACTATGTCATAGTCTTTAAAACAATGTTTTAAACGCCACCCATTGCTAACGCCCTCCTCTTCAGAATTTTCTCGAAGGGATTCTCAGAGAAAATGAACCGATAATTTGGTAACAAAAGTTATTTCATTCTTCATCATACCACTTCGTCACAGAGAAATTCTTTTTTAGTCTCATTTAAAATCACAAAATACATCAGTCATCACCATATCCTCTCATTCAACAAATGCGCATTTATAGTTTTCTCTTGTGCAAGGAGTGAGTGGACTAATTTTCCTCTTTGGCTATATAATCAATTAATTGCATTTCATTTTAATTTCCTTCGTCCCGGCCCACTCCATCCTACTGCATCGCAAAGGTGTGAATCTGATAAAATTCATACCAACAATTTTATTAATACAATGCTTAAGTACCGGGGAAGGCTGCTGCCGTGGCCCGCTCCCTTCCAACCGGCATCTCAAAAGGCCCGAAGCCGGTAAAACTCCGTCACTCAGAAATTTTGTGAATGTATTAATTTATCATACCTAAGTTAAAGAATTGTGTGCCGTGCACGCAATCTTCGCCTTCAAGGTATGTTTCTAAAGCAACTTCCAAAAATACAAACCAAAAAACCTGCTTCGCCATACTGTAACGTTTAATTTTCCAAATATAGACAATAACGTTTTGGATTTATTTTCATATGTTGCAATATCTGTATGCTCAATACTCTATATTTAATAGAGACTTAGCCTAAATACAAACACTTGTTAATGAGGAAAAAGAAAAGTATACTTACCATTTGCAGACTTCCTAGTTGTTCTTCCTCACTAGCCCATATCCAAGTAACTGGTATTTTAAAAGAAATGGATTCGCATCATTATTCAAATGTGTATATAATGGCAATATCCTCATAAGAAATCACACTACTTAAAAATTTGTGTGTATGAGTAATATTTTTACTTACATATTTATACCTAAGTAAACTGTATCTAATGATGTTTTAGAAGTTTGATTCTCAAGTATTCGCTATTAATGTGCTATCACTATTCAATGTGCCATCAATATTATGCTAGTACCTTATGCACTGCATAGAGAATACCTTTATATATCTTGTACGTATGTAGGCTATGAGTTTCGCTAATGTTGATAATTTTCATGCTTTAATAAATTTTACTTTTTCATACTCAAAATATCCCTCTTATCCCTTCTTAAGGGATGTCGGAGGCAAAATCATGGATGATTAAAAGGTCAAACTTATGAGGATCTATTAAATTATCCCTTTAACATCCTCTCCATTGGGCTTAATCTCTCTTAAATAATCTCACTTTTGAACCATGTAATGCTATTTTTTTGCTGTTAGTGTTAAAATAGTGCCCAAAAATGCTCTAGTTAACCTGGCCAAATCATTTACAAAGAGAAGATACCCTACCCACTCCTGTGCCTGTATGATGTTTCTCAGGATGTGAGGCCTTGAAAATATACCATCTTTGCAAGCTCTTCGTGCAACGGCAAGTGTAGAGATGTGAAATGATAATGGGCGGATAGGTCACTTAAGTCATTAACAAATACCAGATTGCTTAGATATATTAGTCACTTTCATTGCTGAATACCACCTACTACACGGCCAAAAAATAGAGCCTGTGGGTACTATATTCATATTGAGGACTGAGAGCATCTTTGATCAGCAACAATATAGGCAGAACATAGGCTTGTTGTGGCAAAGATAGTCTAGTAAAATCAACCCTATGAATAGCATATGAGTATTGTGCTCGCTGAAAAATACATTAGGCCTGCTTGAAAACCATTACTATCTACCAGCCCAAAAAACAGAGCATGTGGATACTATTTATATTAAGGGACTCAAGTCCGTTATAAAATGGCAAGAATATTTTACAACTTTCGTGATTATATAAGAAACATCAAGCTCGCTATGTTAATACAAGTTCAGATTATACTAAAGAAAACATGCATATCATCTTTGTTGGAAGATGCATAAGCTCCCTTCCATCAGAATGTCGAAACCTCATTTCCCGTCTTTAAAACCCCTTCGGGAGCTCCCCGAGCTACAGAACCGCACCTACACTCCGCAACTAGCCAAAAAACGTATCACTTGAAATATTTGACTAATTTTTTATATAATTGAAAATTTAAAAACGTAGATGGATTTTCTCCAAGTTTTAATTTTGTTTAAAATATGATTATTAAAATCAAAGATTTTTTCTGTATATTTGAAGCTCTCCATTATTATATATAAAAGGATTTTATGTCAGATATTTTTATGCTCGCCATATAGTAATGTTAGTGTACAGAAGCTCTTAAATTTTTATTATTATTTTTATTATATGTTGGATGTGATTTTGATTGAAAATGTATTTTTTATTTATTAATTAAAAGTAAAATTATTAGAAAAATTATTGCTTTAAGCCTTGGAATTTACAATCAAAATTAGAAAATGTTTTTATATCTAGAAACTATTTATGAAAAGTTTAATATTGTTTCTGATTTTCTCTACCAGTACCTTTTACATATATCTAGAATAATATTATTTGTAGTTTCCGTTTTTTGTAACATTTACTACCATAATCAAAATCTATAGAAATAATGTAATCTAACATTATAATATCTTGAAATGGAGCTAGCCAACTCAAATATAAAGTATTGCAAATCCCCGACTAAGTTAGGATGAGGAGGTTGTATTACTTAGTATTGTATCCATATGCCAAGGTAAGTCTCATGGGTTCAAAAGAATACCAGAACAATTTGTTTTCCATATGACTCTTTTCATTAAGATAAAATTTCATCTTTAAAGGTTGTGATTTGAGAAAAATACATCCTGATAAAGCACAAAAATCCTTAACAATGAATTAAACATGAACAAATATTAAATATAAGTAACCAAGTAGCATGAAAACAAACAACTAAATCACCAAGGCTATAGTGATAAATAATAAACATTCTAGGATACATAAAAATTCCATGTAAATAATTTTTTTACCCAAATCATTTATGGTGAAGCCCACAAGAATGAATCCTAGTGCCAATGAAATATAAACTAATCAAACTACACCAACAAAACATATGGTCTTGAATGAGGTTTTGGACTCTTTAGATATAAATGCACACCGTGCATGTATCTTATGAGAACTTTAATCCATGTGCGTAACCTTAACATTGACACAAATGGAATACAATTTACCTATCGCTTTATGACAGTAAAAATATTCTGACAGCATTACCTACATATCCGAAGCCTAAAAGTGATAGATTAAAAGGGATGCTCTGGTCATCTATAAAAGATAAATTAGAAAGAACATGATATGACATGTCAGTAATACAAATTAGATATGCGTACCAATTATGTTCATATATAACACAACAAATAGATGATTCAATACAAATGTCACATAGAAGTCATATTTATTCCAAGTGGGCCTTAAACTTAAATTATATATCTAGCATTACATTAAGCTATAGGAGATAAATCAAAGAAGCATTTGAATGTAAATTAAACATGTGTAATAATTATGTCCTTTAGTTCAATAAATAGATAATAATTTGCAAATGCCATATCTAAGCTATTTCATCTAAGTAGCTTTCAATTTAAACTTATATCTAATGTTAAATTATATGTTAGCTATGTTAATTCAAACTTCAAAATAATATTTAGAGTTGGTATAAAATGTGACATAATTTTCCCGCGTGGAAAACATAGTTACCGAGAGTTCAAAACTCATGTATTTGAATAGAAAGTGGCATACGAATGAGCAAGTAGATTTTTTCTAGAAATGATTAAGTGAAGGCTGATAGAGAGCCACACAAAATTGCAAATTCATAATTCTACTTAAAATTTGTTAGCTCTTTTTGAAAACATATTTAATCAACTTTCTATTGAAATATATGATAAACTCAACCCAATTTTATGAAAAAGTAGTATATCATTTTTTACATAGCCTACATAATACAAATAGATATAAATTTTAATTAAGTATTGTTATAAAGATTTAACTACCCATCAAGAGATGGCCAAGGATTGAGACAAGAACACACAATAAAACCAAGCAATAAATTTAGTAATCCTAGAATCATGCTTTACATGAGGTAAAATTGGGGAACTCAAGGATCAGGATTGCCGTATAAAAACATTTACCCCTACCAAAAATAGAAAGGGATAAAACACAAACTACATAAGCTTAAGCCATGATATAACTTTCCTTTGCCTTCCATATAGTATAATGAAAATGATTGTCATAGCCTCATGTTGTTTCCTCAAAAGTTATTTTATAAACCTTGATTAAAAGAAAATAGAGGTGAAAATAAGAAATATAAAACATAATGAAACACAACGTAAGAAATAGAGAACATAATGAAACAATTTCACACAATAATATCTCTGCATAATCAACACAATTATTTTCCTAGAACTTATATGGGAGACAAGCAACCCCAAAGTAATGAGGGATGCTTTGACTCCTTTTTCCCTAGAAAACTTATGGAGAAAACAATCACTAAAATGTAAAACATGCTCTACTCTCTTTCTCAGAGGAAAATAGAGTACAAAGAAAGAGGTACATCTCTTAGAGTTAGCTAAGACTTTGAAGGGCAGAAAATAAGTATAAAAACTTAACTTGCTGCCATTTTTCTCTCTAATCATTGTTCCTAGTTGTATTTTCAACTATGGAACAAAATACAATAAATAATAAAAATGAACTCTGCTCCTCCTAGTGGTCATATTTAACCTAGTGAGAAATAACTAGGGTGTAAGATTTGATCATTAACCATTAACGAGGTTTTGTGATTTTATACCTTTTAGAGTCTTGTTGTACCCACATGTAGCTAGGGCTTGCCAGAAGGAAGTAATGGGGCCAAGATGTCATTCTCTGCACTACAGGTCAACATGATAGGTCAACTTACGAAGTATATTTAGAATGAACGTTTGATGTTTTTCTTTGCACTACTGATGTGTCTTTAAGTGTAGAATAATGGTCAGATTTGGGCATAAGGATAATCGTTGACTTCTAATGTCATTAATGTCTTCTGGTAATGACTCAAAAGGTTTAGACCCTGGTCTTCCACCCACCATTAAATGACTCCTGTTGTTGATTTTAGTTTTCACTTATAAGCATCAAAATATATGACAAATAATATAATTATCCAATCTAGATCATTATATAATAATTTGTTAAAATTATGAGTAAGATATACATAATGGACCAAATAAATAACATTAATTCATTTAAATATAACTTCCTTACATATGCCCCTTTATTTATACTTTGAAAGTAATACTTTTTTTGAAAAAATAATTTGTTTATGGATTCATTTGCATTCTCTCAACCATATCAAAAACCTTCTTATAATATTTGAAATCGAAGTTCTTTCCCATACTAAAGTGTTCTTTTAAAACATGTTTTCGGGTGATATGGGTGATTTAGAAATGATTGGAGAGCGAAATTCCTTGAATTTAATACATGTACAATATGTTTGGTTCATGCCACTAAGCCAAGAATTTTAAATTCAACTGACTTTTAATATAACTAACTAAATCTTGCAAAAATAGAATAAAACAATTTATGTTAGGGTTGTGGATTTAGGCATTGAAACAACACACCATGATATTTCAAATTTAAAAATAATGGTTTGAGTCCTGCAGTCTAATCCTATTTGTTTTCAAAATAAGGATGCACTCCCATTTGATTCTCAAGGACAGGTTGTAATCACAGGCTCTGGCCAAGAGTGGACCTTCCCAAAATCTCGTGACGTCTTGTCACAAACAAAACCATCAACCGAAAACACATCATGCAAGAAACATAGTCATTGACATATATCATTTTTTCTCCTTCAAAGAAAAAATTCACATCATGTGAATATCTCCATGTAATTTCCACATATTGGGTACAAACCCAACCAAAACAAGTTCACAACATGCCTGCTCAAACAACCGACTCTCAAGTCAAATAATGTAGCTCATGTACAAATTTCCATATTTGTTGCATTTAAGTGTGTCAACGTAACTCTACTTTCAACGTCTTGCTTCATGCAACATGCACCATAATTTGAATTTGTAAAGAAATTCATGAAACATCAAAATACATGCAAGGCCTTAATTGGATAAAATCAATCAATGTTAGCAAACCATTTCAATGGCGCATCTTTTAGCCGTACTTCATCATGTGAATCATCTCGACCTTCATCGATTATGGAATCTTCTTTTTCCATTATCGTCGTTATCTCTTTTCCACCTCCTTCAAATGTTGTGGATGACTTGTTGGATACAAAGTCCAACACTTGTCACCTTTCTTATGGAAATGAGTAATAAACAATTGCATCTAATTTTCAACATCATTTTTCTCATTCAATGGGCCTTTGAGTTTTGCCTCATTTATTTAGAAAGTTTCAATAGTGCATGGATACCTTCTTCCAAAATATATAAACATTATGATTATTCAAACCACAAAAGGAACATGTGCAAGTTCTTTTATATATCTTATGTGAATATTTACCATGTTTATCATAATCGTTAATTTTATTAAAGGCAAATTTATACCTTGAACATTCACCTATCAGGTCTTCTTTGAGGAGGTGAATTTGATGAGGTAGTGGCTCTCCTCTCGAATACTAGCAATGAATTAACAATGACAGATAGAGTCCCCCCCCCCCCTTTCTTTACATTCTCATTAGTTGCATGTTTATTAACATCTTCGCAAAGTGGGTGTCAAACTTTTCCATTCATCATGAACACAAACTTCTCGTTTCGAAAAGGAACACGAAATAAAATTCTTCTGAACAGCCTTCATGTGCTCTTTGGCTTTGGAGGATTCTCCATCATGTTTTCCATGGTTAAGACCTCGAAATAATTAGCCCTTCCTCAACAACATTTGGCTCAACTATGCTCAAGCATAAGTTTGCCTTTAACCTTTACTTTCATAGCACATTTTCAATAAAAATTTGGAATTTATTCTCTGTGTGTTCTCAAAAGCACGTACACATTCATTTTGAGAGAACAAGATAGAAACCAATAGCTAATTCTTCTAGCATGGACCTTAATGTATCAAGACTGCAGCAACCTTATTTGCATAATTTTTTCTAGCATGGACCTTAATGTCATAAAATGCTCCTTCTTTTGCCTAAAATGAAAGCAAATTTCTCGCAATTTATTCGCGACATTCATAATTCATGTTCATGAACATGGATTTGTGTTGTCTGTGATAACATCCGTTGTATGCGTAAGTTAATAAGAAATGATCAAAATTGACATTTTTGCTCTGCTTTTTTTGAATATTTATGAAAATTACACCAAGTAGCTTCCAACTTCATATGACCATCATGTCAAACTCATCTCGCATATTTCAAGCATGAGCTCACTTAAGCAAGCAATCTAGTATACATGACTCCAATTTCAATTAGTAGCAATGACAAACTTCTAGTATGGTGCAAACATTGCTCCGCATCCTCAATGGGCATGTTTAAGGATGTCATCTGGGGAGTGAGAGAGGGAGATGGTAGGAGAAAAATTCAAGGAATCCACAAGAAATTGAAAAAATATATAACTAATAATAGTGGAAGACATATGTAAACTCAAGAGAGAAACCTATGAGGAAATGGGTGAAGTTGGTATTACACACCCAATTGACAACCTCGAGGAGAAAACATTTCTCCCACTTTATTTGTCTACAACCTAGTGGGGCAGCATATTCACCAAGATGTATTTTTTCAAGGCCTTGACCTAGTTTCCATTCAACTCCATCCACCAGCTGCGAGGATTCCTTAGTGTGTCTTTCAAAAGCACGTACACATTCATTTTGAGAGGAAATTGAAGACTTTAAACTAATAGCTAATTCTTCTAACTAACCTTGACTAAAAATGAGCTAAATTGTACCTTGACATGTCTATGAAGATTAACTACCTTTAACTATTTTTTTGCTTAGGAAAGAGACACATTCCCATGTCAGCATGAAAACGTTCTTTGATGGTTAATGCCTCTAGTAAGCATTTCACAGTTCTATAGGCAGAGTCTCAGAAGGGCCGTGCAGCCTCCGGATTCCATCTTTATGAAAGGTGACATATTCAGTAAATGCCCCCTATAGTCAATCTCTCAAATGGATCTAAACAGTTCTTCATTTTAATATCTATAAAACACAACAACTTTAAGGTAAACTATGTACATGTGTCATTTCTTCCACAAACTAAAGTGTATAAGTAGTAAATTTTATACCAAGTGTGCTCCCACCATGTAAAGCGCAATTTGGTGAACTTTATCATTTTTATAATATCTTTTTCGATTAAATTTAGTTTCACACATGATCAATTATTGCTTTGAAAGTTGTGTTCACATAATTTGTGTACACTAAATTACAAATTGATTTTTGAAATCATTTTTGTGTAAATGTCGACCAATAGATAGTATATCATCGAGGATGAAAGATCTAAGACTACTTAACTCATATGGAGGTTCAGTGGATCTGAGGATGTTCACTATTGATTAAATATAACTTAAATCTCCATACATGTGTGTACATATGGAATTGATTTTTTTATTAACTTTGTGAGTGAAATTGCTTGTTAATAAGTTTTATGCATTTTAATTTTTAGGAGGCAAGAGGAGAAGTCTACTCCATCCATGGAGCGTGGCCAAGGTTCAACTCGGTCAAGGTATGAGTGGTAGCAGTGTTGGGGAGAAGGGGGTGATATTTATTCCCCGAAGGCCAATCAACGACCGTCATTCTCAACAACGTACCGTGGGTCCGGGTTCTCAGCATTGGCCATTCGGGGCTGGCTCAGCAGGTCATGCTGGAGAAGATGTTAACCAACAAACATCAAGGTTGCCATCAATTTCAATATTTTTTCATTAAATTTGTACAACTTTTTTTTACATGGTTTTTCTAATATACGAAATTATATATATTGATGCATTTAAAATGTCTCGATCCAAGGGTCAAATAGACGCAAGGTTGCCACATTCAAGAAGAAGGTCACAACCCAAGACAACTTATCCGATGTGATGAGATATCGATATACCATGGGAAACCAACATGGTGGAATGCACCTTACAAAGGTGTGAGCTTTCATGCAAATTCTCAGAAAGAGACCCGTGGGCTTTAGCCCTCACTGAGTAGACAAAGCCTCAGTCAGTTACACATTCTTCTGGGTGAAATGGTAAATGTGTAATGTAAATTTGGACCAACAACCGATTCATTTGTAGAACCGATGAGAAAGAGAAAAGAAAATGCTGATAGGTCCCGATAAATGGCAAGACATAAAACAAAAAGTTACAAGAGCAGAGGCTGGCCAATGTTTAATTATAGAAGGCCAAAAAAGAAAATGTCAAGGTGCATTTCAAGCACCCAGACAAAGTTAAAGATTTGTATGATCGACATCTCGCGGCCTTCGGGAAGGCTTCCATGGAACGATGAGGGTTCCTGTTTATTTTGCACAAATGTTTTATGCATATTTTTTCTGGGCATGAAACCCGACAAATGACTTTCCTGAATTTTTTTGTCTGTGGGAGAGGTCGATTATATCAACATAAGGGCGCTAAGCAAGATGTGGCGTTGCCTCGCCCCGAGCAAATGACAGAGTCGACCATTTTGAGTCGAACCGCGATCGCAGATGATGTGACTTCTCAAATAAGTCGAGAAGCAAAGATGTTATGATCGATACCTACTAATTTTACAAGAAAAACACATTGGTGAGGTAAAATGTCACTCATAAGCTCATTGGTGAGGGTCAAAAGAGCCTGGCTACCAAAACCGAATGCCATCTCAAAGGTGTATGCCATTGAAAGAAAGAAAAGGTGGTGACATTCAAGGTCCGCCACCATTAATAATTTGTAGTGACGGAGAGGACCGTCACTCATTTCATATGAGCAATGGTGACTTAATAATAGCTTCCGTCACCAAAAATCTGAACGTCACCAAAGGCATGCCACCAGCAGAGGTGTTGTAGACATTCAAGGTCCGTCACCAATAATGATTTATAGTGACTGATAGTGACCATCACCATTTCATATGAGCAACAGATTTTGATAATACCTCCGCCACCAAAACCGAACGTCACCAAAGGTGGCGTCGCTGAAAGTATGTGTTGTGGTGACATTCAAGGTCCGTCACAAATATTAATTACAATGACAAGAGTGCGGGATCACAATTATTTCATATGAACAAAGAACGATTTTTTTGTGATGGGCCTTTCATGGCCGTCACTATTGGTGAGACATATGGCGACGTTCACGGGACCGTCACCATAAACGCACGGGTGACATCAAGGTCCGTCACGAATAATGACTATAATGACAAAAACAAAGGACTTCACCATTTCATATATAAACAACAACGATTTATGGGTGACGGACCTTAATGGTCGTCACTATTGATGCATATATATGGTGGCGTTTCAAGGATCGTCACCATTTCATATTTTGGTGAGGGTCGAAAATTCTCACCATAAACTCATCGTGATGGTCAAAAGAGCATCCGTCACCAAAAACTCCATCTTCATTCCCTATATATGAATATCGCAGCACGATGGAATCGAAATCCACCAACCTCCTCGTTTCTGTGTGCTGTGTGCCTTCCATCAGAGCTAGCACTTTTAAAGAATTATACTTTAAACTAGCAATTGCCCCTAAGGTTGCAAAGATAATAACTAAAAGGAATAAGAACCAGGAAAACCGAAAGAACTCAAACCTTGTCCTGCTCCTATTTTTATCTCTACGACACTCTACAAAGTATGATCTGGATCTATGACGTTATTTGTGCCGAGTGGTTCTAATTTAATAGTAAATGTTATATTAGATAAAACAAATGAATAACTGAGAGGCCTTACGAGCTAATTTTTAATCCTTACACCAAAATCTCTTAATATTCAAGTCTATGGAACAACTCGTTCAAAGTTCAAACTAAAGTAGATTTTAAATGGAAAGCCTAAAACCAACTAAGTAGTTTACAAGTTAACATTTTGGATATAAATTATGTTCAATTTATATGACAAGTTATGCCATAACCTTGAAACTAGTTTCTTAGCTAAAAGACTTTCTTAAGTTAACAATGACAAAGAAACTTAGTCATGGAAAGCAAAATTCTCTTGTTTTTTCGAATGAGGGTGCATGTAACTTGATAAAGTTTGTATGAGAGTATCAAACCATAAATAGTTTCACTAAAACATGGAAATGACAAAGTCTTGTTAAGCAAGAAAGGTTTAGTTAAATATATGGAAAGCATCGAGCTAAATGATATAATTAAACTAAAAGTAACTGTAAAAAAATGAAATTGCCATCATATACATCGCACCAGCGTATGAATTTGCATCAATGTACTAAATTAATATGACTTCAAATTTTGAAATTTTCCTACAAGATAACATTTATCATTAAAAAAATCTGATCAAACATGAAGTAATCTCATGAATCTTTCAGATTTATATTGCAATATCCATCTCAGATCAATAGATCCAGAATCTTAAATATTCTTATAACTAGAAATTGCACCAAGAGGTGCAAAGGAACGTCGAAACATGGATAAGAAAAGTGGGGAGATTGTATAAAGAAATAATCAAGAGAAATATACTAAAAATGAAATACAAGTCGGAACATGAATTTTCAAGTGAAAGAAAGTTTGTAACTGGTGTCCAGCAAGCAGGACTCACAAAAATTGTTATAGAGAAAAACTTGGAAGGGAAATTGAGGTTTGAGGTTTGATGATGTTTATGAAGCACATATTCTACTTGGTGAAAGTGGCCACTGTAAGGATTATTGGGGTTCAGGCTTCTATAGGCAGGATGATACTTTTGAGCTTGAAACAACTTTGCACAATATAGCTTTCAGTTCAAATGGGTGAAAATACATATAAATCAAGCAATTTGAGACCTTTAAATGTATGGTCAGAAGCAACAACTCCAGAATCTGTGCAAATTCTTCTAAACTCTATTTGAAAAGAGGAAATTAGTTTGATCCTTGAAGGAAACTTGTTTGGACCAGACATTGGTGAGTTGATAAGCAGCTCAAACAATTGGGCAGAGATCATTATGTGGTGTATTTTCAAAGGGCTCAAAGAGTCATTACCTTCTAAATGGCTATATAATTTGGGAGATGGGTTTGAAAATACAAGTAAGAAGAATCAGCCAACGTCTGAACAGTCGGGTGAATTTAAGAAAAAACACCAAAGATCTGCCAATTTTGTTGAATGCCTCTGAGCAATGTGGTTTATTGTTTGTTGTCAATTCCTCCTCAGTCATGGATTGCAGGCCTGCACAAAATAAGAATATTCTTATGATTGGTCTCTATTCTGAAGTGAATAATTTAAAACAATATACTCATAACCTAGCACAAAATACAGATTCAACAGAAGTAAATACGGGAAACAAGAATAGTGGAAATGATGATTTTGGATTTCAAACTGAAGGAGCATATAAGGGCGACGATGAAGTGCTTTTGAAATTTCAGTGGGCAGAGGAGACAGAAAGGATGGGCTGCAGCAAGTTTTTGGAGTCTCGGGATAGAAGAGAAGGGAAAAGAGGCAAACTTTAAGTTCAAAGCACAGAGTAATGACCCCTGGAAGGAGAGATTTTGATTCTCTTGTTCAATCTCAGCAAGAAGTAAGCAATGCCTTTGGTCAAGTTGACATTCATTATCATATTCTCTATGGGATGTAGGTGATGGCATTAGCCAAGAGAAGCAGCTGGACAGGGTTTCACATGAATATATCCTTTCTTCATGAATGCAATGATTATCAGAATTATGTTCAAATAAAAGAAATGTGTGTGCAAGAGGCTTTATAATGTTTGATATGCAAAGAATAGAATATTCAAAATAGTACATCATATGAGGAGGAGACGTTTAAATCAAGCAATTTGACACCTTTAAATGGGTGCAAATACATATAAATCAAGCAATTTGAGACCTTTAAATGGATGCAAATACATATAAATCAAGCAATTTGAGACCTTTAAATGTATGGTCAGAAGCAACAACTCCAGAATCTGTTCAAATGCTTCTAAACTCTATTTGAAAAGAGGAAATTAATTTGATCCTTGAAGGAAACTTGTTTGGACCAAACATTGGTGAGTTGATAAGCAGCTCAAACAATTGGGTAGAGATTATTATGTGGTGTATTTTCAAAGGGCTCAAAGAGTCATTACCTTCTAAATGGCTATATATTTTGGGAGATGCGTTTGAACATACAGGTAAGAAGAATCAGCCAACGTCTGAACAGTCGAGTGAATTTGAGAAAAAAACACCAAAGATCTGCCAATTTTGTTGAATGCCTCTGAGCAATGTGGTTTATTGTTTGCTGTCAATTCCTCCTCAGTCATGGATTGCAGGCCTGCAAAAAATAAGAATATTCTTATGATTGGTCTCTGTTCCGAAGTGAATAATTTAAAACAATATGTTCTGAAGTGAATAATTTAAGTGCTACCTCCTCCTCAGTAGATCTGTAATCTGCTAGGTAGTAAATTTCCAGGTTGCTGGGTTCAAGGAAATTTGAACACGAGTTTTCTCCAATTGACAGTCTATACAGAATTTGGAGCCATGTTATTTCCCATTAAATAATTCCATGCAGAAATTGTAGCTCAGAGAACCTCCCTAGAAAGCATCATTCTCATAGATAAAAGGGCATCCATTCAAGACACCCTAATTGAAAGGACCACGTCAATTGAAGACATTATTATTAAGGAGAATGAGATGGTGAATGTATAAGACATCATTATTGCAACTGATAAAACAACCATACAAGGTGTCATAAGTGCAACAATTAATATTTGTCAAAGCCATCATAATTTTAACAAGAGAACATCTGTACAGGAAGTCTCATTTACAGGCTACACCAATGCCAAGAAGGGCATCAATACAGGAGGGCACTTATACTGAAGAACATCACCGAAGACATTAACTGTGACATCATTCTCAGCTACATAAATAGTACATTTCATGTCGACGACAGCATCTCCGACATTATCCATTGTCACATAGAAGTTAGAACATCCATTTTTCTACCAATATAATTTAATTTCACAAGTTGCCCATTCCATGAAACTAGCCTCATCTAAATCAACTTCTTCTGCAGTGTACATCTGTATTACAGTGACCTGTAAAATGCATGAGTTTTTCTCCTAATGGAATTTGCGAATTTGTGATAGCACCGAAGAAGGATAACTCAGTGAAGTTTCTCATCAATGTGACCAGTCACCAAACTAGGTATTAACTATTAAATAATTTATTTGAGGTACCAAAACTCTCCCAAAGGTTGTAGATCCAATCAATAAGACTAAAAGAAAACCACAATCAGGACCCAGAAGATGAGGCAGTTGACTGGGATTAAACGGTACAACGCAGAAAGTATGAGACACTCGTGGAGAACCTTAGGAACTCATGGCGAACTGTGGAGATTCCTATCATCTGTGACATCATCTAACACTATCTGATATTAAACAAATAACCTAGCAGGAAATATTAACAGAAATTGACAAACAATAGTTGGGACCTAGAAAATCAGAACTGCAAATGGTTGAATGGATGGCATTCATTAAAGCACATAGACAATGGCAACCTAAAAGGAAATTTCTAGAAAAAATGCAAATCCCTTGCATCAGCAAAAAACATAAAGTTAGGCAGCAAAGTACAAGAATACTTCAAAGTCAAGACTTCATACTTCTGTATATGAATCCTTAGCAAAAACACCAGACCGGGTGTTTGGCAAGATACCTATTTCCTAATATCTTATTCCTTTGTAAACAGACATGTGCTGACATAGGTAGGGTTGCTGAGGGGTGGAATTGAAAGTGAATATTGAAAACCGACGAATAGGACAAATTTGCATGACTGAAATTTAAATTTGGTAGATAGAAATGGCCAATGTATGAATCAAGAAAAGGGGCTTACGATTGTGAAAATTAGACAATGACCATACTGACAACCATCCCATTCTTAGATGCTTCACCTACAACCATCTAAGAAAGTGATATACAGTGTTTCTCATAACAAATTCCAGGTCTAGCAAGCACCCTAAAGAGCACAAACTACAAGACCTTTAACCTTTTGATTTATACAACAGTCCTACTAGATTCCCTTCTGAAATCACCAATGCAAGAACTCATGAAGTTTCACTCTAGAAACCCTTGTTACAAGTCCCATAGGTTGGACAGACTACTTGACAGTAATAAAGTTCAAATCAGTCCATTTCCCATCTAATCTCAAATGTCCTAATCCTTCAATTTTTATTTTTATTTATTCTTTTTAATGCAGATTTATTGTGATATTTTAGATAGGAACTAATCCTATCCTCTTGATTTTCCATAGATCTCAAGTTTCAACATCCAAGACAAATTTCTTCTTTGGAGCAATGTGAACAAAATAATACATGGCTCATGTTCTCACCTAGTTTCATGTTTTTCTTGCGTAAAAAGTAAAGTGAAGCTCCAAATCCAGTAGCCAATATCAGACTAGGTACATCAGCTCCAGTACTGGCTAACTGCCCTCTTGTTGCATATTTTGTCTCTATTGGCTTGGAATCATGGTTGCAAATCTTAAAAATAGTTTTTTTTATTAAAAAAATAATTATTTAATGTATTTTTTTTAAACCGGTTCATTGGCATCTAACCGCTCCCGGTTAGACCGGTTCCGGTTAGAAACCCGGTTCATTAGGTCCACCGGTCCGGTCACTGGTTCCGGTTTTTAAAACTATGCTGCACACATTGCAAATTGTTGGCATATGTTTTTTTCTTGACAATAGCTCTGCCCTAATTGTTCCTTGGATATCAATTATAGTATTCATTTTATACCTTTCTACTCTCTCTAATGGCTGCTCACACTAATGTATACTAAGTGTACTATGAGACTTGATTCTATTGTTATTTGTGGTGCTAGGATAAAAATGAAAGAACTTGTTGTCAATTATAGCCTAATCTAGTAATCACACAAGTTTGAAGAATATTAATAAGGGCCAGGTGTTAAGGCTGGTATCAACTCGGTCTAATGCCTTAGCCATGAAATTGGTTGAGATCTATGACAGCTGTTGCACTTAGCTAGCTGGGTTGCCAACGCATTACCGATTCATACTGTGGGACAATGTCCCAACCATTGGAAGTTGTACTCCATAAGGAATAGGAACTCGAAATAGCATGCTGCACTCTGAGTCCTGCTTGGACCTACGCACAGGCCTCATGTATTGTGTAATGCCTTGTAGGCTATCCTCTCAGGCCCTGAATATTACGCTGAAACTGTGTGTTGATGAGAAGGTGGAGTGAAGGGAAATTGCCAGATCTGATTTTTGTAAATGTGGGCTCAAAGAGTGCTTCCTTTAGCTGACATGAATGGCAGGTTTGTAATCTAGAGTATCTGAATTCTCAACATCTGGTCCAACATTTTAGGGTTCTGCACAAAGCAATTTGAAAGATGAAAGAATAACCTCAGTGTGCTCTTAAATTATGGACACACTGACAAAAGCAACAAAGACACCTACATCACAGGTTATCCTCTATTTTACATTTTTCTTTATCAGGGCTGTCACCTTTATAGCATTTATTGTGGAAGGCCATAGTATTGTGCCGTTGATGAACAGGCTCAAATTCAATTGGTCAAATACTGCATGAAAACCTGCAGGAACAAACTTCCACAAGCACTCCCATGGCTTATCTTGAGTGGGCTGCACCAATACAGGTGATATTAGATCTCGATTTTATGTCAATCTCACTGGCAATATTTATCTATAACAAGTTTGCATCACTGCTGTGTCTTGTAGTCATTTAGTAAAACAGTTGTCTGGTAGTTATGCTTGCATTATCTTTGGATCATAGGCTCTATATAATTCTCGAAAGACACCACTCCCTCCTGGTTACTTCCATTCTGCTGTAGCATCTAGTCCACAGGCTAACCCATATATGTGGGGACTCTGGGTATTTCCTAAGCAGTTATTTTATGAAATTTTATCCCATTTCATTTTTATGTATTTTCTATTTCATATTCTTCTTTATATACTCAAAATTTTGTGTTATCTTCAACAGCATATGATGCCGCCATATGGGACACCACCTCCTCCATGCGTTGCTATGTATTTTCATCGAGAAATGTATACTCATCCATCCCTGCCTGCGGTGTGTTCTATCTCTGTCTTAGATATTTATGGTGTCTTAAACTGTTAACAGTTGTTTTCGTGGATTCTATGTTTTGATTGAAACAATAGGAACAAAACTGGGGCTGATATGCAATGTAATGCTTAATCTCCATACAGGGTGCACATCTGTATGGCTCTTATGGGATGTCATCTTCAGGAGTTTCTAATGAAGTTACAGCTGTAAGTAATCAGTAAGCTGTCTCTCTGAGTTGTGGGCTATTGTGTGCAATGTCGTGGTTGAGCCCCCATTGTTTGCTTCAGGGTGCAGTACTGCAAGTGTAGAAGGAGAAACAAAGTGTTCTCAGGCCAAGGATCGAAGTCCTCTGAAAAATACCAAGGGAAGCTTAGGCAGCCTTAGTATGCTTACTGGCAAGACTAATGAAACTGGAAAAGAAACAACTGCAAATGGTGTTTTAACTTTTCTCCCAAAGGTAACTGTTTAAAATATGTGTGGTGGCTCTTAAAAATATATCGTCTGTGGATTTCTGTACTTATTTTGAACATGATGAGTGTGGGATGCATTGAGCTGCTGATGTCTTGGATTAATCACTTGGAAAAATTATTGATAATGACCAGTGGTGAGAGTGCGAGCAAGGATCAAGTGAAGGAAGCGATGGAAATTCTCCAAATGTATGTTATAAATTTTTGTTTTTCTTTCAGGTCTTCCTTACACTGGAAAACATACATGTAGACAGCAAAACATTTGAGGAAATCCTGTTATGATCCTTTTTTGCGAGGTCTACTTGTTAAAATGATGGTAATCTTCACTTGTGGTTATTCGCTATTATGGCTCAGCAAACTCATTATTGTATTAGTAGGTATAGTTTAATGTCCAACTGTAAACCTAGCTTCATTTTATATTACTTTAGGTGGCCAAGGCCAATCCATGCAATTATGTGGCCCTCCCTTATGGGGGAAGGTGTCCCACCTCAAAATTTGTGTATAAATATGCACTCATGAGTCGTTTGTGGCGTTATATTCATTCATCAGTGATTGATTCCTTTAGCTTGTGGGCACCCACATTTCTTGTGTTCATCGTTAGTGGCATTACATTTCTGCTATGTTTATCTTGACTGGATTATGGTTTGTTGGACAATTCACTATAGACCCATTATCTACTTCTAATCTCAAGATGGAGTCGGACCCAGTTTGGATTCTTCCTTCTCTATCTACTGTTGTTTCTTCATATATGAAGCATACACAACAAAAACTAACTGTTGTTCCAACTATGAAAGAAATAGGAGCTGAATTAGGAGTACAACCTAAATAATTACCAAACACTAGAACTCAGAAGCCTAAGGAGGCCTAGAAAAAGGGAAATTACCTGTTATCTGTACAAACCAATTATTGTAGCTTATTTTAGTTCTGCTGACATCAATTGATTATGGATCTTCCCTGGTATAAATTCTCCTAGTAAATAATCTATGCTCTCTTCAATGACTGCGAAAATAGGACTATGTTGCCACTAGTATTTAGTAAGTCTGTACATGTATTCATGTTCCATTCTTGCTGGATTAATGGATGCATCAGAGCATAGGCTGAATGAAATTGATTAGGATATGCTGCAAACAATGTATGAATTGTTGTATCCCTTCCATTTCCTTACCTGAGCGTAGGTGTTAAGACTTAAGAGAGCTATTACCTGCCCTGAAACTTGAATTGACTATTGTTGACACACTAAAGGTAATTGCAACTAAGGTCCATTACATCGATGCCTTGATAATGAGATGGATAGGGTGAATTAACTTGCATTATACTGACCTTGTGATAGTCTTGGTATAATTTGAAGTTACCTTATTTAACTCAAAAATGGTTCGTATTCATGGTTGTAAGTGTAAGAAGTTGGATTTGTAGCACTGTTTAGACCTAGTAGGTTGAAAGTTTAGCTGGCAGTTGAGTAATTGGTTGTTATTGCTCTGGATGATGGTTCAAGCTTCCATAGTTAATCTTTAGCAAACTACAGGTTTTCCATTCTAGAAGTTTTCACCAGACTTTATTATAACAGCCTAGCAGCAGCAATTGTTTGTTCTCTTGTGGGACAAGTCAATTCTCCATAGTTAGTTTTGGTGAATGACAGAATACTAGAAGAATAATACATGCAAGTACCAGGACCTGTGTCTATTATTGAAACTGATAATTATAAATGATCAACTATTAGTACCCTTCAACCAGCCCTAGTCTGTAGCAACTAAAATAACCACGACAGATCAGTTTGGCTAGAGTCTGAGGATGTTGTGGTCACAAAGAGCAAATGGCACAGGTTACACTGATATACACATGAAACAACTCACAGCACTAGCTGGCCATACAACCTTGTCAGACCTTTAGGTCATGTTCAAGAATGTCAATGCTGTTGCACAAACCTTGCAAGGGCAGAATGTCAATGTTGTTGCACAAACCTTGCGAGGGCAGAATGTTAGTACTGTTGCACAAACCTTGCAGGGCAGAACGTCAGTACTTTTGCACAAACCTTGCAGGGCAGTCCCCAAGGATGTGGTCCAATTGTTAAGTGGGAGGTTTGATTCCCCCAGGTCTCATGATTCAATTCCAGGTAGGGCTGTGTATGCCTGAGAACTGCCCCAGGCACAATTTCTTCAGTTGAAAAAAAAATATTAATAACAGAGTAAGAGGTTATGTTACATATAGCTTACAGACTTGCAGATTAATGGTTAGCAAGGGATACGCAAGCATCAAAATTTATTACTCAAGAATATGCTTATTTCCTTGGACTTGTTTTATGATCTTCACTCACAGTCTTCAATAGAACCTTTACCTTTCCACAAGGTGAGCTATTACAAGTCTTAATTATTTGATCACTAAATATCTAACACTCAAGCATAGTAGAACTCTGTTGGAACATGAATTTTAGCTCTACAATGTCTTTAGTTTCGTAATCTTTCATTGATAATTTGAGTGAATATGATGCAGTGAAAAACTCAGAGACTAAAAATATGTCTATTTCAATAGGGCCTTTCCCTTTCCAAAAGGTGAGCTATTACAAGTCTTCATAATTTTATCAGTAAATAGCTAATGTGTATCGTAGAACTCTGTTGGGAAATGAATTTTAGTTCTGCAATGTCTTTAGTTTCACAATCAAGTCTAAATGTAAAATGAGGGAAAGCATTTCTCATTCTTATTTTATTGGGCACTTCACATATCAACACAGATTAGAAGCCTCATCTTAAACAACAATCTAATGAATTAATATTGAATGTGTGGGAAAGTGAATTGATGATTGTAGACACATTATGAAGATAGCCAAAATGGGCATGGCAGCAGAGAATGGAGATATTGACAAGACTTATCCATTGGTAGAGGAACCTGAAAATATTGAGAAATCAGTGCAGCTTGCACCAGAAGCCACCTATCCTCAGAAACTTAAAGATATTATTGGGAATGAAAAGGGATTTTAACTTTAATCATTGAAAATAATGACGATGTTCTGTTCTAGAATATAGCTAGAATATATTATGGTCTACAACCCTACACAATCAAATTCCCAAGAACAATCTCCAAGTGATAGTTATTAAGCATCAACCATGCAATTTGTTTGGTCTCTAGAAACACATGCAACCTTCAAATAAATTGCATACTCTGTTCTCATTATAAATCACAATGCCAATTCTTGAAGTCTATGGTCTGTTCAAGCAACCAAACACAAACAAAAGAGGAAGCTTTACATGGAATGAAAGGTCTTTGCAACTATGGCATTACCTCAACAACAAAGCGATCCCATATCTTGTCATTGTGAGCTTCCATGACTCCCTTTAAAATCATAAACCCCAAGCCTCAAATGATGTCATCCATTTCAAGGAAGAGCCCTCGCTTCTCACATAGCATCTACAAAATTGGTGAAAACCAACAGAAGATAGCATGACGACTTTAAACCATGTCTCAAAATAACAAAATTGAATTATTGAGTGCATATAAAAACCATGTTAATCTAACAATTTAACTGACCTCTATAAGCGATTCTTGGGGCTGACTCATGTTCTCCACTATGATAGGGCACCCCATAGTTTGACGACCCAATTCCATTGACCAGCTTTCACCACTTTCCAGGTTACCTTTCTAAAGAAATTCACCATCCTTATCAAGCACCTACATAGTTTCCAAGGAAATAAACAATTATACATGAATGGCAAGTTTACAGCCATATTTATTTTTTAACTGTTGGAAGAAACAATTTATCAATTGGAGAAAAACAATCACTACATGGATGGACAATACATAAAGAAGCACAAGAATAATTAGTCATCGTAAGGGCAGCCTAGTTTCCTATTTGATACATTTTCTTTACAGAAATGTAAGTGTTTCATAGCTAGAAATATACAAGAAAAGGGTTCTCGAAAAAAACATCTAAAATGTGATGGGCAATCATATCAATCACATTTTACAGCAATGTCATTTTTTCCACTACCAGAAAATCTCACTGGTATGTCCTAAACATAACAGCAAGTCCAAAAGCTAATATACCTAATGCGCAGATTCCAGCCGAATATTCAATTTTAAGTTTCTGTCTCACAAAATTATGAGTGGGAGGGAGATATGAATGTCGAATACTAATTTCTTTCACACAATGTCGAAGACCCAGTTTCCATTAAATCAAAATTTTGCTTGAATATAAAATCTGGAACTGAAATGTCATGTAAATCTGTCAGGCTTTTAAGCAAAAGAATAAAGAAAGAGGTGGTCTCACCTTCGCAATTCTTTCGGTACCTCCGAGGGTTTCAATAGATCGTGAAATGGAAGAAGGATAACCGACATAATTTACAGCAAAATATGTGGTGTCTGGTATTACTCTCACAGTCTTCTGTCCACATTTACGCCCATCTCTGCACCATTCACAACATTCTGTGACGCTTAGAACCCCGCATAAACCCTGTTCAAAAATCGTTGGGCTTGGATTTGACCTGCTTATCACATTATTGAAAGCAGGGAAGATTACCCTTGGATCACAAATTTCAAATCCATGAGCTAGTTCTGACCTAACAACGAACCTCAGTAAAACAGCGACTTATCTACTACATGTATTATCCAAACAACAGCTTTCCTGGCGGCAGTGACAGCGTACAGTAGAATAATCACAATTTAAACCCATCTCAACCCTCTTATACCTGCTTCAACCCATTCATGTTTATCATTAACAGAAGAAGCAGAGGATGAGATAAGCTTCTATCTTTCTTTCGAGACAGTCCAATGCAATCTCTGAAGACTATTTTTCATCAAAGTTCTCACAAAAGATAGCAGGCCTCGAGAATGGAAGTGACCCAGCTGATAGTTATTCCATTTTTCTACATAGCCGGGATGTATCCTCTGCAAGTTCCCCAAAGCTCTTCCCATACCACTTATTATTTGAGGCCCTAGCAATGAAACATCGCCACTGCCGAGGCCTCGTCTTGAAACCGATGGCTGGGCAGTGAGGAATCATTCGCTAATCTGCTCTTCATCTGCAAGTTCCCTAATGCTCTTCTCATACCACTTATTATTTGAGGCCCTGGCAATGCGACATCGCCACTACGAGGCCTCAAGGGACCAGCGAGGAACCATTTGTTAATTTTCTCTTTTGTCCATCCCTTCGTTCCCTTCCTCAGGACGTATCGGCTTGGATTTGACCTGTACTCAAGCTATTTTTCAAATTCGAATTCCCGCTCTATGACTACCAAATTTCCCTCTTTTTCAAATCCGAATTCCCGCATTATGACTATCAAAATTTTCTCTTTTTCAAATTCGAATTCCCTTAATAACGCTTGGCATGGTAAATGTACATTCGATTTCAAAAAAATATATCTAGATAATTTCCTGAATCCCGGTGGTTAAAGTCACGGGCCAATTTATGGAACAAGATTTATATAATCTATATAGTAGGCAATTATGTGTCGGTAATGTGAGTTTTATAAACGAATCACATTGGTGTGATAATGTGATAATGATAACCAGTGGACAGTACAGAAATAATATTTTTGGAAAAAGTTAATTTCTTTTGAATTGTTTTTTTTGTTAGGTTTAAAGATGGTTTTTTCTTTTTTGGCATTATTCGAAATTTAGTTAACTATAGCGATTATGCTCAGCACATGCAACTATCCAATGAAGTATAGAGTTCAAACCTCATAGATTGTAAATTTGTAATTCCTTTGGAATGGCTTAAACCATTAGGTTTATTGAATTTGTAATTCCACTGGAATGGCTTAAACCATTCGGTTTATTGAATTTAATTTATTTTTTCTAATTTTTATAAAGTGTGAAAATATGTCAAAGAGGGTGGATGACTTAATGCTTAAATTTTTAATGGCTTTAAGTTCAAAAGTGACCAATGATCCAACCCATAAAGGAGAACCAATGACCATAGTTAGAATGACCAATATCTGGAATGGCTTGATGGATGTGTTCAAGGATGGGTTGATAAGTTTATTTTTGAAAAGGTTGGATGGCCCAAAGTTGACCATAGGCAAAGTGGTTCAATAGGCATTAGCTGGGAAAGGGCCAAAGTTTCAAAAGGGTAAAAGTTCAAAAAACACCTAATATTTCAAAAGGGGTTTAAGTTGGAAAATCATTCAAAGTTTCGTAAGTGGTTGGAGTTTGAAGTGGTTCTAGTGGGCCAAAATTACAACATTTCCAAATGTATAATGTTTCAAAATGACTCAAGTGGATTAAGTTCAAAGTTGGCTAATTTGAATTGCCTAAATATGTTTGACACATGTTATGTCCAAATGGCTCGATGGGAAAATGACCCAAAGTTTCAAAATCACCCAATGTTTAAAAAAAGATCAATGGTATGAAGTTTGAAACAGAGACATTGCTAAAAATACTCCAAAAAAATGATGTTTTAGTTGGCTCTAATCATTAAGCTTGAAAGGGGGATGATACTTTGGAGAGTTAATGTCCTCCTTTGAAAGTGCTTGGTCACCATGGTTTGAATGAGGTCAATATACTTCATAAAAATGAGGTTGATGCTTTAGGTGGGATTAATGTTTCAAAAGTGATTGATACCCTCGTATAGAAGCAATTGATGTTTTAAAGAGGCATGTTGCTCAAGTGAACCTAATCTCTTGAAAGGAGTCAATGTTCAAAATAGCTTTGATGTTTGAAAAACTCCGATCTTTTGAAAGCGTTCATTGGTTGAAGTTTAAAAGGAGGTTGATAGCCTATGGTGGAAAAATATACATCATCAAAAGAAAATATCTAGTATAAAGGGGGTTGATGCATTGGATTAGCTCGATGATCAAAGCTTGGTATTTATAAGAAGGCCTTCTACAATTAGTGAACATGCTATATGGTGCAAACGATGACTCGCAAAATATTATTTTCGGCATAAGTTTAGCATACAAATTCGAATGAAGATGAAATTTCAAGTGTACATTGTATTGACCTTCACACTCACCCTCGAGCTAAGAAACATAAGGAGAACTAGTGTCGAGGAGTGTTAAGGAGTGCCACAGAAACATAAGGGATAACTAGTTCAAGACACATGGAAATGAATGAATATAGAGTGTGTGATAGGGAGTGTGAGTGAGTTCAAACTGTGCTAAGGAGAGAATGAGAAGGTTATATTCTAGGCAATGCCAAGGCATGCTAGAGTTCCAGGGCATGTCAGGGAATGGTAGGGTGTGTTAGGGAGTTCCAAAGCATGTCAAGGAATGCAGGGGATGCTAACACGTGCCACATAGTTCCAAGGGATTGTTAGACGTTCCAGGTGTTATGGCATGTCAAGATGTAAACTATGTTTCGTAGTTGTTTTATAGCCACGATTGGACGTGAGCCTTGACTTGGTAACCCGTTAAGTGGGATGAGTTAATATTGGCCATGAGTAGCATAAGATTATCTATAATCCATTCTTAGGCAAACAAGGCATAGTCTAGTTGTAGTAAATGAAACTTGGTCAAGTTTTTGTAGTCGAGGTAGGACTTGGTTGGGTTCCCAAGTCTAAAAAAAATAAGGATCGTTATGAGGACATGATAGTTAAGGAGTTCCAGGGAATCCAAATGAATTAAAAGGTGTGCTAACACATGCCAATTAGTGTTAATGCATGACAAGGAGTGTTTGGGAGTGTTAGGGAATCACAAGGGAGAACTAGTTTAAAGTGCACGGAAACGAATGAATAAGAGTGTTTATCAGGGGGTGTTGGTGAATTCTAGGTGTCCCATGGACAAAGCATGTTAGGAGAATTTCATAATAGGACTTGGAGGAGGCAAGCCTATGATTTCGATAAGGGGATGGATGAAGCAATTTCAGACAAAGGGAGACTTTGTGCTAGACAAAACACTCATTTTCAAGGACTTGGTTGGGTTCCCAAGTCGCAAAAAAAGTAAGCTTCTATGAGGGAATGACAACTAGGGAGTGCCAAGGTGTGCAGGTAATCCCAGGAAGTTCTAACATGTGATATAAATTTCCAAGTCATGTTAGGAATTCCAATATGTGGTAGGTGCTAGGGTTTGGTGCCAACGCATCCTAAGGGGTTCTAGGGAAACAAAATGGAGGACTAGTTTCAATTGCATGGAAATGAATGAGTAAGTGTGTGTGATAGGGAGTGTTAGCAAGTTATAGGTGTGCTAAGGAGGGAGTGCCAAGGTATGCTAGGAAATTCTGAGGCATGATAGAGTGATAGGAAAGCATGCCAAGATGTGCCAAGTTCCAGGGTGTGCCAATGTGTGCCAAGGAGTGTTAGGGAGTGCTAGAGAAACACAAGGGAGCACTATATCATAATGCATGGAAATGAATGAATAAGAGTGTGTGACAAGGAGTTTCAACGAGTTCTAAGTGTGATAAGGAGGATTTACAATGCATGCTGGTAGTGCTAAGGAATGCTAGAGTGCTAGGGCGGCATGCGGCCAAGATGTGCCAACACGTGCAAGGAAGTGTTAACTAGGAGTTCCAGGGAAACACAAGGGAGAAGTATGTCAAAATGAATGGAAATGAACAAATAAGAGTTTAGATTGGAAGTGTGAGAGAGTTCCAGGTGTGCTAAGGAGGGAGTGACAAGGTATGCTAGGCAATGTTAAGGCATTTTAGAGGCCAGGGCGACATGGCAAGATGTCCTAGGTGCTAGGGTGTACCAGCACGTGCAAAGGAGTGTTAAGGAATTTTATGGAAACATAAGGGAGCACTAGGTAAAAATGCATGGAAATGAATGAATAAGAGTTGTGAATGGGAGTTTCAATGATCTCTAGGTGTGCTAAGGAGAGAGTGACAAGGTATGCTAGGTAGTTCCAAGGAATGCTAGAGTGCTAGGGCGACATGCTAATGTGTGCCAGGTGTTAGGGTGTGCTAATGTGTGCTAGGGAGTGTTAGGGAGTGTCAAGTAAACATAAGGAAGCACTAGATTAAAATGCATGGAAATGAACGAATAAGAGTGTGTGATAGGGAGTGTTAATGAGTTCTAGGTGTGTGTTAAGGAGGGAGTGACAAGGTTATTTGGTAGGCAATGCCAAGGTATGTTAAACTACCACGGCATGTCAGGAAGTGCTAGGGTGTGTTAGGGAGTGTAAAAGCATGTCAAGGAATTTAGGGTATGCTAACACATGCCACATAATTCTAAGGCATTTAAGACATGTCAAGTGTTATGGCATGTCAAGATGTAAATTTTGTTTCTTAGTTGTTTTACTACCACAGTTGGATTTGATCAGCCTTGCCTTGGTAACTTGTTAAGTGGGATCAGTTGAGATTGGACATCAATAGTGTAGAAATTATATACAATATGCATGTATATATCCGGACTCTCCTGATCTAACAATATTTATCTTCTTGCTAAATACATAATCCTTCCACTATAATTCTTGTGGAAATTTAATCAACAATTGCAAAACACATGAAGCAATAAAAACACACATAACACAGTTGTTTAACGGGAAAGCTTGAAGCTGAAAACCCCAACTATCATATTATGTACCATGGAGATCATATGAAAATCTCATGCAAGCATACAAATATTATCACAAGCCCTCAGTACAGTACAATCGTCATACACTAATCAGGACCAATATTGCAAATCCATGCACCGATCTTCGCCTCCTGCTAGTCTGCCTCCACTGCGCAATCCAAGCTGATTACAAAGACCAATTCGATGTAATCCCACTCTCATTGACTATGCACAAGACAATGGCGAGGGCCCAAGTGGAATAGGTGGGTGGCTACCAATATCCACCTCGATCACCTTAAATCGAATTTCTTGAGCTAACTCAATCATCATGACTTAGTTAACTGACACAAGTTGTTATGAGACGAAATTACAATTTATTGTCCAATTTATTTAAGTGAAAAATAAATTAGACGCCTCACATTCCTCACTCCTGGTACATCAAAATTCCTCACTAGTGTGGGTGCATTTTTTTTTGTCCTTTCTAGTTTCCAATTTCACTATTTCTTGTTGCAAATTTCAATACTCCCTCTCAACAAGAAAGGAATTCAATCTATCTCCATTCGGTACTTTTGGAATGTTCTGCATGCTACCCTTCTCTAGTGTTGTTTGCACCTGCAAGTCCTAAAACTGAATAGCCTCCGAACAAATTACTCAGTATAATGCATCTGTCATCAGAATCTTCTGACTGCTGCTAGCTACTGCATCTGTCTAGTACTGGATTCTTTGCGCTGTTGCTGACATCTGTATCCATGCCCTTTGAACTATTGCTAACTCTAATTTGTGATCCAGTATTTGACATCTGACTCTGATTTCTATCTTGCTGGCATCTGACTACATCAATTTAACTGATCCTTCCTACTACTATTGTACCGTGGCTCCTCGTAGCCAGGTTCGATCCATGAGATCACACGCCATCTCAATGGACCTTGCCCAAATTTCTTATCTTGGGATTATGTCTACACATCACCCCACCAGCTTACATCTCCAGGTATGGTTGCTCCCTCTTCCCATCTGGCTCGAAATTTCCCCCTCATGGAGGTCTCTTCTTGAGTGGATGCTTCCACTCAGTCTCCTCTCTGCTTCTCCAATTGTGGAAACTACTCCACAACCTTCTGAGACCGCTTCTCATGAAGATTCATGTTAAGAGGTATTTATGCTCCCTTTAAACCACCAAGTCTCTAACTTCTGCCTTTCTCCTCAAAGCTTTGCATGCATCTGGTACCTCAATTACATGCAGGTTCTTGACTCGCGCACAGTGTAATTGTCCCAACGTTACAAAATGTTTCTAAAAAAGAGTTGATTTTAAATTGATGATATCTCCCTCATCCGAGCTCCGATTCAACCGATTTTTTTTCTTTCTATTTTGGTAGATTTTCGCAAGGAATCCAAATAGCCTATTTGTTTTTGAAAATTTTACACCAAAATATTCAAATATTCTATGCAAACTTGCCGCCCAAAAAAATTATGCTCTAATACCATGTAGAAAATCTAACCAACAAGATTCAATCTAATCTTGTAATATACTAAAACAAGATATTGAATCCTTCTTACAATTTGCGGAAACAAAACACGATCACACAATCACATATAAGTAAGAGAAATAAATTATCAATCGCACAACAACATGATGTATTTGGGGAAAGAAATTGCTCAAAGGCCCTCTATCTCTATTGTGTATTAAGTCAAGGAATCATGAAACAAAACATTAATGCTTAATCTCTCATGAGATTCTCCGACACTCTGTCAATTGTCTCCCATTGATCTAGGCAAACTCGGTCTAGTACTTAGCCAATTTTGATCCTTACTTCAGCCACACTTCAGCCTGCCTTGCTCATACAATCCTAGCTAGGGAATTAACTGCTTATTAATTAGGAAAATCAATCTTCCTTGATTGCACAATCCATTATGGAATCCCAATGACTCTATAATTTCACATGGGAAATTTTCTCTGAATACAACTGATAGTTATGTTCCCTTTAACCTTTGTCTCAACTGGGTATTCCTCGAAACTGACATGCATACAACTATTAATAGCGAATTATCAGTTATATGATTGATCACTCATTGTGAATTAAATCTAATTTAATTCACTGGACCTCTTGCTAGCTCATAACTTAGTTAGAACCAGTTAAACTGATTTTAACACATTTAATTGAGTTAATTACACTTGCACCCCACTAATGCATCAATTTCAACTAGACCCAAAAAATATTAGAATCCCTCTAGATGCCTCATCTTAGACCCTCAAGTACTTGAATTTCTTGAGCTAACTCGGTCACCATGACTTAATTAACTAACACAAGTTGTTATGAGATGAAATTACAATTTATTTAAGGGAAAAATAAATTAGACGCCCCACATTCCTCACTCCTGGTGCATCAAAATTCCTCACCAGTGTGGGTGCATTTTTTTTTGTCCTTTCTGGTTTCCAATCTCACTGTTTCTTGTTGCAAATTTCAACATTTTAGAATTTGATGTGGCCTTCACACAAAGACACCATTGAAATCACATGCCCAGATTCTCATGAGAAACCTCTCTTAAGCTCGATTTGCCAGAAGAGAACCAACAATATGCCATCCTACTTCCTAGCGCAAACCGACCCTTAAGGTATGTAACATTCTTCTGAACACTCACATGATGATCTTGCTCTTGGAGGATGATCATGACCTCCCTTTAGCAACCCTTACTTGCCCTGGTACTCGACCTACTTTAGGTCTACATCTCTCTTCACCCCCTTGATGTGCGAGATAGTGGGAATACATGTCAAACATGCTAATATGTGCTAAGTGATAAGGCATGCCAAGATGTGCAAGGGTGTGTCAATGCATGTCAGGGAATGTCAAGACAAAAAAAGGGAGAAAAAATTTAAACTACAAGGAAATGAACACATAAGAGGGTTAATAAGTCATCAATTTACCTTTTCCAAGAGGGGCATGCTAGGCACACCAACACTAGGCAACAATAGGTGCCAAGTGCAAAGTCTTAGTGCATTCTAAGTGCCAAGTATTCCTTTGTTTCTTCTCATCTACTTTCCAACAATTGATAATCACAAATAAATTTAATATTAAACCATGCCAAATCATACCAAGGCATCTCAACATATTCCACACATGCTAAGACTTTCCAAGCACCAACACGTGCCAAGCGCCAATATGTGTCAGGAACTAGTGTTATGCATGTTATGAAGTGGAAGGGAATGTTGAAGAGTGCTAAAGTGTGCTAGAGCGTGATAATGCATGTTCATAAGTGTTAATGATTACTAGGAAAAAACATTAAGGGAGCACTAAGTAAAAATTCATGAAAGTTAATGAATATGAGGAACGTGTGCCAAAGACTAGTGTTAATGAGTGTTAGTTGTCATGCCAAGGAGGGACTGACAAGGTATGCTAAGCATTGGTAAGGCATGCTAGGGAATATCAAGGCATGTCAAGAATTCCCAAAGTGTGCTTGGGAGCTCCAGGGTGTGCTAATTATATCATGTGCCAATTAATAGTGCCAAGATATGCCAATACATGCTGGGTGCTAAGGATGTGGTGCAGGGGACCAGGGTATGTCAATATGTGTCAAGGCAAAAAAAGGAAGAACCAATAAGAGGGTTAATAAGTCAGGACTTTATCTTTTTGAAAAGGGGCATGCTAGGCACACTAATAATAGGTCCCAATACATGCCAAGTGGCATTGTGTGCCAAGTGCTAATATATGTCAATGCATTCAACTAAGGTGTTCCAGGGCATGCTAGGGATTATATGCAACATGCCAACACATGTTAGCAGAGTACGATGTTGTGCTAGCGCATGTCACCATGTGCTTGGGCGTAAGTGTCATCACAAGATGTTCTAGGTACAAAGATGTTCCAATACATGTGGGGTGCTAAGAAATGTTAGTGTGTGCCAAAGCATTAATTTAAGGCGTGCCCAGATTGGTGAGGATCGTTAGGTCTTTCTCATTAATAGATTTGTCAAAGCTTGATTATGTATTAAATAATATATTTCCTACACACAATAGTGGAACTTTATCTAAAGGGAATTTTCTAGATAATAAACTTAATATATATGAATCATCGGTTGACTCATAGGAAATCTCTATTTGACTAGTTATTACTTGAGGGAAATGATACACACTAATTACTTCTAAAAAATTCACTGACCCTAACCACTATGGCTTTGGACATATTATAAAAAATACTCCACAATAATGGTATTAAATCGTTAACTTTTGACAAAAAAATATATTAACAAGTACATAGCGTCATCAAAAACTCATTGGAATGATCAATGATGACGGCCATTTTTTGACCGTCACCAAAAGTAACAAAATGAGCATTGGTGAGGGTCATTAAAACTTCGTCACTAGAAGTGTCACCAAAGAGAGAATTAGTGATGGGCCTTTAATGACCCTCACCAAAAGTGTCATTCAAAATGTCTTTGGTGACGGACCATAAAGGACCATCACTATATACACTTACAGTGACGATTTTTTAATGATCAATGATGACGGACATTTTTTGACCGTCACCAAAAGTAACAAAAAGAGCATTGGTGGGGGTCATTAAAAGTTCGTCACTAGAAGTGTCACCAAAGAGAGAATTAGTGACGGGCCTTTAACAACCCTCACCAAAAGTGTCATTGAAAATGTCTTTGGTGACGGACCATAAAGGACCATCACTATATACACTTACAGTGATGGTTTTTTAAGGACCATCACCATATGTGACATTGGTGACGGACCTTAAAGGTCCGTCACAAGCATGACCCTCACCAATGTGCTTTTTTTCTTAAAGTGTTTCCCAACTTCGCGATTTCACCCATAAGAGAAATAATCTCTGACAGAGGGATGTAAAGACCGACTCTAACATTGGCTCCAATGGGGATGGTGGCTCCTTGGAGGTGCCAAGAACTACAGAACTTTGGGCGAGCAGACAATGCCTTCGTCCATTGGGCTATGGAATCCATTATTTTGAAAAATCAACTCAAGACTGTTGACTCAATTTATTTGACTGAAACTTTGACTGAAACTGACTCAATTTTTAAAACTGAAATGACTGAACCAAATCGACTAGACAGACTCAAACCAAAACTGAAATCCTTCTTCAGAATTATAACCTTCACTTCGGGCCCCAAACTGAAGAAAATACCACAGTACACACTTGCGATGAAATTGAAATAAATGATATGTACAATGACAATGTGATCAGCAGAAAACATCTTAGAAATGGTACCGCTTGAGCAGCCGACCATTGACTGGCCCTCCTGGACAGTCTTCACTGTTCATCTCCTTCAAAATAAAGGCGTTTTGACCTCGATATGTTGCAATCTTAAAGGGACCTTTCCAGATATTTTCAAACTTATCGTGTTTACCTTTGTCCTCATTCCTATCATCCCACTTCAGCACCACTTCCTCCAATTGGAATTTATCCGCCTTCGCTTTCCTGTCATAGATTTTCTTGATTCTCTCCTGCAACTTAAATGTGTTCTGGAAAACCTCTTCTCTCGTTTGCTGCAAATGAATCATCTAATTTATCCTTCTCTGCATATGGTTTTCTTCACTACCAGCTTCCTAAAGAAGCTTGACCACCGGAACAGCAAGGGAGGTAGGAAACACTGTATCCACTCCATAACCTAACTCAAAGGGGGACATACCAATGGATTTCTTTTGACTCACCCAATCAGCCCATAGCGCATTGACCAGCTTCTTATGCCAACTCTTCTTATTTATGTCCAGCAATTTTTTAATGATGTTGACTAAAGATTTATTGGAAGATTCCGCCAATCTGTTGCCTTGCAGATGATAGGCGGTTGAATGCCCCAAAATGATTTTATACTTGGCACAAAACTCAATCATCTTTCTTGATTTGAAAGCTACTGCATTATCAATGATCAATTTATTCGGGCAACCAAAACGAGACAAAATGTTGTTCTAAAGGAAAGAAATGATTACCGAATTGGTAGCTTGTCTGGTGGGAACGTCTTCAATCCATTTCGTGGTTAGGATCCATCTATGTTGTCTTGAAGAAGGAGGATGGATTTCCCCAATGAAATCCAAACCCCACTGTTGAAAAGGGGTGCTTACCTCAATAGGTTTAAGCGGCAAAGGCTGTAATTTCTGTCTTCCTTCGAAAAATTTGGCACTCATGGCAACCTTTGACTATCTTATACACATCAGCAAACAATGTCGGACAATAGTATCTCGCTCTCAAAATCTTATTGGCTGTTGTTTTCCAAAAATGGTGACCCCCGCAGTCTCCTTTATGGAAATCCTCCATTACCTTCTTCGCTTCTTCCTCCACCAAACAATTCAACAAAACACCACCCGGATCTTTCCAGTAAAGTGCAGAATTCAAAATACAAAATTTTGCAGCCTTCAGTTTTAGAGTTCTACCTTTGTTTCTAGTCATGCCGGGCGGTGATGACAAATTTTGAAGAACATACACGATATCTGAATACCATGGAGAAGCAACAAAAATTTCCGATACCTGAAGTGGCGAATTCTCCTCATCCTCATCAGACATAGCAGCAATCAGATTTATGTCTAGCGCATGCAAATTCGATTCAGCCATAAGCTTCGTCAACCCCTGTCCCTTGTTAAGCTTTGTGGGCCTTATCTACACATCATACTCCAGCAAAGCTGCAATCCACTTGCCTCATCTTCCTTCTGGATCAGTTTGTACTAAAACATCTTTCACGGCAGCGTTAGGAACATAAGCCAAAATATGAGAATGAAAAATGTATACCCGGAAATCCTTTAATGCTTTTACCAGTGCCAGAGCTTGCTTCTCAATGATGTTGTACTTCAAGGCTGTGTCTCTTATAGTTCGACTGAAAAAAGCTATTGGCTTCTCATGCCCATCTCTTTTCTGCATTAACACAGCTGCCATGGTATGCTCCAAAGTAAATGAAAATAAAATAAAATCTTGGGTGTAATCCGGGTTGATTAACACCGGAGCTGAAGATAGTGCCAAATTAACCAAATTAAAGGACTTTACGGCCTCTTCAGTCCACTTCACTTTGCTTTCCTTTTTAAGCATATTTGTTATTTCTCTTAGTTGTTCAGCAAGGTTAGGGACAAAGCGGCGTAAAAAGTTCATCTTACCATTAAAAGACTGAATCTCCTTCTTGTTCCTGGGAGGGTCGATTTGTTGAATTGCTTCAACACGTGCTGGATCAATACGAATGCCATCTTTTGAAATAATGTGACCAAGTAATTTGCCCTCATCCATGGAAAACAAGCTCTTTTTCGGATTAAGCGAGACACCATATTTTCTGCACTTCTGAAAAACAACTTTCAAGTGATACATATGCTCTTCATCTGAATTGGAAAAGACCGTCAAATCATCAAGGTATATAACAAGAAATACATCCTTCTCATTCGCAAAAGCCATGTCCATCGCCCACTGAAAAGTCGCACCATCATTTTTCAAACCGAATGGCATCTTGGCATAGTGGAAAGTTCCCCACGGAGTGGTGAACGCGGTTTTGTCTTGGTCATCCTCATGGACCAAAATTTGGTTATATCTAGAATAACCATTGAGTAGTGACATACAAGATGCTCCAACTACTCGCTGCAGTATATGATCCATTTTGGGCAATGGATAATTTTCCTTCAATGACACCTTGTTCAGATTTTGGAAATCAATGCACAACCGAATCTCACATGTCTTTTTCCGCACTGGCACCAAATTGGAAATCCAATCATAAAATCTGATGGGAACAATGATTCCTGCTTTGTACAACCTGTTTACCTCCTTCTCAATTGATGGCAGCAACTTCGGGTTGATTCTTCTTAGCTTCTGTCTGAAAGGCTTCTGATTAGGCTTGATTGGGATAGTGTGCTGAATTATATTCGTATCATACGTCTTTAAATATGAATAATCCCAAGCGAAAGCATCAGCAAACGAAGACAACAAACTGATATATTTAGCCTTTACCTCCGATGGCAATGATTTGGATAACTTCACCATCTTGGGGTCTTCAGTTGTTCCAATATTTACATCTTCAACTCCTTTTTCCGTCGGTCGTAAGGTTGGTTTCTTAGCCACATCATCCTGATCGAAGAGCTCTTCTAAAGGTATCAAACCTTTAGGAATAACGTTATCTTTCAGCTGCAACACTTCCATTTGATTTACTTGCACGTCAGCTTCACCATCATCATATTCTACATCAATTGAGGTATCTTTTACCTTACCTTTATTTTGCAGAAAATCATTAATCTCATCATCATCTTGGAAAACCTGCCAACATCTTTGATTATCCGGGACGGTAGGACGGTGCTTCACATGGATTTTGAACTTATTACTTGAGTTCATTGGGATCTTCAAGTTACTTGCTGCCTTAGCAAGTGCATCTACAATTCCATTTTGAATGCGAGGAATAAAAGTCAAAGTATAATCTGAAAACTGCTTCAAAATATCCAGAACAGCATTCTGGTAAGCCCGCATTTGGGGATGCTTCGTTTGATATTCACCCTTTACCTGCTTAATCACCAATTCAGAGTCACCATAGACTGCAATTCTCTTAGCATTCAGCTTTCTAATAATTTTTAGGCCAGCAATCAGAGCTTCGTACTCAGCCTCAATGTTTGAACAATCGAATGCTAATTTGTAAGAACATACCCGTACATTGCTCGGTACCTTGTTTGGAGTGGAAAAAGGACTGCGTACCCAAATACCAATTCCAGCACCATCATTTCCCACTGCACCATCGTAATCCATGGTCCATAGACCCTCTTCTTCATCTTCTAAGTGTTGAAATTGTGCTAGCTCTGTTTTTTCTGCTTGTTGTCCACTATCTTTAGCTAATTACTCAACTGTGCTTTCCGGTTTTTGCCTTTCTTTCTGCAAAACTTCTCTGAAATTCTCGGTAATCTCTGGAATATCTTCTGCTTGAACTAACTAAATATCTACATCATTGAAACTATCGGCAAACAAAACAAAAGACTCTAAATCTGTATGTACATAATTAATCGGATGATTAACCGGTTTCTCCTTGGTTGTAATCATATACTTCATTTTTTGTTCCCGGTACAACTTTCTCATTTGACCAAACACGAGAATCATTGCATAGGAGAAATCTAATTGTAATTTCCCTTTCAATTTTGCTCCCCAAGATCTGGAAAGCAACATACCAAACCTGGGAGGAATGTCTACCACAACTACGTCCATCAAAACATTCTTTGTGGGAATCTGATCCAAACTAACAACCAAGTCTTTAATGAGCCCAATACATCTCACTCTGCTACAATCAAATGAATAAAGATCATGGTACTTCCTAGTGATGTCTAAACCCAACTTCTCCATGATTGCCTTCGGCATAAGATTATGGGAAGCACCGGAATCGAACATGGAATTATGCAATACAAACTCATGCAATCGAAGACTGATGTAAAAAGGAGGCACTTCGCTATCTGGAGACTCACCGTCTAAAGCTGGTCCAAATATCAGTTTAGGTTGATCATCTTCAATATTCACCATATCAAACATGGGATCGAAATTCAAAATTCTAGAAACTTGACCTCTATAACTGTTTTTATTCATTAGTTCAGTCAAGGGAATGGATACCTTTAATTTAGAAATCTCATTCTCCAAACTAAAGGCTGAAGTCTTTTCAATCTCTTTGACTGGAACATCTTTCTTTTCAGCCTTCTCCCTCGATGTTATTGGCTGATTTGATTTTTCTGCTGATGATGACTTGGTGGCAGCGGGATCAACTATCTCTTTTGCTTTCTTTTGTGCAACAGGTGAATCATTTTTAGGTGTTGAAACTTCCTTTCTCTTTTGGATTGGGTTGACAGGCACATCTCTATTTCTAAGAGAATATTGCTTCTGCTGGGCTGACAAGGCATTCATATAACCTCTCTGATACTCATCCGACTCTTCCTCAAGAGCTGCATCATTGGCCAAGATAAAATCCTCATCTCTTTGTACAGCTGAACTTTCTGCATACTCCTCATCTTCGGTGATATAAATGGGAAAATCATCAGGAGTAAAGAAATGATTTTCCTCCCCTACTAAATCATCTTCATCATCTGAATCCTGACCAAAAAAATTCTACTGAAGAGGTGTCTTTACTTGCTGCTGGACTGCTGGTTCTTGTGCTCGTTGCTCACATTGTTTGATCCTGAATTGGGGCTATTGCTGACCACGGAAGTTGGGATTTCGAATCTGCGGTTCGGGCTTATCAAGTGTGAACCTTTCGAACATTTTTTCCACCTTGCGAAGTAGCTGATCTGATGTAGATGTAGAAGCTTCTTCCTTTATTACAACTTTCTTCTCTTCTTTCAATCTAGCTCTCTTGTCATTCAAATTTGCCTCAACACTCACCGCAATTTTATGCATATCTTCTAAGGTGGATGGATCTCTATCTCGTAATGAATAGGCCATCTCTGGATCAAAACCATCCAGGAATTTTAACAAAGCTGACTTCTTAGATGGTCTCAAATCATCAGGAATTGCATTTTAAACCGCATTAAATCTGATAATATAGTCTTGGACAGACTCACCAGCATTACGTTTGATCTTGGTATATTCAGAAGTGATTTGAAGTGGATCTTTCTTCATTTCCCACCGATATAGAAACTTTCTATGAAGCTCGTCTAATGTATTAATACTTCTAGGCTGTAAAGCTCTGAACCACTTACGTACCTCACCTCCAAAAGTTTGCACAAACAATCTCATGGTGACATTCTCTTCATCAATTTCATGGAGATCAAAGAAGTCTGTCATTCTATCAATATGCTGCTGAGCGGGCACACTTTGAGGAGTACCATCAAACAAAGGGATTTTACTCTGATAATCAGTAGGCATAGGATCTAAATTTTGGGGCAAGACAAGAGGTGCGAATCTAGCAGCCATTGCTCTTGGTGGATTTATGATCTGTCTTGGAGAAACGGGTGGAGTAGGAGCAGTAGATGTACGAGGTGTATGTGGTGGAGATGGAGGAGGAGGAACTACTGTAGATTGCTAATCAAATATAGATGGTTGCACAGGAATGGTAGGAATTAAGGGAAACTCGGCGTGAACTTGTGAATCAGAAGTAACTGCTGATGGACCAAGAGTTTCAGATGCAGACTCTATTAATTCAGGGATATTCGTTGCCACAATAGAGTTTTGAATGTTCAAGATGTAACTATCAATGGATCTATTAGCTTGTTCAATCTCAAGATACTTGATAAACTCAGTATTTATGATAGTAGAACCAGTAGCACTTTCAGACTTAGTTTCAAACAACGACAGCTCGAATTGATCATCAAACTCAATATCTTCAAGGAATTCAAATACAGTAGGGCATGAATGAGATTTAAACAAATGGATCACGGGACTTTCTCGACGGAGGATTCTTGAAATCAGATTGGGATTCTCATACACTGGAGGTGGATCAGGATCGGGATTAGCTCTAGTATGTCTTCTGGAAGCCAGTGTGTTGATCTATTAAAAAATCAAAGGAAAAAACCGATCTATTTTAGCCTATCAAATTCTAGACTTAATCACCCAAAAGTACAGAACGATGTAATATACTGGGGTAATTCACAAGTCAAATGTCACGTTCACAAGCTAAACCGGAGATTGACTGAAGCAGTTTTTATCTACTTCCGCTAATGCAAAGCAAAAGCGTTTCAAAGGCTACCTGGCATAACTTCAGGCTCCGTCTGTAACTTATAAAACAAGTAACACCAACAAGCAAACCATTTTTTCCCCAGTATGGTCGCCACTATGTTATAGCCCAAATTCACCTCAGGCTGAAAGAAGGCGGGATTCAGGGTAACACCAAACCACGCTCAGTCTAGTAGCTAGCCCTACCAGAACAAGAGAGGGCTCTCTCCGGGTCAATCTCAGGAAAAATGTATCAATAGGCCTTGAGATGACTGAAATGAGTGCTAATTTTAGGCTAGGTATATTAATCAAGGAGTTTGAAATGATTTTTTAAGGGTTTTTGTTGGAAAAAGGGAAAGGCAATTTTGGGCTTGGGGATGTGGCCAAATTCTTGCAGAGTTCAAGTTGGGGCAAGGAAGGCAATGAATTTGATGTCTTAGATTCAATGAATGGATGGAAAATACTGCTGAGGAGCTGAAGAGGGAAAGAGGGTGCAAGGATCCTCTTCAAACCGACGAAAACATATAAAACTAAACAAAATTTTAAGGCAGAGCACCAGCAAACTAATGAATTCTACCTTAGTTACTCATTTGTTTAATTCAGAAGCAAAGAGAAGGGAAATGGCATACATATAACATTAATGAAACTTACAGATACATGGAGAAAACATCATCAAAACTCAGAGCCACAAGGATCCCAACAAGTGCTGCAAAACCCTGGTCTTTCCTTTGCCAAAAATGCAGAAGTGTATGTACAATGAAGTGCCAAACTATTCCCAAGTATCCAACCCTGAAAATGTCTCAGAAAATACATGATATAGACCATCCTAACCCCTTCCCATGCCTCTAGGGGTCGAGCTCATCCTTCTATGAGCTGTTTCAACCAATTCTAAACTAGGAACTGAAATCTAGGCAATCAAACAACTTGCCTCTATATGCTAGGAAACTGATCCATTCACTTAATTTTCACTTTTTAGTGAATGAATCCTATAGAACAAGTAAATATGAGCCAAAATTACATCATGATCATCAAATTACATCAATATAGATCAATAGTTACATCAAAAAGCAAAACTAGTCAAAACTGGGCGAATTTCTGAGCTGAAGAGTCAAAATGAGGTCAAATTTCTTTGTGCGTTGCGCCCAAAAACTCAATGCGTCGCGCTACGTTGAGCCTATTTTTGAGGCACTTACTGAAGTCCAAATTGAGCTCATGATATCTCGTTGGAAAGCCCTACCTGTCTACTATCCAACCCAAGTGGAATTTTTGGATTTGGATGTCATTTTCCTCTCCAAAACTGCAATCTCCCAAGACTGGTTCCTGCTGGTGCAAAAGGTGGTAGAAAGGCCATTTTTGAAGTGTTTTTGACCCTTAAGACCATCCAGAACTTGATGAAATATCTCAGCAATTCCTGAGCATGCATAATTTATCATAAAAAACCTAAAAATATCAATTTTTCCTCCAGAAGATCTCTCAAACGTAAGCACGCGCCAAGTGGCGTGATGCGTCGGGCAGGAAAATCTGTTTTGTGACCAAAAAAACAAAATTGACAAAATTTTCTCCAAATTTGCTGAAATTTGGAGTGAATATTCCCCATCAAGTTTCATGCTCAGCCAAAGAAGCTTCGGCCAAGATTTGAAGTGGATCAGGCCTTTTGCGCCTCCTTAGTGCCCTTCTCAGCCTCGCTTTCAGGATCTTCATTTTCGCTTTGCAAACATGTGTGCGGACCCAATAGTGGTTCTTCATATGTTTGAGCATGTCTTTGTCCCTATTGGCCTTCGCCAATAGTTTCTCAAGTTGAATTTTGACTCTCGTAAGGCAAGTCTCCCGCTCAAACGGTGTCATGTCACCTGGTCTTTTTCGGGCCAATTCACGGTCTTCACGAATTTTCTGCAGCTCCATGAGTGTCTGCTGATCCTCCAGTTGTTTATTCTGCTACTCCAAGTAATTTATAACCCACTGAGCTCTCTGCAATTTCTCGGTCAATGTGTCGATCTCAGCTTTCTGCTCCTGGATGGTTTCTTTCAGCTTTGAGCTAGGAGAGCTCGAATCAACATCGATCAATATAAAATCAGTATCTTGGCCTCCTGAGGGGCCCTCATCTTGCATAGGCTTCTTGCCTCTGTCTTGTACCTATTCTGATGTAGAAGGCGAGACCCCTTCCGCGCCATGTGGAGATAGTACTCACACTACTGACGAAGGTAACAAGACCCCTTCCACCCTGGGTGGAGACAGTACTCGTCATTGTAAGGATTCTGGACACCACATATCTCCACAATGGTATGATATTTTCCACTTTGGGCCTAAACCCTCATGGCTTTGCTTATGGGCTTTACCCCAAAAGGCCTCATACCAATGGAGATATTTGTCCATCCTTATATACCCATGATCCTCCCCACTTCTAGTCAATGTGGGACTTTGGTCGTATACCCAACAATCCTCCCCTCGAACAAAGGACCATCGAGCCTCCCCTCAAACGATTATCCATCCATCCACTCTCTACCAACCAGGGTTCTCCGCTCCAATGCGTTGGAAGCACATGCCTTACATGGAGCACCACCTGCCTCGAGAGCTTGCTCTATCCCAGGTCAACTCCTCTTCACCGTGTTGGGACCAGGACATGTCCATGAAGAATCCGGAGCATACCGCCTGTCTAACCGAGCTCATCCACGGATCCCATCGTGATATTACCGGGGCCCACCACCTTCGTTCGACATTCGAGAATTCATCCACTTTGCTAACTTCGGGGCATGGCTCTGATACCACTTGTAAGGATTCTGGACACCACATATCTCCACAATGGTATGATATTGTCCACTTTGGGCCTAAACCCTCATGACTTTGCTTATGGGCTTTACCCCAAAATGCCTCATACCAATGGAGATATTTGTCCATCCTTATATACCCATGATCCTCCCCACTTCTAGTCAATGTGGGACTTTGGTCGTATACCCAACAGTCGTGCTACTGCAAATAAGGCTCTGGTACCTCTCTGATAGGTAACACACACTGGAACACTGATAGGCTCTGTATCAGGAACCTCAAACTGATGTGAAGGCTCACCCTCATCATGAACAATATCTGGAGGAGGCTGAGGGGCTGTAAAGAAGTCACGGGAAATGAACTCCTCCCATGCAATGCCCTGCAATCTAAGCTGATGTACCACAATCATCTTGATGAGCGCATAATGATAAATGTTGTTATGTTGCTGCTCTGGAGTCTTCTTCTGCACAAGAGTAGTCATCTGCTCTATGTTTCGGCACATGAAGTATGGAATGCTCATCATCCTCACTCTCGTGAAATGCATCAAAAGTCTGATGTGGTATGCATAAAGGCGTGAGAACTGGCCCTCACAGCTGAAGTATCTGATGATGAGTTTCATTAATGGCGCATAGGACTCCTTCAAGAATCTGAAAGGAAATACCCTGCTGACCTGCCTCATATAACCAGGCCGGATGTATGGCTCATAATATGCTCTATCCAACTGTTGTCTCTTGTTCCACTCTTCACCTATGTTTGGTATCCCGGTTGCCTGAGAAATGGTTTCTGGTGTCAAGGTGAAGTTCACTCCAGCAAGGTTTACATGACCATCACGCAAATGTAGGACAAATAAGCGAACCAACTCCTGATAATGCTAAATCTGAGCAATCATCTCACAATACTGAAAACATGAATGTTGTTGAAAGCATGCCATTGCAAGCGGGCACGCCTGCAACTAAGTCAAGGAAGTGGGCTCTTCTCTGACGTGCTTACCACTTTTATGAGGCCTTCTCAGTACATTAAGCTTAGTGGTTGAGTCACTGTCATGCTCATATTCTTGCTCATATGATGAATCCGTCTCTGTCATGGTGCTGAAAGCAAGGTGTATTCTTGGTGTGTTGAAAATGAGAAATTGGACTTAGTGTCTTTGTTTTCAATGCCAAATGTGTACCAAGTAGGAAATGAGGGATTGTGGTAAGTATGAACAGTGGGAAAAATGGGGGTTTGTCAAGTGAAATTAATGCAAAAATAGTCACTTGATTTATGTTTAGGGATATGGGGGTTTTGGGAATTTACTACAAATGATATGCGAGAGGGAACATGATAGGGTTTATGGATTTGAATGATATTGCAAGTGAGAAAAAATGATATGAGTTGTTTATAGAGGAATAGGGAAGGGATGTGAATGATATTGTGACAGTGATAGGGAATGTGCTATGAAGTTTCTTGGCACAAAAATCACACCCTTTAAAATTCGAATACAAACCCTAAGAGCATCTTGACATTTTGAGAGGGTTTATCATTTTGGCATTTAAATTCTTATGCTTCACTTTCAAACCACACCAAACACGACCTAAAATCGATGGGCAAGAATTTTGAAACTTACTTGGAGCAGAAGAAATGAAATTGTTTTGGTTTTTATTGAAGTTGTGATGAATTTTTGTCTTGGAGGCTCTGTGCGCCGCGCAGAAGCCCAGTGCGTTGTGCCTCATGGATGCGCCGCGCCAGTTGGAGAAAATCACTGTGGCAGGATGCCCAGTGCGTCGCGCAGCCTATGTGCGTCGCGCTCTTACCCAATGCACCGCGCGCACTCTAAACATAGTCTTGGCTTCAAAATTACAATTTCGCCCTCTCACCACTAAACTTTGACTTTCAATCGATCTCTTGGATGAAAATGGCTATTCAAACAATGAAAATATCTCAAATTATAGTGATGGATTTTATTTTTGTTTCTCAAAAACCCACTTTGTAATGTTTTGGCTTGGCACTTTTTCACATTTTAATACAACTCTGTTTTTCAAGTTTCCTTTTTGATTTTTGGTTGAATTGATGGCTTTCTTGGTTGATTTTTTGCAGGGATGGTGGCATTGGATTTCGGCAAAGGATGAACAGGGCTGCATTTGAAGTATTTCATGACGGAAGATTTTAAAAATACATATGTATTACAAACAATAAATTTGACGATTTCTTTTTCAAAACAGAATTTTGAAGAAGAAACATCTTTGAGTATTATTGATGATGGAAATCTTGAAATGAAAACTTATTGAAGACATCCTCATGGCCTGTGGGCATTATTTAACATTCTGAAGACCAAAGCCTAGACCTAATGACTGAAATGACTCTTTTTTGACCAACATACCACCTATGACTGTAAATGACTGAAATCAACTTTAATGAATTTTGATAAATTTCGACCAACCCAGCAGGTACAAACATGAGGGAGAATGAGAGAACAAAGCCCTTCCGTCAGATGATGGCATGCCCCTAACGGAATGCAAATGAATGAGCGGAATGAGACACCTAAAAATGAAATGTAATAAGAGAAATGATCTCTGACGGAGGGATGTAAAGACCGACTCTAACAGGAGGCTCGATTCTCTTAAGTTCCTGAGCTACTATAGTGTGGAGAAAGTGGAAATCCTAGTCTCTGCGTGGAAATTGATACTAATATAAGGTTGTGTGAGTATTGCGAAATGGAAGTGTTATGGTATAACAGAGTATGAGCGCAGCTTGAATATGAAAGAGAGAACAGAATCGATGGAAAGGCATGGTGCATTGAGGAGTTATCATTCTCCACGTAACAGTTTTCTAGGCCTATAGAGATGATTCATTGGTAATTGCAGTATGGACCAAGAAATTGTGTTGAGTAATTGCACATGAAAGGCAGAGTTCATATATATATAAGTGAAACGCAACCCTGAGGGAAAAGGAGAGGAACCACAAGCACTATGAACAGTGACAGCGGGTTTGCGAAACCAAACCCACCCATATCGCACCGCCTTTGTACGCTAAGTTGTATTTCCAATTCGAACGCGATCAATGCCATAGGCTGACATGTGGCCTTAAGCAGTTTTGAGATACCTCTCTCATCGCGAATTAAAATCTCATGCATCTAAGTCATGCGAGATTTGATTGAGGACGTCGGATCATCTGAAGCAGTGCGACGTGCTGTCCACCGTTGGATGTGGAAGGGTCATTAGTGCGGGGCCCAGTTCTAATTTATATTGACTGGGACTGTTCAAACTACGGTTGCAAGTTTAACCGAGGTATGTCCGATGTGGTTGAGTTTTGTTATAATGCTTCCAAAATTGAAGAAGGCCGTAATATATATATGGATATATTGTAGTGCACATATAATGGTTGTATATGCAAAGTCAGCGCAATATGAATTGTGTGAAAAGGTCGAAGGACAGTTACAATTGAAATGTTCTATGAACATTTAATTAGGGTCACGTATACATGTAGATTGACTCTAAGTTGAGATTGAGAAGGGGGTTGACATGACGTGAGGACTCCACATGTGGAGATCGATGGGTTATATGCAATACGAGGTTTAACCTTAGGCCAACAAAAAATAGAGCTCCCGCCTGCAAAAGAATTATAAGAGGGTGTATTGTATGGTTTTATAACCCTTGAGCTTTCGCATTTTTAAGCCGGATAGGAGGTGTGTGGTTTCTTAACTAAAAGAGGATTTTTATCTAATATCTCAATCTCAGATTGAGATATTAATATACATAGATGTAATTAATTTTTCAGTTAAAAGGAAGCAGAGTATGTTGAGGTTGCCATATTGTAATGTTATAAGTACTTGCGCATTGGTTTAAAGGCATCGAACCATTTGTTAGAGTATTAAGAGCTTAAGTCAGAAGATACATGAGTTTTATAGTCTTAGGGTTAAGACTTACATAATTCTATATTTGCCAAAATGTGAGTTACATCGAATCAGATTTGAACTCTAGGGAATGTGGTTTTGATAACCATTAGATGTGAAAAGAAAAGCCTTCACATACATTGATTTAATTTTCCAGCAGAAAATTAGAAGAAGCTGCAATTTTTATATAATGAGAGTTTGAGAGTTATTTGGGAACTAAAACTATAAAACAGGTATATATGCAGCAGATACACAACTACAGTGAACTTGGAGAATATGGACCTGATAGAGGTAAACAGATATTGCAAAGCTGAAGAGATGTGCAGCAAAGGGATTCAAAAGTGCAGTGAACAGGTGGAATATGCAGAAGACAGTGAACAAAGTATGCAGGATAGTTGCATGACTGCTATAGAAAGGACAAAAACAGCAAGCCAAGGACTGAGTGAAGTTTATATTTTGAAACTGAAAATGTAAATGTGTTAATTGTTTATATTTTTTGTTATGCAAAGGCAAGTGTCCGAAGGAAAAGAAAAATCCCACTGAAATATTGAAATTTGTACATATTGTTATAATTTTTTAAAGAGTCGAACAAAGGAATGAGAAGGCAGAAGCCAAAGAGTCATGGTTGTTCACTTCAAATTACTTGTGGAATACAAACAGTCATGTGATGAACTCTATATATAGTATCAACTTGATATGCATAGGGTTGAGAGAGAGGGAGAGTAAGGATAGAGAAAGCAGAGTATAGAAGATTGAGGCAGAAAAGATAAGGAAGAGAGGAGCAGAAAGAGATGCTACAGAACAGAGCTGATATCTGAGGTAAATCAGCAAACATTTCCTTTGACAAATTGAGGAAGTTGGAGCTTCCCTATCAAGTTGAAGCTTGATAGTTGTCAGTTGTAGCTGACTGAGGTTGGAGCCTCCTGTAGGTTGGTGCCTGCAGAAAAACAGTGGTGAGAGGGAGTTGGAGCTTGCCTTTGCATCACAACAATAATAATATATGGTTTTCTCGCTTTATGGATTTCCACTTACATCTGTTGTCTCTATGTGTTGCTTATATGTTGATATGATCCACCCAATCTGTTTAATTGTTCACTACTCTCACAATAAGGTTGATGTCACATTAATTTAATACTGGCTGCAACATTTTAAAACTATTCACATATTAAGATGTAAATAAGTTTAATGAAAATTTAAAAAATATAATGTATGTGTTAAACTGATTCACCCCCCCCTCTCAGTTTAACCAAATATTCAACAATTGGTATCAGAGCCAAGTTCCTTTTGTATCAGTTAACGACTAAAAGGAGATCCTAGGTTCCCATGATGGCTAGTAAAGAAGGATGCTCAACCAATAAAGCCCCTTTTTTCACTGGTGAAAATTATGCCTTCTGGAAAATCAGAATGAGGACATACATAATGTCTCTAGGAATAAAATTTTAGGCTGCTGTGGAATTAGGATATGCCCCAAAGGCAACTGACTCAGAAAGAGAAACTAATCAATATTTTGTAGCTAACGCAAAAGCCATGAATGCCATCTTAAATGGATTGTGTGAGGCAGAGTTTATCAAAGTAATGCACAAATACACTACCAAAGAGATGTGGGATACCCTAGAGAACATCCATGAGGGAGACAAGAAGGTAAAGACTGCCAAACTTCAAGTCTATAGAGCCCAGTTTGAGAACTTAAAAATGAATGATGAAGAAGACATTGCTAACTTCTTTTTAAGGGTTGCAGAAATAGTAAATAACATGAAGTCTCTAGGAGAAACCATAAAATAAGTTTTAATTGTGCAAAAGATTCTAAGATCTCTTCCACCCAGTTTTGACCCCAAGGTGTCTACAATAGAAGAAACAACTAATTGGGAAACCTTGACCATGAACCAACTACTTGGAAATCTAACAGCATATGAGATGAGGCTCCCACAGAAGAAGCCAAGTACGAGGGAGGTAGCTTTTAAAACAGAAAAGAAGAAAGAAGAAAAGGAAGACATATGCTCTTGCTCGAATGAATATGAGGCTAAATTTGTCAAGAAACTAGATAGAGGTTCAGGTAAATACAAAGGTAAGCTTCCCTTCAAATGCTTTAACTGTGGACGATTTGGACACTATGCTGCTAAGTGTCCTCACACGAAAGTAAAGAATCAGGCTCAAGAATCAGGGAAAAATACATCAAAGAATTGGCAGAAAGTAAAGAAATTTAGTAGAAAATCCTTCTATGCTCAACAAGACAGCAGTGCATCTGAAGAATCAGATGAACCCTCAAGTGAAGAAGGAACCTTTGAATTTTTATTAATGGCCATAGAAGAACTTGAAGGACTCCTGCTAGAAGATGAAGAAGAAGAAGGTGAAGTCGACCTTGAGGGGGAGCTAAGAAGTGCTCTGGAAGAGATTGATAGACTCAAACTGAAGTGCAGAAAACAAAAGGACATTCTCCTCAAGTATGTACGAGAAGAACATAATTCAAAAGTCCTCATGCAACTAAAGATAGAGCTTGAAGAAGCTAACAAGATAGAAGACATGTTACTTAAGAAAATCAAGGAGAAAACTCAGGAACAAGAGAAGTTGGAAGAAGAAATAGTATGTCTCAGGAAGAAATTAGAAAAATCTCAAAGGAAAGTGGCTATAAATTCTTCTCAAACAACAAGCTCTAGTAAGTTGAACGAAATTTTGAATGCTCAAATATCTCCTATGATAAAAATTGGAATAGGCTATGAAGGAGAATCAAGTAAAAACAAAGAAAAAGAAAACAAAGAGATTATTTTTGTAAAAGCAAAGAAGGATGATGAAGCAGCTCAAATAATTTCTACAAAAGAAGAAACATGTAAGGAGGGAGATAGAACCCAGAAGAATCCTCTAATAACAAAGAATGTAATAAATTCTCAGACAACAGAAAAATATTCATATACCCCTGAGTATGTCAAATTTGGAAGCCATCAAAGGAGATTCTTCCCTCCTATGAAAAATGCTACCTGTTATATCTGCCACAAGCTGGGACACATTGCTGCATACTGTCATACAAGGAGGAGTAATTCAAACCAGAAAAAGATACAAACAGTGAAGAGACTGCCTAAAGAAAACAAATGGAGAAGACAACCTCACATCAGGTATGAAGATTGTTTCTATGGTTACTGTTTTTATTGTAAAGAATTTGGCCATAAAATCATTGAATGCAGAAAATATGGACAAAGATTGATGCTCAACACCTCAAGGAGGTTTATGAATCAAGGAAATTTTACTCATACTCACAATTCTGCAAAAATCATAATCAAATGTTGTGTATGTAATAAAATTGGACATATGTCTTCCAAATGTCCTCTCATAAAATGTAGTTCATCATCTCACAAAAGACACCAAACAAAAGGATGCTTCCAGTGGAAAAAAAAAGTAAATAAATGTGACCTGACTCTAACTTCTCAAGACCTGAAAAGCCAGTGGTATTTGGACAGTGGTTGTTCAAAACACATGACTGGAGACAGAAGAAAGTTTATAACTTTTGATGAAATAAATCTGGCAATGTTACCTTTGGCAATGATAAATCGGGAAAAATAAAAGGAAAAGGCTCAGTCAGCCTAGATAATGGCAGAGGAAAGGCCCAAGGTGTACTATTTGTAGATGGGCTGAAAGAAAATTTACTGAGTGTCAGTGAAATGTGTGATAAAGGCTATGAATTTATTTTTAGAGCACAAGATTGTGAAGTCAGATCAACCACCACAGGTAAGACTCTACTCAAAGGTGTTCGAACAGAGAGTAATGTTTACATAGTGAAAGAGGAATATGAAGCATGCCATCTTAGCAAAGTTGAGGAGTCATGGTTATGGCATAGGAGATTGGGACATCTCAGCTTTGATCGTATCATCCGACTAAGCAAGAAGAAAGTTGTCAGAGACATGCCAGAAATAAAAAGGCCTTCTAATACCATATGCAAATCATGTCAATTGGGCAAACAGATCTGCACATCCTTTAAGGCCAAATATGAGTTATCAACAAGAAGACCACTACATCTTGTGCACATGGACCTGTGTGGACTTGCAAGAACTAAAACACCAAGTGGAGAATCCTACTTCATGCTGATAATAAATGATTTCTCCAGAATGACTTGGGTTGCATTTCTCAAGAATAAATCGGAAGCTCTGGAAAAATTCAAAATTTTCAAAGCTTTAGCAGAAAATTAGACAAGATGCAAGCTAAAATGCATTAGATCAGACAGAGGAGGTGAATTCATATATTGTGACTTTGCAGACCTATGTAATGAACATGGCATAAAAAAACAATTTACTATTGTGGGGACACCTCAGCAGAATGGAGTAGTAGAGAGACAAAACAGATCTGTACAACAAATTGCCAGCATGATGCAAGAGAGTAATATTCTTCAAACCTTCTGGGCAGAAGCAGTACACACAGCTGTGCATATCCTTAACAAAGCTCATTTAAGGCCAAGTAGTGACAAGACTCCCTATGAACTATGGCATGGTAAACCAGCTTCAATCAAACACTTTCTAATCTTTGGAAGCAAGTGTTATATAAAGAATAATGATGAAAATCTTGGGAAATTTGATGCAAGAGAAGATGAAGGGATATTTCTAGGATATGCATCCAAAAGTAAAGGGTACAGATGCTACAACAAGACTCTTCGAAAAATAGTAGAAAGCATTGACGTGGGATTTGATGAAGAACTTCCAAACAATACAAGAGATACAGACTACAGCAGTCCATCAAACAACCATGAAGAAGAAAACCAAGATGATGATGAAACAAGCAATACAACAGAAGATGTTGAACTAAGATCGAAAGCCCCCTCAAGATACACTCAGAAGAACCATCTAGAAGATTAGATCATTGGAGACAAGAGAGTAGGGGTCCATACAAGAAGGCAGCTAACTGAACAGAAATAAGAGGTATACATAGCCATGCTATCACAAATAGAGCCAAAGAAGTTTGAAGAAGCCAGTAAGGACAAGTATTGGGTGAATGCTATGAATGAAGAATTGAACCAAATTGAGAAGAACAATACCTGGGAACTAGTTCCTAGACCTACTGAGAAAAATGTCATAGACTCAAAATAGGTATTCAAAAATAAAATGAATGAGCAAGGACAAGTAATCAGGAATAAAGCCAAACTTGTCTGCAAAGGATATTCACAAATCGAAGGACTTGATTACGATGAAACATTTGCTCCTGTAGCCAGAATGGAAGCTATCAGAATGTTTCTGGCCTTTGCATGCTACCAAGACTTCAAGGTATATCAAATGGATGTGAAATCTATATTTCTGAATGGATATCTAGAAGAAGAAGTCTACATGGAACAACCAGAAGGCTTCTCATTAACATACAAAGAAGACTATGTATGCAGACTAAATAAGACTCTATATGGACTAAAACAAGCTCCTCGTGCTTGGTACTCAAGGTTGGATAAATACTTGCAAAAACAAGGCTTTAAGAGAGGAGTAGACAACAATCTATACATAAAAACCCATGAAAATGAACTTCTGATTGTTGTAGTATATGTTGATGAAATTATGTTTGGAAGCAACAGAGATGAGCTAGAAAAAGGGTTTGTTTAGGAGATGAAATAAAAGTTTGAGATGTCTATGATTGGAGAGCTCAGTTTCTATTTAGGATTTCAAATTCAGCAAAAGAACACAGGTAAATTTATCTCACAGGAAAAATGCCTAAAAGAAATGTTGAAAAAGTTCAAAATGGAAGACTGAAAACCTGTGTCAACTCCCACGATCATGGGATGCAAGCTGTGTGTTGATGATGGATCTGCTGACATAGATAAAAAAATCTACAGATCCATGATAGGAAGTCTGTTGTACCTGACAGCATCAAGACTAGACATCATGCTAGCAGTAGGACTTGTGGCTAGATATCAAGCAGCACCTAAACAAAATCACCTTCTAGCAGTCAAAAGAATATTCAGATATCTACAAGGAACTGCACAGTATGGACTTTGGTATCCAAAAGGAAAAAGCTTCACTTTGACAGCATACACAGACGTAGATTGGGCCAGTTGTGTGGATGACAGGAAAAGCACAAGTGGAGGTGCATTCTATCTAGGAGAAATTCTGGTGGCATGGCTTAGTAAGAAACAAACATCTATTTCTCTATCTACAGCAGAAGCAGAATACATAGCAGCAGCAGCATGTTGTACACAAGTCATGTGGATGAAGCAAACCCTCCAAGGCATGAAGGTAAGCATTGATGAACCTATCTCAATCAAATGTGATAATACAAGTGCTATAAGAATATCAAAAAATCATGTGCTTCATTCAAAAAATAAAGATATCCCAATCAAGTATCATTTTCTCCGAGAACAAGTGGCTCAGAAGGTAGTAAAGCTAGAGTATGTACCAACAAAAGAACAAACAACAGATATATTTACCAAACCTCTTGCCAGAGAACCATTTGAAAATTTGAGAGATAGACTAGGGGTAGTATCTATAGATGCTACATTCTGATATGAAGAGAAAGCACAGTTTCAGGGGGAGAACAGAAATGAAAATATCATTCCACGGGGAGATCAGCTAGCAAGGGAAGCATGAAACAGGTCCTCAGGATCAAAGGATTATGGCAAGAGTACATCCATCATAAAAGAGTCAATGAAAAGGCTAAAGGATTAGTATTTTTTTTTACTCTTGAAACATTATATTGAGCATTGAAGCAATATCTTTTGCTCTATAATTGAATGCCTTTCGTAAGTCAGCACTTATATATCTTCAAGGCCTCTGACTTAGGATTATTCATAAACTGTGTGAAGTTTGGTTGTTGAGACTTCAATCAAACAACTTTAAGTTGTGTGGAAGACCATCATAATTGAACAGGTGTGGTATTGCAGATGTGTATTGTAGAAGAAGACATAATCCAACTATAAATTTCTCAACATATATGTATTTCAGATGAAGATTATAATATAGACAGAAGTATAGTTGAAGCAAGCTTTATATGTCACATGGAGCATTCACAATCCTTAAGTATTGATCCAGTGATGCATCCTTGATTATACAAATCTGATTATATGTGGTTGTCATCACCTATGTATAAACAAGTTCAAATGAATTGTGTGAAAAGGTCGAAGGACAGTTGCAATTGAAATGTTCTATGAACATTTAATTAGGGTCACGTATACATGTAGATTGACTCTAAGTCGAGATTGAGAAGGGGGTTGACATGACGTGAGGACTCCACATGTGGAGATCGATGGGTTATATGCAATACGGGGTTTAACCTTAGGCCAACGAAAAATAGAGCTTCCGCCTGAAAAAGAATTATAAGAGGGTGTATTGTATGGTTTTATAACCCTTGAGCTTCCGCATTTTTAAGCCTGATAGGAGGTGTGTGGTTTCTTAACTAAAATAGGATTTTTATCTAATATCTAAATGTCAAATTGAGATATTAATATACACAGATGTAATTAATTTGTCAGTTAAAAGGAAGCAGAGTATGTTGAGGTTTCCAGATTGTAATGTTATAAGTGCTTGCGCATTGGTTTAAAGGCATCAAACCATTTGTTAGAGTATTAAGAGCTTAAGTCAGAAGATACATGAGTTTTATAGTCTTAAGGTTAAGACTTATATAATTATATATTTGCCAAAATGTGAGTTACATCGAATCAGATTTTAACTCTGGGGAATGTGGTTTTGATAACCATCAGATGTGAAAAGAAAATCCTTCACATACATTGATTTAATTTGCCAGCAGAAAATTAGAAGAAGCTGCAATTTTTATATAATGAGAGTTTGAGAGTTATTTGGGAACTAAAACTATAAAACAGGTATATATGCAGCAAATACACAACTACAGTGAACTTGGAGAATATGGACCTGACAGAGGTAAACAGAGATTGCAAAGTTGAAGAGATGTGCAGCAAAGGGATTCAAAAGTGCAGTGAACAAGTGGAATATGCAGAAGACAGTGAACAAAGTATGCGGGATAGTTGCATGACTGCTACAAAAAGGACAAAACTAGCAAGCCAAGGACTGAGTGAAGTTTATATTTTGAAACTGAAAATGTAAATGCTTTAATTGTTTATATTGTTTGTGATGCAAAGGCAAGTGTCCGAAGGAAAAGAAAAATCCCACTGTAATATTGAAATTTGTACATATTTTTATAATTTTTTAAAGAGTTGGACAAAGGAATGAGAAGGCAAAAGCCAAAGAGTCATGGTCATTCACTTCAAATTCCTTGTGGAATACAAACAGTCATGTGATGAACTCTATATATAATATCAACTTGATATGCCTAGGGTTGAGAGAGAGGGAGAGTAAGGATAGAGAAAGCAGAGTATAGAAGATTGAGGCAAAAAAGATAAGGAAGAGAGGAGCAGAAAGAGATGCTACAGAACAGAGTTGATATCTGAGGTAAATCAGAAAACATTTCTTTTGACAAATTGAGGAAGTTGGAGCTTCCCTATCATGTTGAAGCTTAATAGCTGTCAGTTGTAGCTGACTGAGGTTGGAGCCTTCTGTAGGTTGGTGCCTACAGAAAAAAAGTGGTGAGAGGGAGTTGGAGCTTGCCTTTGCATCACAACAATAATAATATGTGGTTTTCTCCCTTTATGGGCTTCCACTTACATCTGTTGTCTTTATGTGTTGCTTATATGTTGATATGATCCACCCAATCTGTTTAATTGTTCGCTTCTCTCACAATAAGGTTGATGTCACATTAATTTAATATTGGCTGCAAAATTTTAAAACTGTTCACATATTAAGATATAAATAAGTTTGATGAAAATTTAATGTTGAGATTGCAACAAGATGATGAGATTAGTGGAAAGAAGTTGCCTTCACTATGTGGGCCCGCAGGCTATTTTTGGCGCAAAGTCTATTTTTAGACATATGGATCATGTTCTATGAGTTGCAGGATGCTATTTGTAGATGGTTGGTCAAGTTGGAAAAATAGATGGACTTATATTTTTAGACATATTGGGCAGAATCTATTTTTAGATTGCTAGTCTAAAAATAGATATGTCGAATATTATTAGCTCTTAATAATATTTGGACTATAAACATTATCTTATTCTCTTGGAGCACTTCAGTTAAGTGCACAGATGTGGCACAGGAGCTGACATAAGGAATTACGCTATTCCTAAGGGTTAAGTGGAGCTATTGCATGGATACTTCAGTTAGAACTCATGTGACAGAGTTTGGTGGAGTTGATTGAGGAGTTAATGGAGTTGTGTTCAATTTAACTAATCTAAACATAGTTGAGCTAGTTGTATTTAGTCTAATTGATTAATACACTAGTGAAGAGTGGTGTGAATTAATTATTAATTAATTCACTAATTATAAACTCATTAATAAACTAAATAATACATCAGTTAACTTCATTGCATGGACAGTTTCAGTGGAGACCAGTGAAGAGATAGGTGAAAGAGCAGGTTAACTATCAGTTGTGACTATACTGTTGCATATTTGCAACAACTAGTGATTGGAGAAGCCAATGAGGATTGCACAGTACAAGCCAGGTGGTTCGAATTTATTTACGAGCCATTCTTCAGCATTGATTACGCAATAGTGGCTGGCTATCAGGTGGCAGAGATTGGAGCATGTGTTTTGCTAGATCTAGCTTGATTAGTGTGTAGCAATTGGAGATTGTAGTAAGAGATTGTGAGGAGCTTTGTATAATAATTTTTACATGATATTTATGACATATAATATATAGATAGTTGGGGGTTTTCAGCTTTAAGCTTTCCCATGAAATACTGTGTTCATATGTGTGATTATTTATGGTTTTAATGTGCGCATGCGATTGTTTTTATTTCCGCAATTAATGATCAATGGTAGAAGAGATTCTGTATTGTGCATGAAGTTAAAATAGTGTGTGATCAGGAGAATCTCGGTGAATAATATATCAGTTATTAAAATTTCTACATGGTATCAGAGCGATATTGATCATTGGAGCAATTGCAAAACATTGAAGCGGTTGAGTTTTGTGCTGGTGGAATTCGAATTTGCAGCAGTGTTTTCTTGGTGTCGAAGTTGAGATGTCTTTCAACGGATTGCGATTGGAGTATGCCCCTGAGGGCAGCTCGAATTATATTGCATGGAAGGACAAGATGGAGGCAGTGCTAGATGACAATGGGTTGAAGGAGTTCATAGATGTTGAAGTTCCAAAGCCTACTTCTAGTGATGCCGCCGTACTTGACGCATGGCAAAAGAAGACAACAAAGTGTCGAAGGATTCTGTTGGAGGGCGTGAAGGATCACATAGTCTCCAGCCTGCATGGTAAGGCTTCTCCATTCTTGATGTGGAAAGCCTTGACAGATTTATTCCAAAGCAAGAGTGACCAGAGGAAGTTGGCGCTCAAGGATAAACTCGAAACATAAAAATGAGAAAGGGAAACAAGATACCTGGGCAATTACCTAAGTTCATCCAATGCAGGATGAGTAGTGTGGGGGTTAATGCTGATGAAGAGGACTGGGGGATTGGCTCTCCTTAGTTTCCGGCTATTGGCATTCTTATCGACTCACAATGGTCTGGGAGAAATTCACAGATGGGAGCGACTCAATGATTCCTATGGCAAGAGGAATGACATCTAGGCACAGATGGATCTTCATCAAAGAATTCAGATGAAGAAAATTGTGCTTTGGCGGCCAAAGCAAAGAAGGGGAAGAGCAAGAAAGCTTCTCAATCCGGTGCGAAAGGCAAGAAGTAGAACATGTCCAAGGTGAAGTGTTTTCACTGTCACCAACATGGACATTATGCCACTAATTGTCCACAGAAGAAGAAAAATAAGTAGGCTACTGGATCTGCAGCTGGAGAGGCCTTAGCCTCGTAGTTTGAGCTGGATTTTTCACTGATCGCATGCTTTGTCTCAAGTGTGATGGGTTCAGTGTGGTTTCTTGATAGTGGTGCGTCTTTTCACATGACAGGAGATCGAGATTTGTTTACTGATCTGGATGAGAAAGATCTTGGAGTGCACATCAAGATGGGCGATGATGGTAGATACAATGCGACCAGTATCGGTACCATTTCCTTTGAGAGGGAGTCTGGTAAACCCTTCATATTGAAGGAAGTGATGCATGTTCCAGGATTGAAGAAGAATATGATCTCTGTGGCGATGTTAGAAGACAAGGGATATGATGTTGTCTTTAGCGAGGCAAAGGCTTTCCTGCGCAGTAAGGCAACTGGTGAGACCCGAAGGACAGGGGTTCGAGTTAAGAACCTATATAAATTGCAGGTAGATGGCTGCGCAACAATAGCAGGCAAGGCAGAAGGAGTGGTGAGCCGGGATGATGGCGAGTTGTGGCATCGGAGATTGGGCCACCTTCACCATGGAGCTTTGAAGATACTGCAACAGATTTCTACTGGGCTTCCTAAGGGTACTCTTGCGCATTTAGATCAGTGCAAGGGATGTACCTTGGGAAAATTTGTGAAAGCCACCTTTCACGAGAAGGATAGTCGCGCCACGACGATCGTTGAGAGAATTCACACAGACGTGTGTGGACCTTTCTCAGTAGCTTCGACAGCAAAGCACAGGTACTATGTGATATTTGTTGATGATTTTTCTCGTAAGTGTTGGATCTTCTTCATGCAGAAGAAGAGCGAGACATACTCAAAGTTCTATGAGTTCAAGGTACCGGTTGAGAAAGAATCTAGAAGAAGGTGAAGGCTCTTAGAGCGACATGAGGTGACCATCTCTCGGCGAATTCAAGGACTTTTTGCACAGAGGAAGGAATTCAAAGAGCTCAAAGCACCTCATAACCTATAGCAATGGGGTTGCTGAATCTAAGAAAAAAATTGTGGATGATGACGGCGATGTTGCATGATCGTGGCCTTCCCATACACTTGTGGGGCTGGAGGCATGAAATACCGCAGCATATGTGCGTAATCCATTGTCCTCACACAGGATACTTGGCATGAGTACACCCGAGGAGGCATTTTCTGGTAAGAAGCCTGATATTTCCCATTTGAGGATTTTTGGTTCACCTGTTTACATTCATGTGACGAAGGATGCCAGGAAGAATCTGGAGCTGACCGCAGAGGTTGGGATATTTGTGGAGTACACTGATACACCCCACAACTATCATGTGTATTTTCCCAACATTCGCAAGACTGTTGTGCGATGGGATATAAAATTTCATGAGGAGAAAGCCATGAAGTGTTCGCTTGAGAGGGAACCACACTTGCATGCAGATGAGGAGCTATTATTTCCTAAGGACGAGTCTCTAGATGTGGATCAGCCACAAGAGGAGGTTCATGGAGTGGAAGAGACCACTCAATTAGTGCCAACCATCAGAGGGTGGAAGCGCACTACAGAAGCTGAGCGACTGGCTCAAGATGCAGAGAAGGTTGTAGGAGCACCTACATCACAGCACAGACAGAGATAATCACCTGACCGGTATACTGGATACATGGCTCTTATGAGCAAGTGTATCGTGACGGAGCCATCCTCTTTCAAGGAAGTTGTGGAGGATCCTGCATGGGTAGATGCCATGGTGGAAGAGTATGACTTGATTGTCAGAAACAGTGCATGGGAGATTGTCCCAAGGCTGAAAGGGAAATCAGTGGTGGGTTCGAGATGGATCTACAAAGTGAAGCAAGTAGCTGACGAGAGTGTGGAGAAGTACAAGGCAAGATTTTTTGCCCGAGGCTTCTCACAGATTGAGGGGATTGATTATGAGGAGACCTTTGCACCTGTCACAAGGTATTCTTCCATACGGATGATTCTTGCTCTCTCAACGCAGATGGGGTGGCACATTCATCAGATGGATGTGAAGACTGTGTTCCTCAACGGGGTGATTAACGAGGAGGTCTACATAGAGCAGCCCGAAGGTTTCGAGATCTTCAGCAGCGAGTCGCATGTGTGCAGGCTCAAGAGAGCGTTGTATGGGTTGAAACAAGCACCTCGTGCTTGGTACACATGGACAGACAGTTATTTCACTGGACTTGGATTCTCCAAGAGTGAGGCAGATCCGAACCTATACTAGATTGTGGTGGAGGGTAAGTTGTTGATCATTGTACTTTATGTAGATTATTTGATTTTGATAGGTGATTAACTGTTGATACACTCATGCAAGACTGATCTTGTAAAGGAGTTTGAGATGAAGGACTTGGGCCTCCTTCATTATTTCCTGGGATTGGAAATTTGGCAGCGCAGTGATGGACTGTTTGTTTCTCAAGGCAAGTATGCCCGGGAGATGTTGGAGAAGTTCAATATGCATGGCTGCAAACCTGTTGATACTCCTCTTCCTAGTGGATGGAGGAAGGAGGATGCTACTTCAGCGGAGGTAGTGGATGCCACTGTTTATCGACAGTTGGTGGGGTCGCCTATGTATTTGGTCAATACACGACCCGACATATGCTATGCTGTTAACCAGCTTTCACAAGCTATGGTTAAGCCTGCCAAGCTCTACTGGAAGGAATGCAAGCATGTATTGAGATATCTCAGAGGTACATCGGGATATGGATTATGGTACAGACAGTCGGATGAGGTGAAGCTATGTGGCTTCACGGATGCAGATTGGGCAGGGAGCCCAACAGACAGAAAGAGGACATCTGGAGGGATTTTCAGTATCGGGTTGACAGCAGTTTCTTGGTACAACAGGAAGCAGAGATCCATGGCACTCATTTCAGCAGAGGCCGAGTATATGGCAGTGAGTTTGGCTACATGCGAGACTATATGGATGAGGAAGATCCTGGTTGGGTTGTTCGGTTCACACTTAGATCCTACTGTGATTTATTGTGATAATCAGAGATGCATTAAACTCTCGGTTAATCCAGTATTTCATGATAGATCTAAACACATTGACATCTGGTATCATCATATCAGAGATTCTGTGCAGCGGAAGATCATGTTACTTTCATACATTCCCACGGAGGATCGGGATGCTGATATCTTGACGAAGGCGCTCACCAGGAGCAAATTCGAATACCACAGAGGCAGGATAGGGGTGGCAGATAATCCTTATCTTGTTGAGAGGGAGTGTTGAGATTGCAACAAGATGATGAGCTTAGTGAAAAGAGTCGCCTTCACTAAGTGGGCCCGCAGGCTATTTTTGGCGCAAAGTCTATTTTTAGACTATGTCTATTTTTAGACATATGGATCATGTTCTATGAGTTGCAGGATGCTATTTGTAGATGGTTGGTCAAGTTGGAAAAATAGATCGACTTCTATTTTTAGAAATATTGGATGGAATATATTTTTAGATTGCCAGTCTAAAAATAGATATGTCGGATATTATTAGCTCTTAATAATATTTGGACTATAAACATTATCTTATTCTCTTGGAGCACTTCAGTTAAGTGCACAGATGTGGCACAGGAGCTGACAGAAGGAATTACGCTATTCCTAAGGGTTAAATGGAGCTATTGCATGGATACTTCAGTTAGAACTCATGTGAGAGAGTTTGGTGGAGTTGATTGAGGAGTTAATGGAGTTGTGTTCAGTTTAACTAATCTAAACATAGTTGAACTAGTTGTATTTAGTCTAACTCATTAATACACTAGTGAAGAGTGGTGTGAATTAATTATTAATTAATTCACTAATTATAAACTCATTAATCAACTAAAGAATACATCAGTTAACTTCAGTGCATGGACAGTTTCAGCGGAGACCAGTGCAGAGATAGGTGAAAGAGCAGGTTAACTATCAGTTTTGACTATACTGTTGCATATTTGCAACAACCAGTGATTGGAGAAGCCCATGAGGATTGCACAGTACAAGCCAGGTGGTTCAAGTTATTTAATGAGCCATCCTATAGCATTGATTACGCAATAGAGGCTGGCTATCAGGTGGCAGATATTGGAGCATGTGTTTTTCTAGATCTAGCTTGATTAGTGTGTAGCAATTCGAGGTTGTGTGGAGAGCTTGTGAGGAGATTTGTACAATGATTGTTACATGATCTCTATGACATATAATATACAGATAGTTGGGGGTTTTTAGCTATAAGCTTTCCCATGAAATATTGTGTTCATATGTGTGATTGTTTATGGTTTTAATGTGCGCATGCGATTGTTTTTATTTCCACAATTAATGATCAATGGTAGAAGAGATTATGTATTGTGCATGAAGTTAAAATAGTGTGTGATCAGGAGAATCTTGGTGAATAATATATCAGTTATTCAAATTTCTACATTTAAAAAATATAAAGTATGTGTTAAACTGATTCACCCCCCCCCTCAGTTTAACCAAAGATTCAACAATATCGGGGATGATCGCAAATGAAGAAAAGTCAAGTATATATTTCTCATATCGGGATCGCGTGTGCATCGAACAGGTTGGGAGGATTTTTAATTTCAGAACCTGTCCTCTTGCGGATGGCCTGACCTACTTAGGTTTTCGACTCAAACCCTCGTGTTATCGGCTGGCTACCTAGAAATGGCTCATTGATAAGTATCATAAGAGGATCAACAGTTGGTTGCTTAAATGGTTTTCAAAGGGTGGTAAGCTGACCCTGGTGCAGGTTGTCCTTCAACAATTAACTATTTACTAGGCCCAACTTTTTATGATCATGAAATCCATTTTAAACAGAATTAAGACCTCTGTGAAAATTTTATGTGGGACTGGGGTAGGGGGGAAGGAAATACCATATTTCCAAATGGGAACTTCTTACTTTGCCAAAGGATCAAGAGGGTTGGGGACTTCTAAATATTGACACTTTCAAACATCCATCATTGATTTTATGGAGATGTTTACACACCCGGGCATTTGGCAAGATATCATGAGATTCAAATATCTGATGACACAAAACCTGGAAGATCTGTTTATTTCGGGATGGGGGAACACTAATAGGGGGTCACATATATGGAAGGGGTTTAGGAAATTATGGCCTCTGTTCCTCCAGAATTTGAAATGGAATTTGGCAATGGCCAGAAGATATTGATCGGGGAGGGGGGCATTTAGGGACTTCCTCTGGATACCTTCATTAATGTACAATTGGGGAACTTTCTCTGTGGAAGAGGAATATTCTATCTTTCACAGGTTATCCAACAATGGAAGGAGGGGACCCCAAGGTGGAAAGAGGTCGGGGATATTGGACTATATGGACAAATGGTTGTAGAGTGGACAAAATACATGGAATTTTTAATAGGCATGGGTTGGTGGCGGAACGCTTTCGGGGACCAAATCACGTGGGGTGGAATTTTAAACAGAGGTCAAATCAGCACGAGGGAAGCTTACAAAGAAATGGTCAACATCCAATGTGGGCAAACATGTAAATGCTGGTTCACGGAGATTTCGAAGGTGAAAACCCAGACAAAAACCATCATTTTCTTGTGGTTTGTCTCAAAAGATAAAATATGACTTGGACGAATCTTATGAGGAGAGGAAATATTGGACCTGGATCTACTATCTCTGCATGGTTGTGGGTGAAGATAACAAACACTTGTTTTATAACTTTGTTTTCGCGCGAAATGTAAGAACCATTATGTGTAAAAATATCAAATTCCTGGATCATGAATATCAGTCTATAATGGAATGCACTAGTTGGTGGTTTTCAAAAGGTAAGGACTTTAGAATCATTCCTCTCACCTTTCATTGGAGGATGTGGAGTTGTAGGAACAAGTGGATTTTTGAAGGTCAGCAATGCACTCCCATGTGGATTGCATCACAAATCATAAACACTTGGGGGGAATTGAAGACTCAACAAAAGCCACCTCACGATCTCTCTATAAGACTGAGACCCTATGAAATCCATTATCCCGTGGGTTTCTTTGATGAAGCGGCACATAACAGTAGGTGCAAATGCAGTGCTTGGCTTATGATCACTCCACAATGCCATTACAAAATATACTAGTTCGGAGGAAAGGGGACCAATATGAGGGCAGAGATGTTGGCATTATGGGGTCTTTTATGGTTCACTAAACAACTATACATCAACAAGCTCTAGATTTTTGGGGATTCTAAGATCCTTATCGACCATCTGAATCATAGAAACCCTTTGGCGCCTGGCCATTTAACGGCCTAGATGGATAGGATTGCAGAGCTGGTTAAATCTTTCTCCAATGTTTCTTTCACCCACATCTAGAGGGAGAAGAACGTGATTGCAAATAGCTTATCCAAGAAGGGGTTGAGGCGTACTTTTGGGGAGATGCACTATGACCTATCAGATGGTTCTAGTTGTGGGGCAAATGGTACCGTCAAATCCTTCTGAACATCCAACACTCGCCAGGAACAACGGATCATTGTTTATGTGGAAATGGTGCTCCTCATAGTCGGGTTGTTCATCCTGCCATTGGACAACACTTACACACCGATATTGAATGTTTGACCGAACTCTGATGATTTTTGTTTCTTTAGATGGACTAAAGAGTGAAAACACTCTAATGGGAAGTGCCCAAAGATAAGGCACAAGGAAAATGGAAGTTGATGAAGGACTATAGCTCCCTAGGTGGTATATGCTATGACGTCGATAAAAAAAATTGTTTTTGATATTTTAAAGAACGTGATGCTCACCAAAACCAATGTAAAACACGATTTTCTTGTTGATTGTCACAGAGGTTTATGGCACTATATAGTTTTCATTTTGAGAATTTTCAGTGCAATACTCAGTAATATGATAGAAATTTATAAATTTGTGCTAGTATATTATATATGCCAAAAGTTTCCTCCGAAAAAAAATAAAATATAAACTATTTCTATTAAAAAAATTCCAAATACAAATTAAAAAAATATAAAAAATATTATTTAATTATACCAAAAATTTTCAATAATATAATCACATCTTATCGAAAAATAATATTCACACGAAACTCCTCTTAAGTTAATAAACCAGGTGAAGAATATAACAACATTCTTTCGCACTTAAACCCAATTAATATTTAAACCTTTAGTTTATATAATACATTTAAATAATAATTAAAAATTATATGAATAAATTATATTGAAGGGCATGATAGACGCATGGCATGAATTAATAATTTTACGAATCATAATTCATCGTCATTAGAAGACCGGCATTCACGTGAGTCTGATAATCACAGTCCCCAACAATAGCATCTATGTAAAGCAATAGCATACCCCAACACAAATCACCACCCACGACATTATACACACTTTCCCGTGAGTCTTTGTTCACATTTCTCTGTGCTCCTTCCATAATTCGAGTGATCACTGATAACAAAAGTATGGCACCTTTGCCATCTGCAATTTTTGTTACAGTACTGGTGGTGACGATGCATTCATTAATTGCTGTTTCTGCATCCTGCATTTTCATCTTTGGGGATTCGCTTGTGGACACAGGCAACAACAACCACATCACCACGCTTGCGAGGGCCGACATCTGGTACAATGGCATCGACTTCGCCAATCACTTTCCTACTGGCAGGTTCTGCAATGGTAGAACTATTCCAGATTTTCTCGGTATATTGAACCCCATATTCCTTCCATTCTTTCTTGTTCTTGAAATTTTATCTCTGCAGTCAATGGAATAACTGTGATCTCATTTTGGTTGCAGCCCAAATGATGGGGTTATCAATTCCAATACCCTATTTAGATCCCCGGGCAAATGGGACCAACTTACTCGGAGGGGTTAACTTTGCTTCCGGGGGCTCTGGAATTCTTCCATCCACTGGCTACAAATATGTGAGTAGAGTAGAGTCTAGACTACTTCTGGAATCACGGTAAAGGTAAGAACTCTGATAAACTATTGGTTTGCAGATTGGTAGAACTCCTTTCGACAGGCAGATCGAATATTTTGAAGACATTAAGAAAAAGTTGGCTTCCATTATGGATCCCCAAGACGAAAATGTTCATCATTTCATATCTGAAGCTCTTTTTTATATCAACATTGGAAGCTTGGATTACATTTCTAACTACTTTCTCAGTGACTCCAAAGTTTCTCAGCTCTATAGCGTTGCCGAATATCAACAGCTGCTCCTTAGAAGGTTTGCAGATCAGTTTAGGGTAAGTTTATTAATTTTTTTGGGTTAGCTTATTTATTTGGATTTGAATCTTAAATCTCATTGTCTACCTAATATGAAGTATTATTGTGATCAAATATCTCATTGCAAATTGCAAATGTTGAATAGTAACTTTCCTAGTAAAACCTAGAATGCAAATCATCGTAGATTTTTGGGTTTATCTGAGTGTCTTAGATATCATGAAATTGAATAATAGCATTCCTAGTCAAACCTGGGATGCAAATCATCGTAGATTTTTGGGTTTATCTGAGTGTCTTAGATATCATGATATTTCAGCATAATTCATGCTTATTTTTGGGTGCAGAAATTGTATGACTTGGGAGCGAGAAAACTTGTAATATCGAATCTAGGGCCTTTAGGCTGCACGCCTTTGATGATTAGTTTAGAAAAGCTTGATAATGGAAGCTGCGTGGGTTACGCCAATGGCATCATCTCAGATTTCAACAGAGGTTTGGAAAATTTGGTCAAAAATAAATTGCAGAATCAGTTTTCTGACGCACGATTTGTTGTGAGCGATAACTACGCCATCCTTAGTGAAATAATCAACAATCCTTCTGCATATGGTGGGTCTATCTTATATCCTTATCCACTCTGTAATTCTTTCTTATTAGATATTGTCATATTTATGAGATTCTGGTGAATGCAGGATTCAAATATGTGAATGAGAGCTGCTGTGGACTGGGACACCTGAGAGCGGAATTCCCTTGTAGTCCCATTTCAGGATTGTGTTTCCACCGTGCAGATTATGTCTTCTGGGACGCTTTTCATCCCACAGAAGCCCTTAATTCCATACTGGCTGCAACTCAATATGTTGGCTCACCTCAATTCATAAGACCTGTCAATCTCAAGCAACTGATGAATATTTTGTGAGATGTAGAAGATCCGAATGGTCTACATCTGTGTAATTTCAATTCCAGTCTCCTTTTTAGAGTTGTTGGCATGTATGGACAATTCCAGTAATTACATAATGCGCCTGTTGAATTGACATTCAAAAAATGAAAATGTGAATCTGCGTATAAGTGAACTTAATCCGTAGATATGTTTAGGGTTGCTTCACAAAAAAATTCAGATTAAAATTTGATGTACATGTGTAGGAAACCTTATATGTAGTGGAATCTCCAAAGGCAGAGGGAGAGATCACAATAAACGCTGATTATATTGATAATATAAACAGTACATATTCAACAACATTCTCAACTTCTGAGAGATAGTGAGAGATCAATCAATATGCCAGAGCAAACAGTACTCGTAATGAAAGAGCAAAACTGTGAGCAGTAATCTGGCTGCCACATTTTGGTGATGATAAATACATCCCATAACACCACAAATTTCTGTCCTTAGCAATAAGACATGAACAGTGAGGACAATGATTAGTAGAAAGAACATATAATGCTTATACATAAAGGTGACTATTTTAAAAGCAAGTATAGCTAAGGATATTATGGGATTTTCCATGACGAAGGGATATATCGTTAGGATAGCACATCCCATTGTGAGGTAAAGACTATGTATAGGCTCGCTTGAGAAAAAAAGTAACCATGCAGGCCTGAATCAACAACCATCCATTCCTTCGATAAAAAGAAATAACCAAGTTCGCTTGAACTGATTGAAAACATCTTGACAAGAAAGCAGAGCTGATAAACTTGAATATGTGGACAACAGGCATATGAGTAGGAGAATACAAAAGCTGGCTCGCTTGATGTACTTCAGCAGGCTCGCTTGAGGAAACGTCTACAGGCTTGCTTGATAGGAGATGAGCATAAGATAAGGCAGAACGATATGTTGAAACTTTGACTGGATATCCACCTATTGTCTTGTAAGAAAAGGAGAGCATATATCCGACATAACGACCGACATTCTGAAGAAAAAATAGAACTAGGATAAAGTTGATGACAATAGCCAAAACCTTGTGGACACAAAAGTAATGAGAAAGAACAAAAACTATGCATAGATAGGAGCGAGGGAAGTAGGTGGCAGAAAGAAGAATCATAAGACGCAGAGACTCATGGAATGGGGATGGATGACGCCTCCGTGGGTACACCATCTCTGAAGTGTTCAATCGTCATGGAACCGAAATCTGCCAGAAGACCCCGTTTAGAAAGACGATCTGCACGAGTATTATTTTCACGGTATACATGGGAAATAACAGGGCAATCCAATCGCCTCCACAGTCTTCGAACTCTGTCCATCCATCCTTGTAGACATGGAGACATCATGTGATATTCATTTGTGACCCATCCAATGACCAATTTTGAGTCCCCGTATATACTGATATTCTGGAATTGAAGATCATATGCAAAGAAGAGGCCACCCCAAAGAGCCATTATCTCAGCCTTGTTGTTAGACCCTGGACCCCCGTTCCAGAATATGTGATACCGTTCCAGATTTGACAGCTTGATCCAAACTCCACATCCAGTGATCCCATCCGCCGATGCACCATCAAAGAAGATCGTAGGTAAGGATATCTCGTGTGGTCTAATGCGGCGAGAGCCATCCATGATCGAAGGAGTATGCTGTACACGATCATCCATCCATATTTTAATGGCCAGATAGACACGGTGAATTAAGAAGGGGTGGCCCTCAAAGATAAGATTATTCCTAGCTAGCCAGATCTCCCAAACGAGAAAAAAGGGGAGGGAGTTATATTTAGATATTAGCTTGTCGCAATCATAAGCTGCTGAAATGAAATCCATCAGGGTCCAGTCCGGATTAATAAAGAAAGGGCTAAACAGCTTCCATATAGCCACAGATTTCTGGCAGGTGAAAAATAAATGAGATATGGATTCTTCCCCCATTCCACAAAGGGCACATCGACTGGGACCTTGAAACCCTCGCTTCATAACGCTGTCCCATGTGAGTACCTTGCTTTGCCATACCAGCCAACCAAAGAGGATTATTTTGGTAGGAATGTTACGGTGCCAGAATGGAGAGAATAACCTGGTTGCATATGCCTGTAGAGACTGGGCATTAATAAATAGATAAATTTCCTGAACAATGAGTGTGTCCTCCTTAAGAAGGCCATTCCAAACAATCCGATCACCACCCCTAGCGTAGCAAAAACCAGCACTTCTGAGACAATCCCGTAGCAGATCGCACTCAATAGCATTCGCACCAATCAACTCCAACTGGAAAGCAGATTTGAAAATGGGAGCAACAACAATCCAAGTATAAATGGTTTGAGATAAATACATTATACCCAACTGGGCCAGTGTATGGATAAGGTGGGGCGATGGAGCAAAATCAAAAGACAAAGACAGAATGCCAGAAGTTCCAATTGGGATACGACCACTGTCCCGGAATTGCCAAATGAGCCGACAGTGTAGATGGGGCAATATTTTCTTAAAACTACTCCATATGAAAGAAATATTGCGCGGGAAAGTAATAGAGTTGCAAAGGATCATATAAAGGACATCGCCATCCACATACTTGGCTCTTGTAATGTTAGACCATATGCTCGAACCATTAATGACCCGCCATAATGATTTAATAAGAAGGGCGCAATTAAAATCCCCGGTATTCAGTATACCCCAACCATCTCTATCCTTAGGCCTGCATAAGAGCTCGAGATGGCAAAGATGCAATTTTTTATCCATATCTGCCCCACCCCATAGAAAACGAGTTATAATACCATTGATACTGCTAACCACATCAGACGGCAGGACAAAAAGATGACCCCAGTAAACCATCATTTGAGATAATATAGCTTGAATCATAATAAGACGACCTCCCATGGATAGCCAGTGGTGAGTCCATCTGCGGATCCGAGCACAGAATATGTCAACAAACCAAGACCAATCTCTAATTTTATAACCGCATGGTTTGATAAAACATCCCAGATATTTGAAACTCATGGCCGCAAATCTATACTCAACACCCAGAAAATCCGTAATGAACATAACCTCATTTATGTCCCCGTGTTCATATATGATAAAGGATTTATCACTATTAATACCCAGACCCGAGGCAGATTGAAAGCGCATGAACATAATATGAATGTAGAACCAATGATTACACTTCAGATAGCCAAACAACAACAGATCGTCAACAAAAAGAGAATGTGAAGATGACACAGTATTAGAGAAAGAAAATCCCTTAATATAGCCCTTCTGCTCGTCACTGTGCATTAGCTTGCTGAAGCCATCCATAATGAGAATGAAAATCAACGGTGATAAGGCGCAACCCTGCCTCAAGCCACGACCCGCCTCAAAAAATGTGGTAGGCATACCATTAACAATGACGGCATAACGAACAGTGGAGACGCAGGCCATAATCCAACGGATAATGGAAATAGGAAGACCAACTTTGATCAAAACAACCCTGATGTAAGACTAGTCCACCGAGTCATATGCCTTATGCAGATCGACTTTCATGACCAAAGCCTCCTTTTTACCCACGTGCATAGAATGAAGAACTTCTTGTGCAATGGATATGGCGTCGTGAATAGATCGTCTCTTTAGAAAACCGAATTGTTCCTTTGATATATTGCTAGAAAGGACCTCTTTAATTCGGTTAGCAATAATCTTTGATATTATCTTGTATATAAGATTACAAAGTGCAACAACAACTGTAGAGGGCCGTAGAGGTTTTCCCTTATACCAAAATTAATATAAAATGTGTAAGTGTTGGTAAACTTCTAAGCTGATAATTAAGATCCTCAAGATGGAAATTATGAATTCCATAAAAGTGTGATAATTACTTCAACAACAACATACTGCTACATACTGTGTAGCAATAGGAGGGCCAGTTCGTGTTGGGGTTCACGGGCGGGCATTTCCTTTAAAATAAACACGGTGGTCCGCTCGATACTTGCAGTTGCAATACGACTAGGTCTGCTTATGTGGTGAATACAAACAGCTTATCACGGAATACGTACTAGTAATACTAGGCATCAGGTCCCCTCGTTTTTCATCGTTACACTAAATATTTTGGCAATGTTTTTGAAGCTTAAAATAAATATTCCAAGATCTGAGATTCAAACTGTAATGTTCGTGTCGATCTGCGATGTTGTTTCTGGGAACAAGATGCTCGTGGCATGCTCGAGTATGGACCATTGGATACCATACCCAATCATGCAGAGGATTTAAAGCTGTTGGAATATTTAAAATTCCAAAACAACAATGGAGAATAAAAATCCCCTCTTCAACACAGAGAAAATATTAAAAATTTCTTCACTGGAGACAGAGTTTTCACTCTAAAAACTATTTCATTAAACTTCAAAAACTTGGTTACAAAATCACCTCTGACTGAGGGAATACAAAAAAGCTTTGACTGCTTCAAAACACAGTTCAAGACAAAACTCACACTCTCTAAAATTTCACTCTATCTGTGCATTCATAACTCACTGCTGTGTGTTGGAAAAATACTCTGTCTCTTCAAAAAATGAATGCACTGCTGTGCAATTCAAATTTTACACTGCTGTGTGTAAAAATAAAAACTTACAATGTCATTTTCTCACAGGCCTTTTTCAACTCTTTATATTAAAATAAAACTTATTTTAAAAACTTAAAACAAAAGTTCCGCCTATACCATATGATGTATATATGGTGTGATGTTAAGATAAAAAAAACATAAACCAGTTTTAAACTGTTTTGGGCTCCACCATTTCGAAAACCAACGCATATGTAATATATCATATGTTGAACCGTACGTAAATTCTTTTAATACAACGTTTCAGCAATCAACCAAAAATCGTTAAGCTTTGCAAACGAACCCTTTAAAAAAAAATTATCCGCCGGACTTGAAGATATATTTAACCAATCTGCATAATGATTTCGAGTCACAAAAGACCCCGTTGACGTCACCTAAATTGTGACGCGAAATTTCTATTAAATCTGCTTTAAGAGTTTTCTCGGGTCCGATTTTGGGCAGTCGTACGGACGGCTGAGTGTGATGCGAAATTTCTTAATCAAATCCAGCCTAAACTTTTCAGGTCCGGGTTCGTTGTTAAGTTTTCTCCGTTTCCAAAAAATAATACAACGATGAATTTGACTGCTCACTGTTTTTAGCAAGCGGCTCGCGTACAAAAAACTGCAGATGGAAATGGAAGGCGGCGTACTGAACTTTGCACAGTTGAAAGTAATTGTCAACACTCCTCCTTACTTTCAGCTGCTGGGTTATCAGTCATACCTAGAAATTTCCTCAAAAACTCAAAACTCTTCTGCCCCAATGGCTTGGTCAGAATGTCTACAAACTGCTCCTGAGTTTTGCAGTGTTCCAAAAAAATTTCACCATTGTTTACCAATTCTCTGATGTAATGAAACTTTGTGTCAATGTGTTTCGTTCTCTTGTGAAACACAGAATTCTTCGATAATGCAATAGCTGAGCTATTGTCACAATAAATCACTGTTCCTTTTACCTACTCTTGGCACAAACTTCTTAACATCCTCCTCATCCAAATTGCTTGACACACTGCTGTTGTAGCTGCCACATATTCTGCCTCTGCTGTAGACAATGCTACAATGGGATGTTTTTTAGAAGCCCATGAAATGGCTCCTAAACCCATGTGAAAAACATAACCGGAAGTGCTCTTCCGATCATCTACACTTCCAGCCCAATCACTATCAGTGTATCCAACTAAATCTGAATTTTCTGAAGTAGTATATAAAACACCAAACCTTTTTGTACCTTTAACATACCTCAGAATTCTCTTCGCTGCCTGCCAATGTGCATCCTTTGGCTTCTCCATGAATCTGGAAATCAAACTAACAGCATGCATTATGTCGGGCCTAGTTGCAGTCAAATACATGAGGCTGCCAACTATGCTCTTATACAAGCTAGGATCAAAATCCTTGTTGTTGTCCTCTCTGCTGAGTTTTAATCCTAGCACTGTGGGAGTGATCGCTGCTTTGCTCTCCTGCATATTAAATCTTTCCAGCACTTCATTAACATATTTTGTCTGTGAGATAAAAATCCCATTTTCATCTTGTTCTACTTCTATTCCTAAGAAGTATCTCAACAAACCCATGTCAGTCATTTCAAATTCTTCTTTCATGACTGTTTTAAAATTTTCAATAAGGTAAACATCATTACCCGTGAAAATAACATCATCAACATATAAAACTACAATCAACATTTTACCATCTTTTTCTTTGATGTAGAGGGTGGGTTCTCCCTCACACTTTTCAAATCCATTTTCCAGTAGATAGGAATCTATCCTGCTGTACCATGCTCTTGGTGCTTGCTTCAGCCCATAAAGAGCTTTCTTCAACTTGCACACTTTGTGCTCTTGGCCTTTCTTTTCATAGCTGAGAGGTTATTCAATGTAAACCTCTTCCATTAACACTCCATTTAGGAATGTTTACTTCACGTCCATTTGGTAAACTTTCCACTTGTTTTGTGCTGCTATGGACAGCACTGCTCTCACGGTTTCCATTCTTGCAACCGATGCGAAATTTTCCTCATAATATATCCCATGCTTCTGCTTATACCCTTTGACAACAAGCCTTGCCTTGTGTCTCTCTATTTTTCCTTTAGCATTACTCTTGGTCTTGTAGACCCATTTAACTCCAATGACATCTTTACCTTTTGGGAGTTCAACCAAATCCCATGTCTTGTTTCTTTCTATGGCATTAATCTCCTCATCCATAGCTTCTATCAATTTCGTATCCTTAATATCTTCTTCGAAATGAACAGGATCATCAACATGACAATATAAACCAAACAAAGAATTGATACCTTCATTTGCTGCCTCTTGTGCATAAATGTCATTCAAATTTCTGAACTTCTTACCTCTTTCACTAGGTGTACAAATGCTTGAAGAAGCACTTGAATTTCCTCCTTGTGGTGTGCTTGGAGAAGAACTCTCATTTCTCCTCAAGGGTGTGCTTTGCTGCTCTTGTGTTGGTGCTGCTGTTTGGGGATGTATTTCAGCCAATTCATCATCATTTTCATCATGAGATAAACAGTGTTTAACATTCACTATTTTCTCTATGCTTCCATCCCAAGCTTCCTCCTTAATAAACTGAACATCTCTGCTCACAATAAACTTCTTGGTGGATGGGTTATATAACCTGTAGGCCTTGGATTCCTCACTGTATCCAATGAAAATACATTTCTCCCCCTTGCTGTCCAACTTCTTCCTTAGCTGATCCAGTATGTGTGCATAAGCCACACATCCAAAAACCTTCATGTGTGTGACACCTTGCTTTGTGCCACTCGATGCCTCTTCTGGCACTTTGTTCATTACTGCTTTTGTAGGGCACCTATTCAAAATGTATGATGCACAATGTACAGCTTCAGCCCAATAATCATTAGGCAAATGCTTTGCCTTTAACATACTCCTCACCATGTCCATTATGGTTCTATTCTTCCTTTCGGCTACTCCATTTTGCTGCGGAGTATATCTAGTTGTAAACTTCTTTTGAATACGATTTTCTCTACAAAAACGTAGAAAATCTTTAGAGATATACTCACCTCCTCTATCAGTCCTTAGAACTTTGATGTGCAGCCCACTCTGGTTTTCCACAAGTGCTTTGAAATTGCAGAATTTTTCAAACACTTCACTTTTATTTTTCAAAAAGTAAACCCAAGTTTTTCTTGTAAAATCATCTATGAATGTTAACATGTAGTGGTTGCTAGAAAGTGATGGAGTTTGCATCGGTCCACACAAATATGAGTGGAAAATATCTAAGGGTGCCTTTGCCCTTATGCTTTTCCCAGAAGGAAAACTTTCTCTGTGTTGTTTCCCCAAGATACAACCTTCACAAAGGCTGTCTGGCTTCTCTATCAACGGTAAACCTCTTACCATTCCTTTTCTGTTCAACAAATTAAGACCTCCAAAGTTGAGATGTCCAAATCTCAAGTTCCACAACCAATTTTCATCTTTTGGTTCGCTTTGGATAGCCTCTTGTGTCACTGCTGCTATCTTTTCTTCATTCTTCAAATCTGCTCTCATTCTAAGAGGGAACATCCTGTTCCTTGTCATTTTTACTTCAGCAATACATTGTTTGCTGGGTGGTTTGTCCATGATGGTACAAACATCATCCTCAAAAAATACATTATACCCCTTTTGAACAAGCTATCCAATACTTAAGAGGTTACACTTCATTCCTAGAACATAATACACATCTGCTATGGATTTATTTGCACCTTTCTTTGTTAAAACATTTACTTTTCCTTTTCCCATAACAGAAACTTTGCTATCAATTCCTAGTGTGACTTGTGACTTCACACTCTCATCTAGCATAGAAAACATTGCTAAGTTTCCTGTCATATGGTTACTGCAACCGGAGTCTAGAAACCATAAATCCTCATTCTTTTCTTCAGCCATATTACAAGCCAAAAACAAATTATCTTGGCTGATATTTTCTCTAGTGAAATTTGCACTAGTTCTACTTCCCATATCATGCTGTTTCTTTCTACATTCATTAGCATAATGACCATATTTTTTACAATAGTGACATTGGACATTGGACTTATCATACCTCTGTCCTTGAGCATTCTGCTGACCACTCTGCTGGCTGCTGCCTTGGCCTTGATGCTGATTTGGATTGCTGCCCCTTCCTTGAGCATTTGCTCAACTGTTCCTTCCACCTCTATTTTGGCTTTTGCCTCTTCCTCTTTTGTTTCCTCTGCCTTGCCCTCTTCCTCTTCCGAAAGACATCTGGGTCTTAAAGGCATGTTCCAGAGATGAGTTTTCACTTCTACCCAATCTCTGCTCATGAGTCTTCAGCGATGCATGTAGCTCATCCACTGTGAACTTTGTGAGATCCTTAGTCTCCTCTATGGTGGTGACAATCACATCGAATCTTGAGGGTAGACTCCTCAAGAGTTTTTCCACAATCCTCTTATCTTCAAGATTCTCTCCATGAGATCTTATTTATGTGAACATTCCAATCACATGAGTGAAGAATGAGTCAATAGTATCTGAAACTTTCATGCAGAGAGTTTCAAAGTCTCTCCTCAACAACTGAAGTTTTGTTGTCTTCACTTTTTCCATGCCTTGATAGGCTGTCTTGAGAGTTTCCCATGCTTCTCTGGATCTCTTGGCTGCTGCTATCCTTGGAAACACACTCTCATGCACTGCTTGATACAATAAGAAGAGAGCTTTGGATTCTTTCTTCTTATTTCTCTTCAGCAACTCTTTCTCTGCCTGAGTTAAAGCTTCAAAATATTCTTCATCTGCTGGCTCTTCAAAGCCATCCTCAACAAATTCCCATAAGTCTTGGGAGACAAATAGAGCTCTCATAGTTATTGACCAGTAGTCATAATTTTTCCCATTAAATTGTGGGAGGTGGATATTTCCCATACCCATACCAGTGCTGGCTCCATCCATGCCGCACTCTTAACTATGATTCAAAAAACACTTGACTTTGTATTTAAAATAACTGACTGTTCTGCAACAGTAACACAAAATCTGTATAGAGAGATACCTTTGGATTATTCTTGACTGAGTCTTCACACTGCTGGAGAAGCTGCTGCAACAAAGAACTCCTTTCCTTCAGCTTCTTTGATCTTCAAAGAGCCTGGACTAGCTCCGATACCATGTTGGAATATTTAAAATTCCATAACAACAATGGAGAATAAAACTCCCCTCTTCAACACAGAGAAAATATTAAAAATTTCTTCACTGGAGACAGATTTTTCACTCTAAAAACTATTTCATTAAACTTCAAAAACTTGGTTACAAAATCACCTCTGACTGAGGGAATACAAAAAAGCTTTGACTGCTTCAAAACACAGTTCAAGACAAAACTCACACTCTCTAAAATTTCACTCTATCTGTGCATTCACAACTCACTGCTGTGTGTAGGAAAAATACTCTGTCTCTTCAAAAAATGAATGCACTGCTGTGCAATTCAAATTTTACACTGCTGTGTGTAAAAATAAAAAATTACAATGTCATTTTCTCACAGGCCTTTTTCAACTCTTTATATGCCTCAACACTTTTACAAAATAAAAAAAACTATATTAAAATAAAATTTATTTTAAAAACTTAAAACAAAAGTTCCGCCTGTACCATATGATGTATATATGGTGTGATGTTAAAATAAAAAAAACATAAACCAGTTTTAAACTGTTTTGGGCTCCACCATTTCGAAAACTAATGCATATGTAATATATAATATGTTGAACCATATGTAAATTCTTTTAATACAGCGTTTCAGCAATCAACCAAAAATCGTTAAGCTTTGCAAACGAACCCTTTAAAAAAAATTATCCGTCAGACTTGAAGATATATTTAACCAATCTGCATAACGATTTCGGGTCACGAAAGACCCCGCTGACGTCACCTAAATTGTGACGCGAAATTTCTATTAAATCTGCTTTAAGAGTTTTCCCGGGTCCGATTTTGGGCAGTCGTACGGACGGCTGAGTGTGATGCGAAATTTCTCAATCAAATCCAGCCTAAACTTTTCAGGTCCGGGTTCATTGTTAAGTTTTCTCCTTTTCCAAAAAATAATACAGCGATGAATTTGACTGCTCACTGTTTTTAGCAAGCGGCTCGCGTACAAAAAACTGCAAATAGAAATGGAAGGCGGCTTACTGAACTTTGCACGGCTGAAAGTAATTTTCAACAAAAGCTTTGCAGACGGGTTAGTGTTAAACGATATTTTCCAATAAGTTTACCAGTGATCTCATGAGTCATGAATCTTTTCATCTTTTATTGCTTTTGTATAATCATGTATTAAAAGCCCTAAATTCCATTACATTAATCCGGGAGTGAAGCTCAGTCAGCGAAGCAATATTCTTGAACATTGAACGCTTTTGAACCTCGGAATCGTATTACCTTTGTTGAGGGAACAATGGTGGCTTGTGAGCCTTCTTTACATTTTTGTGGCATCTTAATAATAATATATTTTTCTTATTTATTAATAATAATAATAATTTTTAGATTTATAGTTTGCAATTAATAAGATTTTGCAATGATTTAGTAACATTTTCATTATCTTCTTGAGTTTAGCTCAATCATTCACAAAGTTATTCAGAAAAGTAAATTGAGTTTTGAATTTGCTAGCTTTTATATTGGTTGGAAAATGCCTCTTGGTTAGGACTTCTACTTGGCCTATCTCCTACTCTTTTTGGTATTTAAATCGATAAGCTAGAGGAGTATCTAGAAACTACAGGTTGCAAGGGCACCAAGCTGTATAATCATTACTCTTATCCTTTATGTTGATGATGTCATTTTTCTTGCAAAAAGCCATGATTACCTAGACAGGTAGCATAGGACTCTTCATGTCTAGTGCTCCAAGATGGGTATGATAGCTAACACCGACAAGACTAAAGTCATGATCATTAAATCCAAAAAGATCACCCATGGTAGTTTCATCTATGATAACCATTGTCTTGAGCAGGTTTATTCTCATAAATATTTGTGTATTGGCTTTCCTCATCAGCTCAACTAGAATTATAGCAACGAGAAAAGAATTATTGGAGGTTGGAAAGCTTATTATGAGCTTGAAAACAATTGTAAGTAGTTTGATATTTACAATTGGAGTAAAAAGTTTCCTCTTTGAGACTCTCGTCACCCCTGTTGTCATATACGGATGTGAAATTTGAGGTTGCAGTATATCTAGAGAGTCATGGAGAAAGATTGAGATGATCCAAAAGAAATTCATAACCTATAACCTCAAGATCAAGGGAAATACTCCTTATCCTATCCTCTTGATCGAAGTTGTCATGTCCCCCATTGAATGTACGTCTATGTTTAGATATCTAATGTATAAGAAGAAGCTTTACAACATGGGATCCAAGAGGCTCCCAAAAATTTCTTCGTGACTTTAGTCAAAACCCCCACTTACGCCTCAAGCGTAGGTGGCATAATGATGCCCAGTCTTGGCTCAACCTTTGGGGGATAAAGTAGGACATCATCATGGGTAGCAAGGATAGTATCATAGATACTATTACCTCCAAGTTTAAGGACAAGATGTGGGATGATAAGGAGCTGGAGGATAAAAGGAAGGTAAGATACTATAAGGAGGTGATCAACCCCACCCTTGATAACCAAAATTATCTCTCTAGGTTGACTAGCACTAAGAATAAAATGAACATCGCTAGGATAAGAAATAATTCTCATGAGCTTCGGAGTGAGACCGGGTGGTGGTCTACACCCAAGACTCCCTCAGACGATAGAATCTGTCAAATTCGTGATACTACGAAGGTGGAAGATGAAAATCACTTCTTTTTAGACTGCTTAGCTCTTTCCCACGTCCTCTATCAATTCCCTATCAACAACCACATCTCTAATCTTAGGAGACCACCCATATGCACTTGCATGTGATGAGTCAACAACCTTTGGTTTGGTTTAAGTTATATAAGATTGTCTCAAGAAAATTTTAAAGTTCAATTTAAAAGTTTGTTGTGAATTAGAATGACATGATAGTGGTTGCAGGAAAAGGTCATTTTCTTGGATGAACGACTTGCACATGGGGGATGGGGTTGTAGAAATTATATAACCAATGCGTTATATATCCAATATTCTTTTGATCACACACTATTTTAACTTCATGCACAATACAAAATCTATTCCACCATTGATCATTATATGCAGAAATTAAATCAATTGCATGCACACATTGAAACCATAAAAATTCACACACATTAACATAGTGTTTTAACGGGAAAGCCTGAAGCTAAAAACCCCAACTATATTTATATAATATATGTCATAGAAATCATGTAACAATCCTCATACAAATATGATCATATCAAGCTCTCAGTACAATACAATTGCTACACACTAATCAGGTCCAATCTAGCAAATCCATGCACCAATATCTGCCACCTGCTAGTCATTTCATCATGTTAACTCGCTAGTAACAAATAATGAATCAGACTAACTTAAATACCCGGACATTAATACTCATTGGAATTTATCAAGTGTTGATGATGCAATCAATGCATCACTATAGTCACAACTCGATAGTCATCTGTCTTCTTCACCTATCTCTCCACCTAGGGTCTCCACCGGGAACCTGCCCATGCACCGTAGTGCTAATCATGTATTCTTTAGTTGATTAATGAGTTATTATTTAGTGAATTAATTAATAATTAATTCACACCACTCTCACTAGTGTATCAATCAGTTAGACTAGATACAACTAGCTCAACTGTGTCTAACTGAGTTAAACTGAACATAACTCCACCAACTATTTCTACAACTCCACCAAACTCTGTCACATGAGTTCTAACCGGAGTCTCCATGTAATAGCTCCACTTAACCCTCAGGAATAGCGTAATTCCTTCTGTCAGCTTCTGTGCCACATCTATGCACTTAACTGAAGTGCTCCAAGAGAATAAGTTAATGTTTGTAGTCCAAATATTATTAAGAGCTAATTATATTCGACATATCTATTTTTAGACTGGCAATCTAAAAATAGATTCTGCCTAATATATCTAAAAATAGAAGTCCATATATTTTTCCAACTTGACCAACCATCCACAAATAGCATCCTGCAACTCATAGAATATGATCGACATGTCTAAAAATAGACATAGTCTAAAAATAGACTTGCGCCAAAAATAGCCTGCGGGCGCACTTAGTGAAGGCGAATATTTTCACTAAGCTCATCATCTTGTTGCAATCTCAACACTCCCTCTCAAAAAGATAGGGATTATCTGCCACCCCGATCCTACCTCTATGGTATTCGAATTTTCTCCTAATGAGCGCCTTCGTCAGAATATCAACATCCTGATCCTCCGTAGGAATGTAAGAAAGTAACATGATCTTCCGCTGCACACAATCTCTGATATGATGATACCGAATGTCAATGTGTTTAGATCTATCATGAAATATTGGATTAACCGAGAGTTTAATGCAACTCTGATTATCACAATATATCACAGTAGGATCTAAGTGTGAACCGAACAACCCGACCAGGATCTTCCTCATCCATATAGCCTCGCATGCAGCCAAAATTGTTGCCATGTACTCGGCCTCCACTGAACTAAGTGCCACGGATCTCTGTTTCCTGCTGTACCAATAAATTACTGTAGACTCTATACTAAAAATCCCTCCAGATGTGCTCTTTCTGTCCTTTGGGCTCCCTGCCCAATCTGCATCCGTGAAGCCATGCAGCTTCACCTCATCTGACTATCTGTACCATAATCCATATCCCGATGTGCCTCTGAGATGTCTCAATACATGCTTGCCTGCCTTCCAAAAGAGCTTGGTAGGCTTAACCATAGCTTGTGAAAGCTGGTTAACAACGTAGCATATGTCCGGACGTGTATTGACTAGATACATGAGCAAACCAACCAACTGTCGGTAAACAGTGGCATCCACTACCTCTGCTGATGTAGCATCCTCTTTCCTCCAACCACTAGGAAGAGGAGTGTCGATAGGCTTGCAGCCTTGCATGTTGAACTTCTCCAGTATCTCCCGGGCATACTTGCCTTGAGACACAAACAGTCCATCCTTCCGCTGCCAAATTTCCAATCCTAGGAAATAATGAAGGAGGCCCAAGTCCTTCATCTCAAACTCCTTTGCAAGATCAGCCTTGCATGAGAGTATCAATTGTTCATCACCCGTCAGTAACAAATCATCTACATAAAGTACAATGATCAACAACTTACCCTCCACCATAATTTGGTATAGGTTCGGATTTGCCTCACTCTTGGTGAATCCAAGACCGATGAAATAACTGTCTATTCATGTGTACCAAGCACAAGGTGCTTGTTTCAGCCCATACAGCGCTCTTTTGAGCCTGCACACATGTGAATCGTTGCTGAAGATTTCGAAACCTTCAGGCTGCTCTATGTACACCTCATCCTCAATTACTCCATTGAGGAACGCAGTCTTCACATCTATCTGATGAATGTGCCAACCCATCTGCGCTGAGAGAGCTAGGATGCTCCGTATGGAAGAATACATTGTGACAGGTGCAAAGGTTTCTTCATAGTTGATCCCCTCGATCTGTGAGAATCCCCAGGTAAAAAATCTTGCCTTTTACTTCTCGATGCTCTCATCAGCAACTTGCTTCACTTTGTAGATCCATCTCGAACCTACCATTGATTTCCCCTCCAGCATTGGGACAATCTCCCATGCACTGTTTCTGACAATCGAATCATACTCTTCCACCATGGCATCTACCCATGCAGGGTCCTCCGTAGCTTCCTCAAAAGAAGATGGTTTTGTCATGATACACTTTCTCATTAGAGCCATGTATCTAGTATATCAGTCAGGTGATTGTCTCTGTCTGCGTTGTGATGTAAGGGCTCCTACATTCTGTGTTGCATCTTGATTCAGTTGCTCAGCTTCTGCAGTGCGCTTCCGCCCTCTGATGTTTTGCGTTGCATGAGTGGTTTCTTCCACTACATGAACCTCCTCTTGTGGCTGATCCACATCCTGAGGCTCATCCTTAGGAACTAGTAGCTCCTCATCTGCATGCAAGTGTATCTCCCTCTCAAGCGACAAATTTGTGGCTTTCTCCTCATGAAATTTGATATCTCGTCGCACAACAATCTTCCGACTGTCTGGAAAATACACACGATAGTTGTGGGGTGTTTCTGTGTACCCCAAAAATATCCCAACCTCTGCGGTCGGCTCCAGCTTCTTCCTAGCATCCTTCGTCACATGAATGTAAACAGGTGAGCCAAAAATCTTCAAATGAGAAATATTAGGCTTCTTACCAGAAACCTCCTCTTCAGTTGTACTCATGCCAAGTACTCTATGAGGAAAATGGTTTTGCACATAAACCGCAGTGTTGCAAGCTTCAACCCACAAGTGTATGGGAAGGCCCTGATCATGCAACATCGCCCGTGCAACACCCACAAACGTTTTGTTCTTTCGCTCCGCGACCCCATTCTGTTGTGGGTTATGAGGCGCTATGAGCTCTCTTCGAATTCCTTCTGTGCTGCAAAAGTATTTGAATTCACCAGAGATGAATTCACCACCATTATCACTCCTAAGAGCCTTCACCTGCTTCCCCAACTCTTTCGCCACCAGTGCCTTAAACTCACAGAACTTTGAGAATGTCTCGCTCTTCTTTTGCATGAAGAAGATCCAGCACTTACGAGAAAAATCATCAACAAATATCACATAATACCTGTGCTTTGATGTCGAAGCTACTGAGAAAGGTCCACACACGTCTATGTGAATTCTCTCAAGTATTTTCGTGGTGCGACTATCCTTCTCATGAAAGGTGGCTTTCACAAATTTTCCCAAATTACATCCCTTGCACTGATCTGACTGCGCAAGTGTACCCTTGGGAAGCCTTGTAGAAATCTGCTACAAAATTTTCAAAGTGCCATGGTGAAGATGGCCCAATCTCCTGTGCCGCAATTCACCCTCATCCCGGCTCACCACTCCTTCTGCTTTGCCTGCCATTGTTGTGCAGCCATCTACCTGCAATTGATAAACCTTCTTGACTCGAACCCCTATCCTATGGGTTTCCCCAGTTGCCTTACTGCACAGGAAATCCTTTCCCTCACTAAAGACAACATCATATCCCTTGTCTTCCAACATCGCCACAGAGATCAGATTCTTCTTCAATCCTGGAACATGCATGACCTCCTTCAAGATGAAAGGTTTTCCAGACTCCCTCTCAAAGGAAATGGTCCTGATACCAGTTGCATTGTATCTACCATCATCGCCCATATCGATGTGCACTCCAAGATCCTTCTCATCCAGATCAGTAAACAAGTCTTTGTCTCTGGTCATATGGAAAGATGCACCACTATCAAGAAACCACATTGATCCCATCACACTTGAGACCAAGCATGCGATCAATGAAAAATCCAGCTCAAACTACGAGGCTAAGACCTCTCCAACTGCAGATCCAACATCCTACTTATTTTTCTTCTTCTGTGGACAATTAATGACATAGTGTCCCTGTTGGTGACAATGAAAGAACTTCACCTTGGACATGTCCTGCTTCTTGCCTTTTGCACCGGATTGAGAAGGATTTTTCTTTCCCTTCCCTTTCCTTACTTTGGCAGCCAAAGTGAAATTTTCTTCATCTTCATTCTTTGATGAAGATCCATCCCTGGTACTCTGCCTTATCTCCTCCTACACAAGATCCGACCAAAGTCGCTCCCATCTCGGCAGTTTCTCCCGACCATTGACAGAGTCCTCGTAGGAATTCCAACTCTTCGAAAGCCTAAGGAGAGCCAAGCTCACCAAGTCCTATTCATCTACAGTAACCCCCACACTTCCCATCTCATCCCTGCATTGGAAAAACTTCGTGAGGTACTTGGGTATACTTTCGCCCTTCTCCATTTTTATTTTCCTGAGTTTGTCTTTGAGCGCCAACTTCCTCTGGTCACTCTTTCTTTGGAACAAGTCTGTCAAAGCTTTCCGCATCAAGAATGGAGAATATTTACCATGAAGGCTGGATACTATGTGATCCTTCACACCTTCCAACAGAATCCTTCGACATTTTGATGTCTTCTTTTGCCATGAGTCAAGTGCGGCAACATCGCTAGAAGCAGGTTTTGGAATTTCTGCATCTATGAACTCCTTCAACCCATTATCCTCCAGCACCACCTCCATCCTATCCTTCCATGCAATATAATTCGAGCTGCCCTCAAGGGCATACTCCAATCGCAATCCGTTGAAATACATCTCAACTTCGAGACCAAGAAAACACTGTTGCAAATTCAAATTCCACCAGCACAAAACTCAACCGCTTCAATGATTTTCAATTGCTCCAATGATCAATGCTCTGATACCATGTAGAAATTATATAACTAATGCGTATATATCCAATATTCTCCTGATCGCACACTATTTTAACTTCATGCACAATACAGAATCTATTCCACCATTGATCATTATATGCAGAAATTAAATCAATTGCATGCACACATTGAAACATAAAAATTCACACACATTAACACAGTGTTTTAACGGGAAAGCCTGAATTTAAAAAACCCAACTATCTGTATATAATATATGTCATAAATATCATGTAACAATCCTCATACAAAGCTGATCATATCAAGCTCTTAGTACAATACAATCGCTACACACTAATCAGGTCTGATCTAGCAAATCCATGCACCGATCTTTGCCACCTGCTAGCCTGCCTCTACTGCGAAATCCCTGCTGAAGAATGGATCTGAATGAACTCGAATTGGTCCATCCTTGCTCACGCAATTCTCATTGGCATCTCTACTAAGTGTTGGATGCAATCAATGCATCACTATAGTCACAACTGATAGTTATCTTTCCCTTTTACCTATCTCTCCACTGGTCTCCACTGAAACTATCCATGCACTGTAATTAACTGATGTATTCTTCAGTTGGTTAATGAATTAATATTTAGTGAATTAATTAATAAATAATTCACACCACTCTCACTAGTGTATCAATTAGTTCAACTAGATACAACTGTGTCTAACTGAGTTAAACTTCTACAACTCCACCAACTACTTCTACAACTCCACCAAACTCTGTCACATGAGTTCTGACTGAAGTCTCCATGCAATAGCTCCACTTAACCCTCAGGAATAGCGTAATTCCTTCTGTCAACTCCTGTGCCACATTTTTTCACTTAACCGAAGTGCTCCAAGAGAATAAGTTAATGTTTATAGTCCAAATATTATTAAGAGCTAATAATATTCGACATATCTATTTTTAGACTGGCAATCTAAAAATAGATTCCGCCCAGTATGTCTAAAAATAGAAGTCCATATATTTTTCCCGATTTGACCAACCATCCACAAATAGCATCCTGCAACTCATAGAACATGATCCATATGTCTAAAAATAGACATAGTCTAAAAATAGACTATGCGCCAAAAATAGCCTGCGGGCCCACTTAGTGAAGGCGAATTCTTTCCACTAAGCCCATCATCTTGTTGCAATTCTTGGGCTGCATAAAAATACAAATGGGAAGTCACCCAGGTGGGACGCTGTCTCGTACTCACCCACTAGCACTCCTGCCATGAATTGCATTGGAAGTTGTTGGGATACCTTCGCCTTGAAGATCACGATGTCATGGGGGAAGACCTCAGATTGGACCACTCACAAGGATTTTACTTGGGGGGCATGCATCAAGGTGGGTTCCTTTATCCCTATCACCATTAGTCTCATTATAGCGGGTGACATAGTGATGGCGGGCTTACCCTGCTCACCCACATCACACTCTTAGTTCATATATAAAATGCAATTTCATTTAAAACCCACAATCTTCAATCTCTTTTTCATAAAAAACTGCATTCAAGTTTTATCCCAAATAATTTTAAATCTGGGAAATTTCAACACATGCAGAAGCTTCTTATAATCAAGGTTATAAAATCCATCTCAATAATATGCGAAACAATATTCCACCTCATACCTGAATATATAAACTTCGCCTTCACCTCATGGGTTTTAAACCATCATCAGAGCTTTAAAAAACTCAATATATCATAAACCCAAAGCTTACCTTTCGCATTTAACTATAATATGTCCCCAACACACAAATTCATTTCATGCAAGGTTCGGCTTTATCATCAAACATAATATATATCAACATATATTATGACCCCAACTCAAATTTTAAGATACCTTACAATAAACTTTGGCCAACACATTAACTTACTGCCCACACATCCAATAATTAATACTCACTTACCAAATAAACAATTACCATTTCCAAAACCCACTGGGCCATACCACATATTAAACCTCGTGCAGCTTTTCTAGCGAACGCCTTTGGATCCTCTGTCTTCAAGATCGAATGAGAATCACATTTTTTTCAACATAGAACTTTAACACTAAAAAAAAATGTGAAATAGGCATCTTCATAGACATGACGTGTTGAAAACTTATTGGATCGTATTTTTATTTCTAAAACCGCTCCTCAGCCAAAAGGCACGCAAGACCAGTGGTTTACTCACACAAAACCGGTTATTGTAAATATGGTAATTGGAGTGCATTCAATGCGGAAATTCCTCTGCACTGTGAAACTAAATCGCCTCATTTACAAACCGTCTCCTCCACTTCAATATTGTGAATCGATTTCGCTGCAATCGATTCAAACAACCAGGTTTCAATGCTACACTTAATGCGTTCAATGATCAATTATTGATAATGGTTGCGCCCTTCATGAAAAGAGTAAAATTTCCATTGAATTTATGTGGTGCCCTAACGCTAGGATTGGTATCGATTCTTGCAGATCGAACCAACCCAATTCAATTCAATTAACAGTGTTTCAATACAAAACATACCCAATCATCTAATGCATACATCGCTGTATTGCCCAATCACAAGGATAAAATGCATTGACTTTATGGAGTTCTTCACACATAATACGCAGGAAATTATCACCAAAACGTAAGTCAAATGATTCTCTGTTGTAGATAAATCAATAAAAGATGAATCGATTCTATCAATTCCCACAAAGGAACCAGTTCAATTCTTATAGACTTGTAAGCAGAGTTTAAAATATTTTAAATAAACATAGACTATGATTCAATTAATAGAATAATCTCTTCAGCCTCTCTTGAATTTTCTATACAGAAATCAATTAAATCAATTTCTCAACATCATATGCGAATCAAACAAATCACGAAGGTGGAATCCTCCCTTTAATACTTCCTATGAATCAATTCATTTCGAAATGCCTCCAACCAGTTTATGCTTCAATGCATACAATTCACACATTCTTGTGATTAATTCACAGAGTTCACACAATTCGCACCAGTACACCATAACTCAGAAATGGGGTATAAACTCAGAAATTAAACCTTCGTACTAAAATAGTATTTACATGGAAAATTTTCCCTTCAGGCCTGATTTTCAATTTGATGGCCCTTCTATCCTCCTACTCTGCCTCTTGAATCACTATCTCCTTCCTATCTGCCCGTAGCTTTGGATTTATACAAAATACTAAGGAATCGATTCAGGTTCCTTAATAGCTCACAAAACTCTTACAATTCCCAAATTCCTAACTCTAGACTAAATCCCTAGATTTGTGGAAATTGATTCCAACTCATTCCTGCTCTGCAATCTTTTTGAATCTTTCATCTCTTCATATGCCCAACTAATCATTCGAGAGCAGTTACAATTCTCTCCACATTAAATTAAAATTAATTAAAACCCACTAAATTCATTACATAAAATCTAACTTTCTTGAAAACTAAAAACCCCTAAGTCTAATAAAAATGCATGGAATTTGTTTTTGCCTAATGCCCCTGCATCACATAGGAGAAGATAGTGGTCGCCATAGTCACACCTATTTTTTCCCCTTGTAGTCATTCTTTGCTTGAAGGGAAAGTGGTGTGGCGCCCTTGGAATTTCAGTAGAAGTTATAGAAGGGCACGACCGACTTGGCACCCTTGGCATCCAGCAGAAACTGATAAGTGTGTCACCCTTGGAACTTCAAAGGGAAGTCCTTGAAGGGCACAACCTAATTGGCACACTGGGTATCATGAAGAAACTATTGAAATATAATTAAGATATGATAATCATAATAATTCATATAATATGTTAAACGAAGTGTTAAAACCAAATTATCTAATCAAGAATAGTGACTTGGGGTAAAGGGAGAATAGGAAGAAATTAAAAAAAAAATGGACCACTTGAGAACTCTACCCTTCCCTCATTTGGAAAATTTTAGGTAGATAACATGCATAAGTGTTTTAATAGGAAAATGGGGGAAGAGGAACATATAATTAATTAGAAAGATTAATCCTAAAACAGTTTACCCTAATTAAGAAAAAAGGTGGTGAATAAAAATAAAGATTAATAAATTGAATTAGAGAAAATTTAGAGAACCTCCATGTGGAAATAACCAAAACAAAAATCTCCATCTAAGAGTCAAATTGAGTTAAACTATGGTGTATTTGAAGGACAAAATTTGAGGCCTACCACTTGACTTTAGCGATGAACATAAATCAAGGAACATAAAGGGGGAATCAAGAGACAACTAGGAGAAGAAATAGTGAGTCATGTTTGGGAGAGGGAAAATATTATTTTTGAATTAAATTTTAAGTAAATTATTTTGAAGAGCATTGGTGAGAGGATGACACGTGGGTGGGTGAATAATAATTAGATTAATGCAAATAAATAATTATGCCTAAAGTTCCAATTTTCACCTATGAAGCCTCCTATAAAAGAAGGGGAAAGTTATGGGAGAAGGGACCCTTTTTCCCTATTGTTGGATGAACTAGATAATGTTAGTTGAAAGTGAATACGAATATAGTGAGTTTGGTATAGTGGAGATTTTATTTTGAGAGGGGGACTCTTAAGCAAAGAGTTATCTCCTCCACTGAATAACACTTATCCATTATCTTATAGCCCCATTGCAGGTTGGGGGTCCCTAGGGAAGAAGAGTACCCAAGGAGTAGGATGGGAGGTCAACCGGTGAGTTGATGACATTTTTTCAGGGATGCTACTTCCTTCACACCCGCACATTTACAACCATAAGGGCGTGCAAGAATAAACAAAGTCGAGTCGGGTCTCCATCCCTTTGGTAAACGGTACATCAGGTTACACAATTTTTTACTTTGTTTATTGCATTGCATTAAATTGTATAGTTGAATTTAAAGTTTTTTTTTTTAATATTGATGGATGGGTTATTATGTGATTCACTTAAATAGTTATTTTTCATGGATAAATGAATTTCAAATATAAATTTGTAATTTGTCTCATTCTTGTCTCATTTATGCTATAACGAAGTAGAACTTTATGCTACATTAATTTTTCTCATATTTATCTAACGATATTTACTGGATTTTTTGTTTTTGTTTAATTACATTAACTACATGCTACACAGGTAAATAAAAATTTAAGGAATACAAATGGTGACACCATGGATTCATATTTTGTAAGGATTTCACAAATAAAATACCAAATTCAAGAAAATGGAAAAATTATTTCTGAGAACAAACTTGTAACTACAACACTCAATGGTCTTCCTAAATCATGGGATGCTTTTGAAGAATGTATAATAAATTGGAAGGAACCTCCTTTGTTTGAAAAATATGGACCTCTTATACTCAATAATAATCAATGCTTATATCTAGAGATAAAAAGGAAGAAGCTTCTGAAGCATTTGCATCTCGTTTGAAGAATAAAGGAAAGAAGAAGTTTGGCTTTCAACACAGGAAGTCAAGAAGAATATCTCCTCCCTCCCAAAAGAAGAAATACATGTCAAAGATTCAATGTTATGGCTATTAGAAATTTGGACATTTTAATATGGATTTTCCTGAGATGACCAATATCAAAAAGATAAAGGAAACGCAGCATGCTTCAGCAGCCGACGTTGAATATGAGCATCCAAGAAGGCATATGGTGATAGATTTCTTTTACTTTTTCGCTATAAAACAATGTTACCTGTTAGGGATCCGTAATTTATTAGCAAGATTGGCAGAGTCCAATTACAGAAACAACATCGTTTCAACCAACTTTTGGATTCTAGGATCTAGCCCTCCTGAATCCGGAGAGGGATCTCTCCAATATGTACAAAGATGGATTTGTCTTTGAAGTTTGGGGTTATGATATTAGGCTAGTTATGAAGGCCAAGGGTTTGTTTTGTTTTTGGATGGTTGAGCATGATTTCAGTCTAAGGCAGAAAGTCCTGAAGATAAAAAGTTCCAAAGGTGAGAAGTTGCAAGCAATCAGAGTAAGCTTTGGCCAAAAAGATAGATAATTGCAGGTTTTAGTCCATTGGGCTATGGATTCATAATAGGGTTTAATTGAAACAGCAAGAGACAAGAGTGGTCTATGGGGCAAGTCATCTATGTCTAAGGATCTCTTTGAAGATTGATTTATGGAATGAAATGATACAATAAGAAGGAGAAATGAACAGATGCAGAAACACGAGCAGCCCAGGATCTGGTAAGTACTTTGAAACTAGCCAGCCTTTGACATGGACTCAAGAAAAACACAAAAGTAAACTAGGATCTGGTAAGTACTTTGAAACTAGCTAGCCTTTGATACACTTTCGATAGAAAACATCTTAAAACAAAGGGAAGACTTGAAGGCAACTTTTGGAGTAGAAAACTAGCGGGTCGGGCTCACCACAAATCCTCTCCTAGCTCTACTTTACTTGGTTACTTTCAAGACAAACACAAAGGTAACACAGAACGGCCTAAGATCTGGTAAGTAATTTGAAACTAGCCAGCTTTTAACACATTCCAAGGGAAACAATCAGATAGTCTGCGGGATCATACTGGGACCAGGGCTCACCATATATTCCTCAGTTCATCTTCACTAAACTCATACTGAAAGTAACATCTAAGAATAACATTCAGCTAAGACAATAATACGAGGGAACGCCAGCATTCCTATGCTTAAACTGAATTAATTCATTCCTCAATAACACAAATAGAAGAAAACATTCAGCTAAATATTTTCAGTCAGAGAAGGTTACTGATATACAGTAGGTCCTAACTCTATGCATGTTGTTCTTTATAAGAGGATATGAAACACATATGAAAACATAAACAAAATAACAGGCCACAATAAGGAAAACATCACCGTCAACATAGACCAGGATCCCATAAATCAGCTTGTATTGATGCTTCAAACCAGTTACATCTTTAAGTCCAGTGCTTTAGATTAGCAACCGTCTACACATCTCAGCCTAACCTATCTATCACCAGCAGAGCTCCAAGAGCCAGTGAATCACTATTTACAATCAGAAGTTTTAGCTCAAGTGTATATCAAAGTTCTGCAACCAACCCCTCACTCATCTTCTGCAGAAGTATTTATAGAAGGATGAGGAGGTGAGATCTGATAAAAGATCTCAATTACAATTAATACAGTCTTAATGGTTTCTGGGCCTTTGAGGGGCTCAATGAAGAATCTTACATATGTATCCTCTGTATTAAATGTTTTTACATAAAGATTAAGCTCTGTGGGAACTTTTGTTGACCTTTGAGGCTCTGTGTAGCGTCGAAGTGACTCTGCAGATGTTTATCATTAATTTCCTTGGCAGGGTTTCCTCTTAGATTGTGTTATGAGATAGATACCTGGTTCTGATCAATAAATTCTGCCTCTGATTGAGTACTTTGAGGAATAGGTGGCACTGTGGTAGCTAAGAGGAATCAATTTGCCTCAGATTATGGCGGTGGAAGCATTCCTGCTTGATAAAACACTTTAGGTTTTCTATAAAGTGTGTTTTATTTGGGGATTAGGCTTTTGATAAGCATCTTAGACATAATCCCCACCAATCTGTCCTTTAATCCTCTGTTCTGGTTAATTCTGGTCTTCGTCTCTGATACTCTTTGCCTGTGCCAAATCCATGGTTTTCTCGCTGATATGCAGGGCTGCGCAGAGATGAAACAACATTGATGCCTCATAAAACACCGTTGATACGTGAGATTGAAAAACCCCTGCGAATGATTTCCCTGATGAAACTAAGGCAAGAGGATCGTCATCCTCAGCCTGCGAATTTTCCTCAGTATGGCGGAAAAACATTAAACCCTGCAAAATACAAAACAAATTATGAAATCCTGCGTATATAGTTTGACTGCTTCAGAGGAAGTGTGGAAGGAGCGGGATCGTTGGATGGCATCATCCAACGGTCGGGATTAATCGGGGAGATCATAGAATGGGCGGAAGAAAGATTAGATCATGGTCGTCGATCACGCAGAGATCGACGGTTGGGAGCGAAAGGGGAAGTCAAAAACAGAGAATCGTTGACCGGGCAATCAAATCAGGGGGACGAAATCTGAACCGTCGATCTGCAGATAAGATCGATGGAGGGAAAAGATTTAACGTCGCAACGGGACCACATTAAGGGGCGGGCATCTTCATCGAGCGATAGCCGTCGGATGGGCGGCTTTAGATCAGATGGTCCACGGCGATATCAGTCGGCATCCTCGTCCGAACGATAACGCGTGATGGATGGCGGTATTCCAAATAGTACAGGGGACGCGTGGCGGCAAGTGTATGGAATCGCTGGCTTTCAGGGGAAAACAACCTTTCGCCTAAGGGCGGTGCGATGGATACCGCCGGTTTTGGGCAATCGGCTTACGGGTGGTGGGGACCACAGAGAGACGAACTCTGCACCGGCTGATCTGCAAATCAGATCGATGGTGCGGAATGGTTTGAAAATGATACCGGCGGATAAATGTAAAATAAATTAAAACCCAAATTTTTTAAATTTAAAACAAAGGTTTTAATGATTTCGGGGCGAAATATCTTTTCAACGGATAAGCGCCCGACTGGCTCAGCGCCAGGTTCTGGCGCCAGGGCGCATGGATAAAAAGGGTTAGGGACTTAGCCGAAGGGGCTTAAGTCCTTTACATAGAGAATATGCATTTTAACGGTTTTTCAAGGATTTTGAAAGGAAATTAAGGTTTTGATAAGGCTAAGGGGTCTCAGAACCTTATCAAGGGTATTTATGATGTGGGAGGGGGAGAAACATGTAAAGGAGGGATTTTCATGGGAAATGAAGGGGTAGAAAATGAGGTTAGCTCTTGAAGAGAGGGAAAGGGAAAAAGAAGCTTGCAGCAGTACTTCAAGATGGGAACAACAGGATTTCAAAGTTTTTCAAGATGGGAACAGTAGTGAAGGTTTGGACAGAGGCATGAGGCCTTCAAAAAGTCTTCAAGAGCCAACAGTTTTTAGTAAGAAAAATTGTTCCTTGATGGCTCAAAAATAGATTTAGCCACCTTTTGGGATAATCAAATTTTTACAGGTGGCTAACAGTGGCTCCACTTGGGGATGGTGCCTTCTTGAAGGCATCAAGAACTTTCAGACCTGCATTCTCTGGAAGGCTGACCATGTGCCTGATCCTTTAATGTTCTCTGGGAGGCTGATCAGTTTCCTAATCCATTGGGCTGCTCTTCCTGTGCTATGATGATTTTCTCTAAAAATGTATTAGCAGTCATAAAAGCAATGGATCTTCATCAAAACAAGCTTCTACCTACCCAAGCCTATTGATCTAACATTTTTTCTTCAAATAGAGTGCACTTGGATTGGAAAACTCTTTTCACAACATTTTATTCTTTTGAAAGCAGTAAATATAATCTAATTGTACTCCTTATTTCTCCCTAAACTTAGATTTAACAGTTGAGTTCAGATGATTCTCTACCTAATCTACCATCTGTTGGGATTACACTGTCCAACAGATTTTCATTCTCTAAGTTTCTAAAACATAAATTTAAAAACAGTCAAGTCAAGATTAAACTGTTTGACTTGCTGTGATCTATGGCTTAAAGACAAGTTGCACATAGATATTTCTTTTTTTGCAGAAAATTAAATAAAAAATGGAAGGCTTAAGATCTGAAATTTGAAAACATTTCCTTCCTCTTTTCTACAGCTCTGATTTGACTCTTATTGAGTTGTCTTTCCTTTTCTTCTGGTTCAGATTTTGAACTAATTAGAACCAGATTTTTACATCTCTTTGACTCAGAAAAATAGAACAGATTTGAGTCATTTCTCTTTGCAACCTTAGGTTCGGATTTTGATCATGTTTGAACCTTTCATTTCTATCCTAAAATATCTACTGATAAGCCAAGATTAGATAGTTTGGCATATCAAATTCACTTATCCTATTAGCAGAAAATTTAAAGCTAATTAGTCAAAATTAAACAGTTTGACTAAATAGAAGTGTGTTTTTGAGGAGTGGCATTTGAGCTTGCACACTTTCAGATTTATCTCTCTTTTTTGGTATGGGGCTATACCTTACTTGTTTCCAAAATCTGCCCTCTTTTCTTTCTTTTCATTGTTTTTGTATATTTGTTTTTTACAACTTTGAATGCAATGGCGGATGAAATATTTATAATGGAAAAGATGAAAATGCTTCAAAACATAGCATGGATCAAGAGAAGTAATGCTTAAGCATCCTGCCATTGACAGGACCCCCAAACAATTCTGCTCCATTCAACTCTTGCAAGAAAAATGCATTGTTACCAGCAGCTAAATGAATAGAGTAAGGGCCAAGCCATAGGTTATCAAATTTTCCATGCTTGCCCTTCTCTTCCCTTCTTGAGTCCCACTTTAAAACTTTGTCCCCAATCTTTAAATTGCTGGCCTTTGTTCTTCTGTCAAAAATCTTCTTAACGTTGTCTTGTTTCTGCAGTGCTTTGTTATACACTTCCTCTCTGGTTTGTTGAAGATGTATGGTTTGATTTATTCTTCTGATCATGTCATTATCTTCAGTCTGCAACTCTTGAATCAACTTTATCACTGGGACACCAAGGCTGCTTGGGAAAATTGCATCAGTACCATACACAAGCTGAAAGGGTGACATACCAATGGATTTCTTCAAAGTCAATTTGTCAGCCCAAAGTGCATGAATCAGCTTTGTGTGCCAAGACTTTTTGTTTTCCTCCAACAGTTTCTTGATTATGTTCACTAAAATTTTGTTTGAGGATTCTGCAAGTCCATTACCTTGAGGGTAATAGGCCATGGAATGCCCCAATGTTATCTGGTATCTGTGACAGAACTCAACCATCTTCTTTGATCCAAATGTTGCTGCATTATCAGTGATGATCTTGGTAGGACGGCGAAATCTGGAGAGAATGTTAGTCTCCATAAATTTTATGATAACTGAATCATTGGCCTGCCTAAAGGAATGGCTTCTATCCACTTATTGAAATAGTATGTGGCAGTGAGAATCCATCTATGCTGGGCAGAATATGGTGGATGAATTTCTCCTATAAAGTCAAGTCCCCACTGTTGAAAAGGGGCTTCAACAGTGACTGGATGCAGAGGGAGGGGTAGCAGTTTTCTTTTGCCTTCGAAAAGTTGACACTTATGACAAGCTATGATCATCTGGTGCACATCATGGAAAAGAGTAGGCCAATAGAAACTAGCCCTCAAAATATTGTTGGTTGTTGTCTTCCAGTACAAATGACCTCCACACTCTCCTTCATGGAACTGGTACTTAACCTTCTCTGCATCAAACTCAGGCAAACATTTAATCAATAGACCACTTGCATTTTTCCAATACAGAGATTTATCTATAATGCAATAGTTTACAGCTTTCAATTTTAGGAACCTTGCTTTTTTTTTTGTCAAACCAGGAGTTGTATTCAAATTAAGCATAACATAAATAATATCAACATACCAAGAGGAATTCATAAAATGGTTTTCAACAATGGGTGTTGAGATTTCCTCTTGATCATCTAAAACATTAATCATATGAATATCAAGAACTTCACAATTTGATTCAACCATTAATCTAGCTAGACCTTGGCCTTTGATGAGTTTAGTGGGCTTTATCTCTAAATCATATTCAAGAATAACAACGATCCACCTGCCTCTCTTACCATCTAGGTCCTGTGTTATAATGTATTTAACAACTGAATTCGGGACAAAGGCAATGATGTGTGAATGAAGGATGTATACCCTGAAGTCTTTCAAATCTTTAACCAAGGAAAAAGTTTGTTTCTCCATAATGTTATACTTCAAAGGGACATCCCTCAATGCCTTGCTAAAGAATGCGATGGGTTGCTCTTGTCTTTGTGGATTTTTCTTTAAAAGGACAACAGCTATGGTATGTTCTGATGCAAACGAGAAAATATAAAAATCTCTTGAAAAATCAGGACTTATCAGAACCAGTTTTTTGGTTAACACTTGTTTCAACAGTTCAAAGGATTGCTTTGCTTCCAAGGTCCATTTTACCCCTTGCTCCTTTTTCAGCATATTTGTGATATTCCTAAGGAGCTCAGCTAAGTTGGGTATGAACCTTCTCAAAAAGTTAATCTTCCCAATGAAAGATTGCAACTCCTTGATGTTTCGAGGATGAGAGATTTGCAATATGGCCTCAATCCTCTTTGGATCTATCTTTATACCCTCTTCTGAAATAATGTGTCCAAGAAGCTTACCTTCTTGGAGACCGAATAGTGTCTTCTTAGGGTTTAAAGATATTCCAAACCTTCTTCACTTCTTGAAAACTTTTCTCAAATTTTCTAAGTGTTCTTCATCTATTTTTAAAAACATAGTGACATCATCAAGATAGATAATGATGAAGAAGCCCAATTCTTCCGAGAATGCTATGTCCATGGCTCTTTGGAAATTTTCTCTAGCATTCATTAGACCAAAGGGAATTTTCACATACATGAAAGTGCCCCATGGTGTAGTGAATGTTATATTTAATTGATCAACAGGGTGAACCAAGATCTGATTGTACCCTGAATAGCCATCCAGCAAAGAAATTCTTCTAGACCCTACCACCCTTTGTAAAATATGATCCATCTTGGGTAAAGGGTAGTTGTCTTTTAATGAAGCTTTTTTTAAGTCTCTAAAGTCTATACAAAGCCTAATTTCTCCAGTTTTCTTCCTAACAGACACCAAATTAGATACCCACTCAGAATATCTAATAGGGACAATAATGCCAGCATCGTACATTTTTTTAATCTCCTTCTCAATCAAAGGCAACTGAACAGTGTTTATTCTGCGCAGTTTCTGTTTGAGTGGTTTTTGGTTTTCTTTAAGGGGAATTTTGTGTTGTATTATTTTAGTGTCATAGGATTTAAGATCTTCGTAGCTCCATGAAAAAACATCAGAAAACTCTTTAAACAACTCTATATATTTGAGTTTAATGTGAGCTGGTAAATTTTTAGATAGCTTAACCCTTTTTTGTTTTTCCTCACTGCTTATATTGCATTCCTCCACTTCAGTCTCTACATTTTCCATCTTTGGCTTCTTCGCCACATCGTTAAAATCAAACAACTCTTTTAAAGGCGCCAGACCACATGGCAAACTTTCATCTTTAGAGTGCAGAGTTTCTAACTCCTTTGCATTCAATTATGTTTCTTTAATAAGTTTGCCAGTCAAGAGGTTGATATCAACCAGTTCAGGGGACGGTTCTTCTTCACTAAGAAAGTTTTCTTCACTGCAGTCTGTGTCATAGTCTGAGTCCGAACTGTGTAGTTCGTATTCATTTCTGAATTGCATGAAGTCTTCTATTTGTTTGTCATTATCAAACACTTGGCAATACTTTTTATTATCTGGCACTGCTGGTCTAAAATTTATCTCAGTTGTGAAATTTTTGGTTTCAAATGGCGCTAAGCATGTCCTGGCTGCAAAGGCTAAATTGTGAGCTGCAATGTTTCTTTTTCTTGGGATGAAAATTACTTTGGACTCCTCAAATGTTTTCAAAAGGTCCACAACATCATTCCGATAGGCTCTAAGTCTGGAATGATTTGCGTTATACTCCCCATTGACTTGCCTAATGATTAACTCAGAATCCCCATGCACATTGATTCTTCTGGCTCCCAACTTTTTCAAAAGATGTAAGCCTAAGAGAAGGGATTCATATTCTGCTATGTTGTTGGAACACTGAAAGTTTAACTTGCATGAAATGCATTCTGTGTGGTTGTTTTCAGTGTTAGTGATCCAGACACCTGCACCAGCGTTAATTCTAGTGCATGACCCATTAAAATACATACTCCAAAGAGGACTGCTCTTGGTTTCATCCTGGTTACTGTCCTCTTCTACTGACGTGCTTTCTGATTGTTGTGGAATATCAGCACTTGGTTGCAACTGTTTTGATTCCCCATGATTCTCATTTATTTGAGGGATACCTTCTTGACTCTCAATGTTTAGAAGCAAGGGACATATGACTTGTAGTTCAAGACCTGTATTTGGTTTGCTACTATCTTCACATACATCGAACTATTTTGACACCTCTGCGTTGCGTTTCTCTTCCTCCCTATCAGCCATTAATTATGTTAAAGTGACTTGCTCACTAAGTGTTTCATCATCAAACATGATAAAATAATCAAGGCATGTATTGACAGAATATATAGGAGAATTTTGCGGTCTGTCTTGACTTGTAACGGTATATTGCTTATGGGACTCCCTGTAAAGTCTTCTAGTTTGATTGAAAACAGGGATAGTAGCATAGGTCATGTCCATTTGCATGGTCCCTTGTAACTTAGCCCCCCGGGACCTTGATAAAAGCATTCCATATTTTGGGGGCACATCAGCCACCACGATATCCATGACTAAGCATTTGGCTGGAATTTGGGCTAAGTTAACACAGAGGTCTTTGATCAATCCTAAACATTTCACTCTGCTGGAATCAAAGGAGTAAAGGTCTTTATAAGGTCTGGTGATTTCTAGACCCAAGCTCTCCATTACAGCTTTAGGAATTAAATTGTGAGAGGTTCTTGAGTCATGCATAGCGTTGTGCAAAATCTTGTCATGAACATTCAAACTTACATAAAAGGGAGGAACAGGTCCCTCTGGATATCTTCCTTCAATATTTGGACCAAAGACAAGCTCTGGTTGTTCATCATTGAGATTGACCGTATCATTGTTGTCTTCTAAATTAAAAGCCTTCAAAATTTGAGTTCTATATACATGTTGGGCAGCTAACTCAGTCAAGGGAACAGAAATTTTAATCTTTGAAATTTCCTATTCTAAGCTGAAAGGGATTTGGTTCTTTGAAAAACTTGTTTCAACCTTATTAGCTGTCATTTTATCAGCAATTTTAGTTTGCTGATTGGTTTTATTTACATTTGATAAAATTGTTTTCACAGGAGTACTAGCTGAAGTGTTAGTACTACTAACGCCTGCACTCTGTTTTTCATTGTCTTGAGTGCTTTTTCCTTTACCTTTATCATAATTTTCAGCCACTGTTTTGTCCTTTTGTTTGACCACTTTAGGCTTGGTTGTAGTGTTGTTTTGTGAAGATTTGTCAGAGTTTTTGTTGTTGGGGGTTTGTTGAATAGATTTACTTCTAAGGTCATATTCTCTTTGAGGTTCTGTGATGGCGTTTTCCATGTTTTGATCATAATTTTCATTATCATCTCTTTTGTCATCATATGGTGTATAAAGACCTTGTTTTTTATCATAATGAACTTCAAAGTCATCGTCATCTACCCTGAACAGGTTAATATCACCTTACTCTGTTGTTTGATCTGTTTCCTCAACCTCACTCACATAGTTTTGATGAAAGGGAGGAGTGATCTGTTGATCATCTTCCCTAGGTATGGTTGGAGGTTGGTTTCTTCTAGAATTCTGATTATGGTTCTGGTTTCTGTTTTGAGGAGAATTTTGATTTTGGCTTGCTTGTGCTCTCTTAATTATGCTCATCTCTTTCATAATTTCCTCCATCATTCTTTTGATCTTTGAATTGGAAGTGGAAGGTGTGGATTCCTCTCTAAAAGATACTCTCTTTTCGGCTTTCATCCTTGCTCTTTTCTCCATCAAGTTGACTTCCACAGAAAGAGCACCTCTTTGCATATCTTCAAGAGTTGCAAAATCTCTTTCTCTCAACTGATAGGTCATGTCAGAATCAAACCCTTCAGGGAATTTGTTTAAAGTTGAACCTTGTGGAGGTTTTAGTTCCGGGGAAAGTGCATTATACACACTATTGAATCTAGTGCAATAAGCTTGCTCACTTTCCCCAGGGTTTCTATGAAGGTTCTTGTAATCAGAAAGGACTTGGAGAGGATTCTTTTTTACTTCCCATTTGTTTAAGAATGTTTGATGGAAGCCTTGGAGATCATTAATATTATGGGGGGCTAAGCTTTTAAACCATTTTCTTACTTCTCCCCCCAGGCTTTGAGCAAATAATCTAAGTTTGATAGAATCATCATTAATTTCATTTCTGTCAAAGTAGTCATCCATCTTATCCACATGTTGTGATGTTGTTGTAGTATTGTTAACATCATATAATGGAATTTTGGACTGATAGTCCTGTGGAAGATTGACTAATGGTGCAGGAAGGACTAGGGGAGCATACCATGCTACCATGATAGGTGGTGGGGGTGGATTTACAAAAGGGAAAGTGGGTTGCAGTGGAGTAGTTTGGATAGTGGATGGAACAGCAGTAGATTTCTAAGCTGATCTTGGATGAGAGACACCTAAGTTGTGAAGGAAATGCAAATTAGGAGGTGATGTTTCTCTTCTACCAAGATGTTCACTTGTCTCCGGGGATGAAGGTGAAGACTCGGAGTCTAGCTGTATAATATCATCAAATGACCTAGTTCTAAATGGATTTACTAAGTCAGCTTGTGATTGTTGTAGAGCTGAAATATTTTCAGGAACTAATTTAGCTCTCAAGGGTGGTCTGAAAATAGTTGATAATTTAATCTTAGGAGACTTCCTAAGGATATTTTCTGGGTTATCAACTACTTCAGGTGGATCAGGGTCAGGATAGGCTCTAGTGTGAATCTTTCTAGGAGCCACTATGTTGTGTTTTTCAGACCCAAATAAACAAGACAAGTTCAACCAGATATGACAGTCTTTGAATGGTTAACTAATCTATTTACCTAGATTTTAGTCCTACAGTCCTCTAACTGAGTTTCAATGATATTATGATGATTAAGGTTCCTCCCAGTGGAGTATTAAGGTCTGTTTAGAACTTTGGAGTCACCAAGTGGAAGTTTTTAGCTCTTTTCAGAGGTAAAATAGTTTATGGTCCACCACCATGCTTGTCAAAATATCCCTTTTCAAGGATATCCCTGAACACAACGAACTCTAACCAGAGATTGACTAGGAGGGAATTTACCAGATATTTCACCTCTGAAAGAGGATGAGATCCGGAAGCTACTTGGCCCTTTCCAGACTCTGTCTAAGAGTATGAGGTCAAACACCACAAAAGGTAAGTGAGATGTAAGAGTAAGTGTTTTACTACCAATCTGAAATTTTTTTGGTTTTTTCTGAGTTCTTTTTCAGTAGTGTGTTTTTTAAGAATATCCTAACTCTGTTTCAAAACTTAGCTACGGTTATGAGACAAAGACAGTCCACTCTTATGGCTAAGCCAGCTGATTTTTCAAGGTTAGATAAAGTCTTAAGATAATCCTAGGATTTACCTAGTTTGTCACTGATTCAAACAAGTTTCATCATGATTACCTAGCTTAGGTAGTGCTTGAATAGGCTGATTTTTACTCACAAGGTTTTATGAAGAGGTTTAAGGGAATCTAAGGTGAAATTTCAACCGAGTCCCCAGTGGAGTCGCCAGAAATGTTAGGGATCCGTAATTTATTAGCAAGATTGGCAGAGTCCAATTACAGAAACAACATCATTTCAACCAACTTTGGGATTCTAGGATCTAGCCCTCCTGAATCCGGAGAGGGATCTCTCCAATATGTACAAAGATGGATTTGTCTTTGAAGTTTGGGGTTATGATATTAGGCTAGTTATGAAGGCCAAGGGTTTGTTTTTTTTTTTGGATGGTTGAGCATGATTTCAGTCTAAGGCGGAAAGTCCTGAAGATAAAAAGTTCCAAAGGTGAGAAGTTGCAAGCAATCAGAGTAAGCTTTGGCCAAAAAGATAGATAATTGCAGGTTTTATTCCATTGGGCTATGGAGTCATAATAGGGTTTAATTGGAACAGCAAGAGACAAGAGTGGTCTATGGGGCAAGTCATCTATGTCTAAGGATCTCTTTGAAGATTGATTTATGGAATGAAATGATACAATAAGAAGGAGAAATGAACATATGTAGAAACACGAGCAGCCCAGGATCTAGTAAGTACTTTGAAACTAGCAAGCCTTTGACATGGACTCAAGAAAAACACAAAAGTAAACTAGGATCTGGTAAGTATTTTGAAACTAGCCAGCCTTTGATACACTTTCGATAGAAAACATCTTAAAACAAAGGGAAGACTTGAAGGCAACTTTTGGAGTAGAAAACTAGCGGGCCGGGCTCAGCACAAATCCTCTCCTAGCTCTACTTTACTTGGTTACTTTCAAGACAAACACAAAGGTAACACAGAACGGCCTAAGATCTGGTAAGTAATTTGAAACTAGCCAGATTTTAACACATTCCAAGGGAAATGATCAGATAGTCTGCGGGATCATACTAGGACCAGGGCTCACCATATCTTCCTCAGTTCATATTCACTAAACTCATACTGAAAGTAACATCTAAGAATAACATTCAGCTAAGACAATAAGACGAGGGAATGCCAACATTCCTATGCTTAAACTAAATTAATTCATTCCTAAATAACACAGATAGAAGAAAACATTCAGCTAAAGATTTTCAGTCAGAGAAGGTTACTGATATACAGTAGGTCCTAACTCTATGCATGTTGTTCTTTATAAGAGGATATGAAACACAGATGAAAACAGAAACAAAATAACAGGCCACAATAAGGAAAACATCACCGTCAACTTAGACCAGGATCCCATAAATCAGCTTGTATTGATGCTTCAAACCAGTTACATCTTTAAGTCCAGTGCTTTAGATTATCTACCGTCTACACATCTCAGCCTAACCTATCTATCACCAGCAGAGCTCCAAGAGCCAATGAATCACTATTTACAATCAGAAGTTTTAGCTCAAGTGTATATCAAATTTCTGCAACCAACCCCTCACTCATCTTCTGCAGAAGTATTTATGGAAGGATGAGGAGGTGAGATCTGATAAAAATTCTCAATTACAATTAATACAGTCTTAATGGTTTCTGGGCCTTTGAGGGGCACAATGAAGAATCTTACATATGTATCCTCTGTATTAAATGTTTTTACATAAAGATTAAGCTCTGTGGGAGCTTTTGTTGACCTTTGAGGCTCTGTGTAGCGTCAAAGTGACTCTGCAGATGTTTATCATTAATTTCCTTGGCAGGGTTTCCTCTTCGATTATGTTGTGAGACAGATATCCGGTTCTGATCAATAAATTTTGCCTCTAATTGAGTACTTTGAGGAATAGGTGGCATTGTGGTAGCTAAGAGGAATCTATTTGCCTCAGATTGTGGCGGTGGAAGCATTCCTGCTTGATAAAACACTTTAGGTTTTACGTAAACTGTGTTTTATTTGGGGATTAGGATTTTGATAAGCATCTTAGACGTAATTCCCACCAATCTGTCCTTTAATCCTCTGTTCTGGTTAATTCTGGTCTTCGTCTCTGATACTCTTTGCCTGTGCCAAATCCATGGTTTTCTCGCTAATATGCTGGGCTGCGCAGAGATGAAACGACATTGATGCCTCATAAACACCACTGATACGTGAGATTGAAAAACCCCTATGAATTATTTCCCTGATGAAACAAAGGCAAGAGGATCGTCATCCTCAGCCTGTGAATTTTCCTCAGTATGGCAAAAAAAAAATTAAACCCTGCAAAATACAAACAAAGTTATGAAATCTTGCGTATATAGTTTGACTGCTTCAGAGGACATGTGGAAGGAGCGGGACCGTTGGATGGCATCATCCAATGGTCGGGATTAATCGGGGAGATCATAGAATGGGCGGAAGAAAGATTATATCAGGGCCATCGATCGCGCAAAGATCGACGGTCGGGAGCGAAAGGGGAAGTCAAAAACAGAGAATCGTTGACCGGGAAATCGAATCAGGGGGACAAAATCTGAACCGTCGATCTGCAGATCAAATCGATGGAGGGAAAAGATTTAACGTCACGCCGAGACCACATTAAGGGGCGGGTATCTTCATCGAGCGACAGCCGTCGAATGGGCAGCTTTAGATCGGACGGTCCATGGTGATATCACTCGGCATCCTCGTCCGAACGATAACGTGTGATGGATGGCGGTATTCCAAACAGTACAGGGGACGCGTGGCGGCAAGTGTATGGAATCGCTGGCGATCGGGGGAAAAAAGCCTTTCTCCTAAGGGCGGTGCGATGGATACCGTCGATTTTTGGCAATCGGCTTACCGGCGGTGGGGACCGCAGGGAGACAAACTCTGCATCGTCCGATCTGCAAATCAGATCGATGGTGCGGAATGGTTTGAAAATGATACCGACGGATAAATGTATCATAAATTAAAACCCAAATTTTTAAAATTTAAAACAAAGGTTTTAATGCTTTCGGGGTGAAATATCTTTTCAACGAAATAGCGCCCGACTGGATCAGCGCCAGGTTCTGGTGCTAGGGCGCATGGATAAAAAGGGTTAGGAACTTAGCCGAAGGGGCTTAAGTCCTTTACATAGAGAATATGCATTTTAACGGTTTTTCAAGGATTTTGAAAGGAAATGAAGGTTTTGATAAGGCTAAGAAGGGGTCTCAGAACCTTATCAAGGGTTTTTATGACGTGGGCGGGGGAGAAACATGCAAAGGAGGGATTTTCATGGGAAATGAAGGGGTAGAAAATGAGGTTAGCTCTTGAAGAGAGGGAAAGGGAAAAAGAAGCTAGCAGTAGTACTTCAAGATAGGAACAATAGGATTTCAGAGTTTTTCAAGATGGGAATAGTAGTGAAGGTTTGGACAGAGGCACGAGGCCTTCAAAAAGTCTTCAAGAGCCAACAGTTTTTAGTAAGAAAAATTGTTCCTTGATGGCTCAAAAATAGATTTAGCCACCTTTTGGGATAATCAAATTTTTACAGGTGGCTAACATTACCAATGAAATAGGTAACTGCACTGGTACCTACTTTTTGACGTAGCAAGAAAAATACCCGATTTTGAAAAGTGGTGATGCAGAATCAATTTTTTTTTTTTTAGCATGTTTTTGGCACTTTGATTTTTATTTATTTATTTATTCTGTGATGCTTTTTATGTCGATTTTGAATAGTGGTGACGTATCATCACCAACGTTTTTTTAGAGGATTGATTTTGACACTATTAATTTTCTGATGTCTTCTTCTTCTGTGAGATGTTTATTTTTAAGTGCATTTATGTACTTGTGTTTTAAAAAGAAAAAAAATATTTTTTTTTTTAAATAAAAATTTGTAATGATATCTTCACTTTTTCACATAGATAAAAAATGAAAAAATGATCAATATTATAAAGTTTATATTTTCTACAAGTTTATGTATTTCTAATTAATTTTTCAATGCACATCAAATAATTGTTGCTAAAAAGCCAATATTGTGAACGATATGACAAAAAAATACAAATTTTCAATACAAATAGAATGCAAAAAATACACTTTTAGAGACTTTTTGTTTAAAAAATCATGTTAAATAAACTAATTTTTGGGAAAATATTAACAAAAAAACTTAAGAAAATAGCATTTTTATTGAATTTTATGTCAAAAAATAATAGTAATCACATGTTTTTTGCAAAAAATAGGGATTCTTCTCATAAAATATCAAAGTCTAAACATTACAAGTAAAACTGATTAATAGATCTCAAAAATGAGCTTTGTTTGCAAGCATAACTTAAAGATCCTCAACAATATCAACTAATACATGTTCAACATCATCTAGAACATCATTGATGGCTTCTTTCGCAACATTTTCTACTTCATTTTGGTCATTGTCATCTTCGAATGGATCTTTCATGTCTGCAAATCTTCCAAAGTGTCCATTTCCAATCATTCCATATAATGGTGGCTGAGGTTCCTTTGCTTTTTTTGCCACATGTGATTCATTAAAATCCCCTTTCCTCAAACCAACTTCTTGCTTCACATCTGGAAGGAATTCAAGAGCGTTAATTCTTTGTTGAATAAATTTGCATTGCACTGGGTCTTTCTCAATGGCAACACAATTTCTTCCTTTTGGTAGGCAACATGTTAATTTTGTACCTAACCATCAAGTACAAAAGAAATAAGTAAGAAAATTAGTATAAAGACATAAAAAGTAAAAAAAAAAAAAATTTAAATTTAAATTTGTATAATAAAACATACCTAAACCTAAAAATAGATCCAAAACCCAATCTCCTTCATTTGATGGCATCGCCCGACCTACCTCCGGCCCCCGGCTGGGTGGAGGGAAATTCCGAGAATTTCCCTCCGCCTAGCCGAGAGCTAGAGGCAGGCTGGGCAGCCCTCGACGACACCACCTGACTGACCTTCACCCAGCCGAGGGCGATTCTCAGAATCGCCCTCTACCCAGCCGGGGGAGATTCTCAGAATCACCCTTTGCCCAGCCGAGGCTGATTCTTGAAATCGCCCTCCGCCCAGCCGGGAGCGATTCTCGAATCGCCCTCCGCCCAATCGGGGGCCGGATGTAGGCTGGGCGGCGTCATCGAGGGCTACCCAGCCTGCCTCCGGCCCCCGGATGGGCAGGCCTCAATGGCGCCACCCGGCTAGGCAGAGGGAGATTCTCAGAATCACCCTCCACCCGGCCAGGGGCCGAAGGCCGGTCGGGCGGCACCGTCGAGGGTTTCCAAGCCTGCCTCCGACCCTCGGCTGGGTGGAGGGTGATTCCGAGAATTCCCCTCCACCCAACCGCGTGTCGGAGGTAGGTTGGGTAGCCCTCAACGGTGCCGCCTGGTTGGGCGGAGGGTGATTCCGAGAATCACCCATGGTTGGGCGGAGGGTGATTCCAAAAATCTCCCCCGTTGGGCGGAGGGCGATCTCAAGAATCACCCCCTGTTGGGCAGAGGGTCATTTTGAGAATCACCCCTGGCTGGGCAAAGGGTGATTCTGAGAATCACCCCTGGCTAGGTGGAGGGAAATTCCGAGAATCACCCTCCACCCAGCCGGGGGTGACTCTCGGAATCGCCCTCCGCCCAGCTGAGGGCCAGAGGCAGGCTGGGCAGCGCCGTCGAGCGCTGCCCAGCCGGGGGCTAGAGGCAGGCCGGGCAGTGCCGTCGAGGGCTGCCCAGTTGAGGGCATAAGGTAGGCCAGGCAGCGTCATCGAGGGATGCCCAACCTGCCTCCAGCCCTCGGCTGGGCGGAGGGAAATTCCGAGAATCAACCTCCGCCCAGGCGGAGGTTGATTCTCGGAATTTCCCTCCGCCTAGCGGGGGGTGATTCTCAGAATCGCCCTCCGCCCAACCGGGGGTGATTCTCGGAATCGCCCTCCACCCAACCGGGGGTGATTCTCAGAATCGCCCTCCCCCCAGCTGGGGTGATTCTCAGAATCGCCCTCTACCCAACCGGGGGTGATTCTCAGAATCGCCCTTTGCCTAGCCAGGGGTGATTCTTAGAATCGCCCTCCACCAAAATGTGGGTGATTCTCATAATCGCCCTCCACCCAACCAGGGCTGATTCTCGGAATCGCCCTCCACCCAGCTGGGGGTCGGAGGCAAGCCGGGCGGCACCGTCGAGGGCTGCACAACCTGCCTCCGACCCGCAGCTGGGTGGAGGGCGATTCTGAGAATCGCCCTCCGCCCAAGCGGTGGCCAGAGGCAGGCTGGGCAACCCTCGACAGTGCCACCCGGAAGGCCTCCGGCCCCCGGCCGGGCAGAGGGTGATTCTGAGAATCTCCCTCCACCCAGCCGAGGGCTGGAGGTCAGCCGAGCAGCACCGTCGAGGGTTGCCCAACTTTCCTCCACCTAGCTGAGGGTTGGAGGCAGGCTGGGCAACCCTCGATGGTGCCGCTAGGCAACCTCCGGCCCTCGGTTGGGTAGAGGGTGATTCCGAGAATCACCCCCGGCTGGGCAGAGGGTGATTCCGAGAATCTCCCTCCACCCAGCCGGGGACTAGAGGCCGGTTGGGCGGCACCGTCGAGGGCTGCCCAGCCTGCCTCCACCTAGTTGGGGGCTAGAGGCAGGCTGGGCAGCCCTTGACGGTGTCGCCCGGCCTGCCTCCAGGCCCCGGCTAGGTGGAGGGCGATTCTGAGAATCACCCCCGGCTAGGCAGAAGGTGATTCCGAGAATCACCCCTGGTTGGGCGAAGGGCGATTCTGAGAATCACCCCCGGCTGGGCGGAAGGCGATTCCGAGAATCACCCCCAGATGGGTGGAGGGTGATTCCGAGAATTACCCTCCGCCCAGCCGGGGGTGATTCTAGGAATCGCCCTCCACCTAGCCGAGGGCCAGAGGTCGGCCATGCGGCGCCGTCAAGGACTACCCAGCCTACCTCTAGCCCTCGGCAGGCGGCAAATTAATTTTAATTTTTTTTTTTTTTCAAACACAAACTATTTAAAAAATTTAATTTTTTTTTAAACAAAAACTATTATAATAAAAAAAAAAAAGTATTGTTTGATATAAAAAAAAACAAACAAACAAAACAAAACAAGAAACAAAAAACAAAACTATTCAATTAAAATTTTAAAATATAAAAAATCAATAAAAACAAATTAAAAAATATGTTTTAAAAAATAAACAAACAAATAAAAAAAAACAAAAAAACAAAAAAAAAAAAAATTATTTTTTAATTTTAATTTTTTTTAAATTAAAACAATTATTATTTAAAATATAAAAAAATAAAAAAATTTGAAATATGTTTTAAAATATAAACAAACATATATAAGAAGATTTTTATTTTTATTTTTTATTTTCTTAAAACTATAACAATTATAATTTAAAATATAGAAAAACAATTAAAAAAAAATTAAAAAATATGTTTTTATATATAAACAAACAAATATATGAATAATAAATTTTTCATTTACTTGTTCATTTTTTAAAATTGTTTAAGTCATAAAATTTCTCCATAATTTCATGGTTCAAGTATTTTGAAAACTTAAGATTTCAAAACTTGAGATTTACAACTTGTCATTAAGGTTTTTATGCACTGCGAAATTTTATCTTTAATGTTATGGTTGGAAATAATTACAATTTTAGAGTTGTTTAGAGTCAAGATATTTTATGTTTAACAACATGGATAAAAATTGTTCAAAATGATAATCCCTTCACACATGATTTTGTTTATATTTAACATCATCTATCAAAAATTTAGAATTTTACGATTTTTCAATGTCCTAATATGTTGTCTTTAATTCCACTGTTATAGTGTGTCAAAAGTGTGACACAATGTTTTTTTTGTTATTCCAGCATCAACTCGTTTTGTTTTGAGGGTGTATTTTCAGTCATTTTTTCAAGAATCAATTTCGTTTTTAGAATAATTTTATAAAAAGGTGAAATTTGACCTTGAGAAAAAACAAATGCATTCTGGAATACACACTTTTTGTTTTTGGGGCGTTTTTCATGTTTTTTGAGTCTTTTTGGGCTAGAGTTCCCGTTTTGAGGTAATAGTTCTCGTTTCATCGGTAACATTGTTATAGCTGGTTTTATTTCAAATGATGATGATGATGTGTGGTTTTTAGATAGCGGTGCATCAAGGCATATGACCATAGATTATGGATATCTTACTACGTGATGGAAAATAGGTTATCCAAAATGGTAGAGCTTGGAGACAACCACATCTATGCATTCAAAGGAGTTGGGAAGGCATCCATTGAGCTGGAATCTAGTCACAATGTTCATCTCAGCAATGTTCTATATGTACCAGGTTTGAAAAAGAATATATTCTCTATTTCATGTTTAGAAGATAAAGTAGATTTTGTGGATGGAAAAGTACGTGTATGGTCCAAGGGCTCTAGTATAGATGATGCTAGGGTTATTAAGATTCTTGAAGGAAGATTGTATAGCCTCATGAGTCAACCAATTCAAGCCCTTGTACACAATGAAATCAATCGAAGTGAGCTATGGCATAGAAGATATGGTCACCTTCATTATAGAGTATTACCTTAATTGAATCAAATAGTTTCAAGTGTTAATGAATTAAAAATAGATCACAAAGGTGTGTGTAAAGGTTGTGCTCTCGGAAATAACATTAAGAAACCATTTCCAAGTAGTGAAAATCGATCTAAAGTAGTTTTAGATTGATTTGCTTTAATGGATGTTGTTATCACAAAATTGCACTTGATTGGTTGCTAATTAGACAACTCTATGTAACTGTTTCAAACCAGATTTTGACTGAAGCTTAGCCTCTTCAGTCTGAGAGGGCTCTCTCAAAGGGATTTATGATATTATATAATTATAGGATTATATGGCTAATTCTATTTTAAAAGTAACTTGATTTTTGTGTATGTAGGTTGAAAAGAATGCAGGCTTGCAACCATTGGGCTTATGGATTCAACAAATCAGTAGATTCAGTGGCAAGGTTTCTTGACATGGAAGCTGAGGCAAATAATAGCCTTTAAAAAAGGAAATTTACACATAGAACATAGGGCAACATAGTCATTTCATCAATAAAGGAAGTCAGAGCATACACATATGAATTATGAGTAATACAAATGAAATCTACTATAAGTAGTACACATAAATATATGGATCAGAAAGACATTAAAAACTCCATGAGAATCTCAGATCTGTCAAGAAGAAGTCCTATGTATTACTGATATCAGTCAAATTACATAAAGCAGCATATGGTGCAAAAAATCTCCAACCCTTTACAACTTCGATAATTTTCCTTTAAATAGACCTTCTTACAAAAGGGATGATCTGCCTCTTGGCTAGATTAATCGAACTCTTCCTATGAAACCTTACATAACAGAAAAACATTTCTTTTAATCAGAAAATGACAGCTATACTCTAAAGAATACCTTTTCCTAATAGGACTCAAACTCCTATTTATTACATCAATCTACCTTATCTTTAAAAAAATTACATATCAATGAAAAATAAGCCTCACATGTTCGAATAGGCTATGAAATAGCTCATCACTACTTGACATATTAAATATCATCCTAAACATATGGAACCAAACCCTATTTTTCAGGAAAACAGGACCCTATCTTCAACGAAAGCTTCAGTTGATGAGCTATCTCCATTGCATGGTCTTCAAGTCATAGATGTTTTGTGGTAAGGTCCATTGATCTATTGGATGTGTCCACCTGCCAAAAAATGCTTTGAAACTGCTCAGAAACCTTCAAAAATAGCTCACTACGAAAACAGGGCAGTTTCGTAATTCGTAACATCCAAAAAATGGCTTTTGCACTCAAAATTTCTGCTTCTTTGTTGTTCCATAGTGTCCATCATGACATGACACATAATCACTACCATTTTACCTCCTTGAAAGCTGCAAAAAGTGGTTTTAGAAGCAAAAAGACAGCTACAAAAATTTTCGTAACGGTTTCCTGGCTTTAAGCCTAGGAAACGTTACGAAACTGTGAAAAATTGTGAAATTTCCAGATTTTGACCCTGTCTCAAAAAAGTAACCTCTAGCTGCAGAAACTTGGTCTTCAAAATGTCATTAACCTCTTAAAACATAATCAAACTCAACTCAAGAGCCTTGAGGTGTTTCCTCTTCATTAATTATAAGTTGAGCTATGGGCTCCTCAACTATAGTCATCTTTAAACCCTTCTTCTCTAGCTCCTCATGGATCAATTCTAACTGCTCTTGGAGGTCTTTGACTTGGTCCTTCCATTTTTTGTTCCTAGATTTCAAGTGCAAGTTCATTCTTCTGATATGATTCACCTCTCCTCTCAATGGCTGAGTCCATTTGATTAATTGATGTGTGTTATCTAAGGTCTTTGACACACTATTAACCTGTTCTTCCCAAACTTCTTTCATTTTCTCAAATTGCACCTTCTGAACATTATGTTTCCTTGCTTCTTTCTTCAAGACTACTATTTCATGATTTTCTAACTTCAACTGCTCCTCAAGGACCTCAATCTATGTTTTTTCAATGATTTTCTCCTTTCCTTTCTTTTGCTTGATGACTAGATCTTCTTTTGTAGGTGATGAGAGGTCAATGATACTTCGTGGTGGCTAGACAATTTTAGTGACCTTCTAAGCTTCTTTATTGCTTTCCAAGACCTTTCTGGCATGCCTTTTCATTGGTTTCCTAGCCCGAAACATGAAACCTGCATCCTCACCTTCAAATTCTAACTTCTTAGCTTATTTGGCTTTCTTGAGTTTCTTTCCTCCTGTTAGTCTCCTATACCAATAGGTGTCATTTTTCATGATTGTCTTGATTGAACTATGGAATATGTTCAAACCTTTTTCTTGAGCAAAGGTGTTCCATATTCTTGAAAAACCAAAAAAGTCAAAAAATTTAAAAAATATAAAGAGGGTATACCCTAAAAGAAAAATCAAAGGGTAAGAAGAATAAAAAATGGTCAAAAAAGTGAAAGAAATGAACCCCAAACAAAAAATAGACCAAGGAAAGTGTGCAAATCCAAATGCCACTACTATTTCATTTTTGTAAATAAGCAATTGTGTGCAGCTTGTCAAAATTTTGCCACAATTTATGAAGGGTCAAACTGTTTAAACTTGACTTATTCATGCGAATTTTAAGGGATCTTAAATTTTATTAGGGCGATTTTTTTATATAAAACCCATTTTTTATTGTTTAATAAAGTTAGCCCAAAAAATATTTTAAAAATAATTAATTATTTAACATTAGCCCACCAAAAAAAGGGCGCACAAAACAGGAAACATGAAAATCGCCCCCGATTTTCCAGGTTTCCATGGCATTCACCCCCGATTTTTCAGATTTCTATGGCATTCGCTCCATTTTACGCAGAAACAGAGGATGAAAAAACCAGTATTAGGCCTAGAGAAGTGGACGAGAGGTGCTGGAGTGGAATGCAAACGAAAACCGTAAGGATGAGAAAACCAGTATTACGACTAGAGAAGTGGACGAGAGGAGCTGGAGTGGAATGACAACGAATTGCAGGGACGCCATCAGACAAAGATGTTTTTGAAGAATCACAATAACACCGCAGAAGCAGCAAGCAGAAGCAGCAAAAGAAGAAATCGAAGACTATGAATGAAAGAGAACAACAGAAGAAGATGAGGAAGATCAGGACCGACATCAGAGGGACACAAGTTAGCAAAATTTCCATAAATCATAAACACATACAAGTCCTCTTCTACATTAACAATAGCCATTGTCGCATTGATAAGTCTCCTCTGTCAAAAGGGCGTGTAGATATTACTCATTTATTACCAGCAAAACCCAAAACATCCACACCCACATCACCGAAGATTCGGTGTTTTGTGTTTTCAACCAAAAGCAGCATGCCCATCACCCCCAAGGTTGCAGATGGCGATGAAGATGTATTGATAAACAATGCGTGTGCAATGGTCCGAGAAGAGCGTTGGAATGATTTAAGGGCCTCCACACTGCTAAAATCCACTTTGGCCCCTCTTCATGTATCTCAAGTTCTTGTGAAGCTAAGAGAATAAGCCTCATTGGCATTTAAATTCTTTAGATGGGCAAGCCAACAGCAAGGTTTTTATCATACCACAGAATCACATTGCATGATTTCCCACATACTCTACAAGGGAAGAATGTATCATCATGCCCAAGAGATCCTCAAGAGTCTTGTGAGGGCACACAAACGTGAACACCCAAGTCCAAACCTGTTTGACATGGTGAGGGCAACACAGAGGGCATGCAATTCGGCTTCCAGAGTGTTCGATGCCCTTTTGAGGACTTACACCGAAACTAGGATTTTGGAAGAGGCCTCTGAAGTTTTTTATAGAATGAAGAAGTTTAGGATTGTTCCCACTGTTTATGCCTGTAATATGCTTCTGCATAGTTTTTGGAAGTCCAATCGTGGGGACTTAGCGAGGAAGTTCTTCGCAGACATGACGGGAAGTGGGGTTCTTCCCAATGTATTTACATACAATATTATGATTAATTTCACGTGCAAAGAGGGGGATTTGCAGTGTGCAAGGAACCTTTTCAATCAAATGAAAGAGATGGGCTGCCAACCGGACATTGTTACTTACAATTCATTGATTGATGGATATTGTAAAGAAGGCAAACTAGAGGAAGTGGAGGGGTTGTGTGATGAAATGCAGGAAACTGGTTGCAAACCCGATGTCATTACTTACAATACTCTCATTAATGGGCATTGCAAGCAAAGGCAGCTACAGAAAGCCTTAGATGTCCTCAATGAGATGAGAGAAAATGGTATCTTGCCCAATGTGATCACCTTCAGTACAGTTATTGATGAACTCTGTAAGGAAGGCATGATGCAAGAGGCGAACAATACCTTCAAGGCCCTGAGAGGACATGGCTTGCATCCCAATGAGTTTACATTTACTTGTCTTATTGATGGAAATTGTAAAGAGGGTAATCTGCAAGAAGCTGCCAAACTTTATGATCAAATGGTAGAATCTGGTTTAACTCCTAGCGCTGTCACATATGGGGCTCTTGTTGATGGTTTATGCAAGGAAGGAAAAGTACGGGAAGCTGATGATCTTTTCAAGAAAATGTCAGAGACTAGAATATCTCCTAACAAATTTATATTCACTGCCCTAATTGATGGGCATTTCAATCAGGGAAATATGCAGGAGGCATTGGAAATTTTTGATAAAATGCAAGAGCAAGGTATTGAACCAGACATTCAAGTCTATGGTGCTGTTATCCAAGGCCTTTGCAATCTATGACAGTTACAGGAAGCCAAAACAATCATCAATAAAATGATGGCAAGGGGTCTGCACATGAATGATGTTATCTATACCACTCTCATTTACGCACATTTTAAGGAAGGCAATATGCAGGAGGCTCTCAATCTGCATAATGAAATGTTAGACCGGGGTATTACTTCCGATCTCATCTGTTATTCCGTGCTTATTGACGGGATTTGCAAACAAGGTTCACTACGTGAGGCAAAAACCTGCTTTGATAGACTAAAATAATCAGGTATGTCACCTAATGCAGTCACTTACACATCACTCATTGATGGGCTTTGTAAAAGTGGAAATTTGCAGGAAGCCAAGCTGTTTTTCAAGGAAATGTTAGAAAATGATTTGGTTCCTGACAAGATTGTTTATACTGCCCTGATTTTTGGAAATTTGAAGGAGGGTGATATGCATGAAGCTCTTGACCTGAAAAGAAAAATGATAGAGAGGGGTATTGAACCTGATTTATATACATATTCGTCTCTTATATGGGGACTTAGTAATGAAGGCCTGATGCAAGAAGCAAATTCTACTTTTAATGAAATCACTGGGAAGGGCATTGTGCCTGATAGTATTGTTTATAATATCTTGATGAGAGTACATGTCAAAATGGGAAATATCGAGGAAGTTTACAAGCTGCAGAGTGATCTGGAAAAAAGAGGCATAGCCCCAATATAATTACTTCTTGCAGCCCCATTTAAAATCGTTTGTAATAAAGAAAGCCTGGAAAGGGTTGGTAAGGGTTAACTTATGATGAATAACAAGAAGAAAACATGCATCTTTAAGTTCCGTTTCATAGAAAATTTGGCATGTTCACCTTTCCATCAGCAGGTAAAGGCTTCATCATTGAAAATGGATGAATGGCTTCAGGTGATTCTTAGCTGTGAAAATATAATAGCCCTAATAGCTATCATCATTTTGATCAGGAAATGCTTCATGTGTATTCCTGCAATGGATCATGACATTGATGCCCCTTAGAAGGTTCCACTTGAATTTTAATCTTCTGAGCAAAGCCATTGATGCAAGTCAACCCAGGAAGTGACTTACCCTAATACGATTGACATTGGACAATCACTCTGATGTGCACCAGTGCAATTGCAATAGTATTCTATGTTCGATATCCGATACTTAGGGGACTTGGAAATAGTTTTCTCAACCTGGAAGTCTGGGAATCGTTGGCTGTCAATTCAATTGTTTAGATTTCAATCACCTCTATTTCTTGATTTATCAGAGCAAGATTGTGGTCTGTAGACAGTAGTTTCAGGGGTATTACTCTACACATAAACATGTGTTAACTTGGAATGCTCTTGGAAGCAGTGGTTCGAAGATGTGGCTGGGCTTTGTGCACACCGATTTTCTAAGTTCTTGCTGGCTGAGCGAGGCCGACTCTCTCTGGTCCGTCCCTCTCTGATCCGTTAGGGCCTCCCATAGTTCGTATATAGCAGAGATCTGAGATACAACTGGAAAAAAATTGTTGATTGGCTGGATGGAGTTGCGAATACTGGAAAAGTGGAGCTTGGTGAAGTCCAGCTTGCATCGTACCTTGCAGAAAGAAATCGAGCTACAGGCCACCCTTTCTTCCGATATGGTAAGTCATGATTATACATTAGTCTCTGCTTTATATGCATTTATTTTTTTGCCATGAATGAAGGTTCAAACTTCAAACATATACGGTGAGAACAAATACTTGTAGCTAAAATGGGGCTTCACAAAATTTCAATGTTGGGTATAATATTATATCAACAGAAAATTTTGGCTTAGGGATTGTTTCATTATCATAATCATTTCCATTATGGACTTGACACAAAAATGCTTAGGAAACCTCTGTGAAAGTTTTCTTAGACATCTTCCAGCAAATTCCAGTGTCTAAATTTTTTTTCATATCTGTAAAAACAAAAGTAATAATCTATATGACAACAGATAGAAGTTATTTTGGAAGCTCATACTCCACACCTATATGCATACCATACAAATAAAAAGTTCCTTCCTAATCATACATCTAGAGATAGATATGGCATTTCCATGTTTCCTCAAAGTTGGAAGCACTGTTTCTGAAACTTGTACCATGTCCAAAACTTGTTTCCTTAATTCTGGTTGACATAGAAAGCAAGGAATAGCTGTGACTTGGTCTGAGAAGATAAACATCCATGTACTTAGAAATTGTTTGTGGCATTGCTAGAGTATTTGGCATTTGCAAATACAACAAAGCACATGAGGATTCTTTTCTCTTTTGAATTACAGTAATAGAAATGATGCATGTCCCTTATACTGTGGGGAAACTGTTTTTAATTGCACATGATGCATCCCCACTTTTTCTTTGATATGGAATTTGTGTGTGTGTGTATGCATGAAAGTAGAAACAAAATATGCATAATTTCATATTATGATTATTATGTTTCAGATTGTTCTTTGTACGATACCACCATTGACATATGCTTTCAATGTATGCATAGAGTTTATTTGTTTAATTGGCTTCTTTTGATTGTCTATTCACTTTAATGTAATTTTTGTTTCTGTGTCTCTGCTTTCTAGACTGTATGATTCTGTCAGTTCCAGCCACTGGGTATGAATATTAAATCATAGCATTCTTCAGTGATCTATGTTTTTGGAAACCTTACCAGATCTTGTTTGTTATATCAATTTGTAAGACTGATGGAATTGAAACATAGGTCTCTTGTATTCCTATTATTGTTTTTCTGTCCCTTTCAAAATGTTGGTATATTTCTATCTTTGTTGAACACATGAAATGATAGAAATGTTTAATTTCAGAAGTTGAAATATTACTTGTTTTAGGATGCTTCGTTTTGCATGATTATGTTGTTCATTAGTTAAAGACTTAAGTGAAAAGCTCATTGCCATGAGGTATATGAAATCCTTGAAAGTTGTTCCTCGTTCCCAAAATCTGAAAGAGTTAGATGAGTTATATCATTCACTATTTGCAACCCTACTAAATTGTACAGATATAAGTGTACCTTGTCCCTTTTCATTTCTGTCTTGCTGTACACTCTCATTTATGATATGCGTCCTCTAATATACGTGGCCTTACAAATGTTTTTAGAAAAAAAAGTTATTTTTTCTTTGTGCAATGATGTTTAAACTTTATTGAATGGGAGATAGCTCATATAACATAATATCAAGACAACAACATGCTCAAAATTACTAGAACTGGTAGGTGATTGATTGAGAGTTATAGATGAGAAGATAGATAATATAATTTTATTAATGTTCAACAGCTACCAAAAATATATGTAAATTACTAAATGGGACAAGGAAACACAGTCGGTGACACTAAGTTGTAGGGGTGCACTGGGCTGCTCAGAAAGCATAAAACAAATATGTGATTTAAATAATGCAATGACAGGAAGAGTGCAAGAAAGAAAAATCAACTGTCTGTCTGTAAGATGAGATGAGGATATGTAGAGTGAGAAGGAAAGTCTCTCACTGCATCCATTGTTGCGAAGGCACTGATAGAATATCTAGTGATGTTGTCTTGAGAGTGTCCAAGGTTTGGAGGACCTAGCTGGTGACCATGGGAGGCACGCGGGAGCCATGACCAGAGAGAGAGAGAGAGAGAGAAATAGTTTCCTAATATTGAAGGTCAAATGAAAGAATCTTATGATATGGGCTTGGTTCAGGCTAGAGTGTTGATCTGGTCTATGCTAAGGATGGGTACTCCTATAAACCCCAGTGGGAAGGACTCGATTGGAATTTGGACCTAGAACAAGAATTATAAGGTATACATGGTCTTACAAGCTTGGAAAATGTTGTGTGGAACACCAAATCTATCTGTTGCTTAGCACAACCAAGAACCGAAGTAGGCAGAAAGGAGGAGGTAATTAGTCTTATGGGGCAGTGTTTGGAAGAAACCTACAAGTCCCATTATTTGCAAGTTACTGCATCATGCCGTGTTTAGAGCCAAATACCTCCAGTTAGGATATTGGATGAAAGTGGAGTGGCGCCCTTATGAATCTTACACTTCGAAAGAGATGGTGTTGTGGGAGATAACAGTGTTCGGCCTCAAGCGCATGCACAAACTCGCTTACATGGAGTTTGGTCATATGACAAACAACCAAGCAGAAGCATGTGCCGTGCTCCAAGGTCTGTCATTAACACACCAATGTGGCATACGAAAGTTATTAGTATTTGGGGATTCCACAATCATCATCAGGCATATGATTCATGGTACAACTCCAAAGGACAATAAGTTGGCTCACTTTTTTTCGAATTAGAACCCTCAAAGGAAGTTTTGAATGGTGCAATGGTTTCATGTCCTATGTGTCAACAATGAACAGGTGGACACACAAGCAATATTGGCACATGTGAAAAATTGGGGCAATTAATAGTAGATGGATATGAGCATTATCAAAACATTCCATAGCCATGTATTTGGGTCAAAATGGGAATTTTATGGCCTAGTAAGAAGAATATTTTGTTTAATCTCTCCTCAGGGGCAGGACACTGGTTGTCTCTTTTGCTGTACTTCCCCTGTTGACTTCACAACTTTTATATTATAATAAAATTTTCCAGTTCTTGTTTAAAAAAAAAATTACTGGCAACTGTGTTCCTATGGCCACAATATTATTATTCCTCTTTGATCAAACATTGCTTCTTCTAGAAAATGAAAAAGAAAATTTTCCTTTGAAACAAAGGACATAAAGGATATTTTAATGCTTTTATTACTGTTCCTTTAAATTCTTGTTGGTATTTCTCCTTTACCTCATACATGACATATTCTGTTATCGCTTAATATAATTATCAACTTTATTTTCACATTTATCAAGTTTTGAAAACTTTCCTCCCAGTTACATTTTTGGAAGCTCCAAAATTAAGATACCAGTTACCACAGACACTGAGAAGCTTCTACTTCCTATTTTGCGAACATAAAAAGATTTTCCGTTCTAGGTTCATTCAACTTTGTAGTTTCATTACTCTGCAAAATTGCGCCTATGTCTGCCACCTTTTCCATTACATCCAGCTCTAGTTTTATTCCTCTGTGTTGCATCCCTTTTGAGACACTGAAAAGCATCTAGTTCTTTTTAGTCTGTTTTAGGCTCATTCAACTTCATAGTTTTATTATTCTTTGCAAAATTGCCTCTATGTCTACCACCTTTGCCTTTACATTTGCCTATAGCTTTATTCCTCTGTTTTGTCAGAAAGCATTCCTCTTCTACATATTATTCTTTCCACAATAATTACAATATTTAGGCTTGTTGGTTTGATAATTACCTTTTGTATTTTGTGAATTACTTATTTGATTTTATTGCTAGCTATTGTTCCTGACTCTACCTCAAACCCTGCCACAACCATTGTGTTTTCCTGTGAATGTTTGTTTGGTCCTCATCTTTCTTCAATGTTTTATCTTTTTGGATAAGCAATCCTACTAATTCTGTGAATGATGGCACTTCAATTCTAGAAGAAACGCATAACAAGGTCACAAAATTATGGTACATGTATGGAGGGTTGTTCAATAAAATGGTTACAAGCTCCATGTCTTCGATGGTGGTCTTAAGCATTGACAATTCATTTTCAAGTTGATGCATTTTTTGGACATGTTCTTAATTTCTTTCAGAAATCTTTAAATTTGTCTTAAAACCATAAGTTCATTTGGTGTTTCATATAAGCTTCTTAAATTACACTAGGTTTGGACAGCACAATTTATCATCTAATGTTTTGAAGAATGTCATCCTGGGGTTCAACAGTTATGAGAAGCAGGGCATTTTTGTTCTTATAATTGGTTGATCATTGCCTCAGATCTTCTGGTGTTTCTCCATTGACAATCTCCCACAGGTCATGTATGAAATAATCCCTCTCCACCCTCTGTTTCCAAGCTGGAGAAGTTCTCCCATTCAATGTATGGGAGTCTGACAATTTTTTTTTTGAATACTAGCAATATTTCCTTGTATTTATGGAGAAAAATCTGTATTCAGCATCTTATCGCTCCCAACCAAATATCTTAAAAAGTGCTCATTCCTCCAAAATCACCATTTTACTCCAAAAATATTATATATCTTCTTATGGTTCCCAAATTTAAGTCTGATTATTACCCATGATCAGATTTTTTAAAACTGTATTCCTCCAGAAAACAGAGCAGGGTTCCTTTTTCCACCTCAAAAAACATAGAATTGCAGACATTCAAATTACTTATATCTCCTTTATGTTTATAGAGGGATTTATTACATAATTGGAGGCTGAAGGAACAACGTCATATCTTTGAAGGACTGTTGCAAAATAAAAAAAATATTACATCTTCTACTGTCTTATGTTTATGCTTTTATAAATATATGTTGCTGCCATGGTTCGTATACATTTGCTCAGTATGCTGAAATATGGTCTATTGTCAAAGTTCAGATTTCTGCCCATCCGCTGTAAATATAATTTATGCTGAAAAAATAATTCCTTTTCTTCTTGATCAAAATTTCAGCTTGCAAAATTATGCACACCAACAAATAATTCTTCACTGCATATAAAACTTGTGTCTCACTGCTGCTGATATAGAAATATTTCTGTGAATGGATCTGTTGCGCTGACAAGTTTCTGAGTTCTCCTCTTTGCTGCACTGTTAGTAATTTAATTCACTGCTTCTGAGTATATACAATGTTTGGAACATTCTGCGGCCACTTGAGGATGGTTTAGAGATATTGCTGAATCTGCATACCTATGTCGGTCTGCTGTATGGGTTTGTTCTTGAGTGTGTTGCCATCCATACATTTGTCTCTATCTGCGAGAAATGTCCTGATGCTGGATTTTCTGCTTGTTGATATGTTGGGTTAAGAGTCTACATCCGTTGCGTGGGTGGGTGATCTTGAAAATTTGCATCTGCCTCTCCTTGGACATTTGTTTCTTTGTTTTCGAAATGTCACAGGATTTTCTTCTCCCATATCCCCATCGATTTTTATTTTTTTATGCTGTATGTGTTTCCCATGACAAAAGTCCTTTAGCCCTATTAAATATTAATGCTATCTCTAAGCTTTGTAACTAAAGGAACTTATTTTATTTTTATTTTTTTAAATTTGGCATCATTACTATAAAGCTCGTCTTTCGTATTCAGACCATTTCTGAAATTTGTTGGTTCTGCATGTGTCTTTGGTGTGTTAAGGATATAAACAGAGTATTGGGTAAGGGTAAAAGGTAATATGTCAAAGAGGTTTCCATTATGAAGAACATGCCAGGAATTAAGAATGGGGGATAGACTATAAACTAATGGTATAAAAACTGTGAAACATTTTGCAGGCTATTCTAGAGATGAAGTTTTAGGGCGGAACTGCCTATTTTTGCAGGGTCAAGACACAGACAATGCGGCTGTAGCGCAGGTGAGTTACTTGCGTTATAGCGTTTTTCATTTCATTGTATTCTCGTATGGGTTCCTGGTGTTTCAAGCATTGAGTTTTGGCAGTCATAACTTGCACTTCGCTTTGTTTTAACTATGTCCTCATAATATTCAACAATGTTGTATCCATCTTTTATGTGCTTCCTAGAGCACGTGCCATGTTACTTTTCATTTCATTTTTTTAACAGATATTAGTTGCAGATACGGCAAAGTATTGTAGCAGAACAATGTTGTACAGTGCGGATCCTAAATTATAGGTATGCTTATGTTGAGAGTGAGCAAACCTCTTTTAGAAGCAGAAAATTAGTATTTTAATATTGTGGCATAAGTTATCAGTTCGTTTAGTTTCTTAAAGAACTAGTCTATAGCTCACAAAATTTTTTGAACTAATAGATGTTCTTATCGTGCAGGAAGGATAACATTTCTCTCTGGAATCTTCTTCACACAGCACCTATTCGAAATGCATCTGGAAAGGTATTATTGTCATACTTGCTTGGCTTTCAATTCTTGCTTTATGTTTGATACATCCTATCTGCAGATGCCATTTACATTGTTAGTTTGGTGCATGATGTCCCTTCTTTCTTTGCAGAAAAATAGGGAATGCTTCCAACTTTATGATTTATCTGAAAAATTCCAACAAATTTATTTTATCATCAATTTGATGCTTATTTCAAATGGACAATAAATGAATATTCGTAGCACTAGAACTAGACTTTCAATTCCTTTGAAAAGTTTGTGAATATTTTTGACAAGATGTCACTTGGTTGACACATTTATTGGGTTGTACTACTCCATGGATGATCGGTAAAATGCCATGGATATTCCACTGGGCACATTGTTACAACAGTTCTTAAAATGCTACTGCAATTACCGTGAGGTCATATTGTACTTTTCAGTGATTAGTTAATATCCTAGTTTTAAAACTTGGGAACAGTCTTCAACTTGGCCACCTATCAAATCGGGTTTCGACTCCGACTCAGATAGACTCAGATTCAATGAACCGGATTAAAAAAAAATACATAAAAATGATAATTTTTAATAAAAAATATTTTTAAGATTCCAAACCATTAGAGATGAACTTTGCAAAGTTTGCTCATCTATATACCATTTAAGAGTGGAATATATCAAAATTGCACTAATTACCTTTTATATTAGCAACAAAAATACATAATCGTGAGGCTCTGAAATGGACTCTAGAGTCAAAACCATTCTACAAGTTGTGGTTTATAACATATTGAATATGCTTGCATTAGTTTGCTCTGCAGTGGTTCTAGATAAAACTTCCAAGCATACGTTTAAAGGTTTCCCAGTGGTGTCTCAGAAACCCTTGTAGAATTTTATAGGGAGACCATCTTTCCCTTTGGATATTATCATGTTTCGAGGAGGGATAGATCTGGGGTTAAGGCGAGAGAGCGAGGAAATAAGTTTCACATTCCCACCACAAATTCCACTCAACACGAGACGATAGAACGGGGAAGTAAGTTCCACATTCCCACCACAAATTCCACTCGACACGGGGAAATAGAACGGGGAAGTAAGTTCCACATTCCCACCACAAATTCCACTTGACAACTTGTGATAGAACGAGTAAGTTCCACATTTGCTGAGTAATTTTCCTACGCTCTAATGATTTGAGGTGGGAAACATTAAACTTGCTTGATAGATTTGTGTTTCCTACACAATGAATTTGATATCATAACTTATTCTTGAAGTAAGGACCTCTATTGCATGAGTAAAATCACTTGGGAATGAAAAGCCCATTTTGTTTTGCTTGTTGGACCAGTGTAGTGCATTGGCATGGATCATGTGCTTTACTGCCATGATGAGAGGAATGAACCTCATATTTATCACCTTCCCGATTGATCGTATTCAAACCGCTCCTAGAAACTGACCCGGTAACGGTTGATCAGCTATCCATAACCACAAATGGCTCCTATCTCGGCTTGAGTTAGGAGAGTATCGGTGGAGCTAAAATCAAACACTATTTGAAAGAGTATTAATTATATAAGCATACCTATTCTGGATCAAAAATAGGTCTCTTTCGTAGTCTTAGCAAAGAATGAAAAATACTATTTGAAAGAGAAATAAGAGTTTAAACACACATGTTTTACGAAGCATATTTATTTAGAATGTGGGGTGGGCCATAATTAAACACTACTAAGTGTGGCGTTTACAGGATGGATGTTCTTCCAATACACACATATGTTGAGAAACAATTTTATTTTAAATTTTGTCATGGCAAGATCTGTTGTGTCAAGCTTCTAGATGGTGTAAATCAATGTTGATAAATTATCCTCATCTAAATAGCAAAAAGATCCCGAAATTTAAGTCTTGTTGTTTATTTATATTGTTGTCGAGAGAAATTCAATGTGTTGTCTTGTATAATTTTGTCTTTGCGTATTATATTCATATTTTTTAAAACTAGTTTTAAAGTCGCTAGTCATACATGATATTCAAAAACTTGATTATAAATTTCCTTGTCTTTTTTTTGTTAGTTGAACGTGTCTTTGGACGGTTGACAAAGAGAGATCCGGACTCAAAAGTACAATTATTAAAGATCTTGCATCATTCTTGTCTCAGAATTAACGGGAATAGATTGTTCAGTTTGAAGCGAGTGAAAGAAAGATGAATTTATGGTTTTGTTTAGAGTTGTTCGGGTAATTGGTCTTTGGGCTAAGCCTACGTGGTTTTGTAACGTTACCTCTTTTACGTGGTGGAGATTTTTACTGTGGTTTTGTAAACTTGAACTATAACTCTTTTGATATATTGTAACATTGAGCGAGATTGGGTTGTAGAACACGTCTGAATTCCGATTTCCCTCTGAGAGAGTGTCCTCCCTTTGCTCATTCAGCCAGGCCCAAACTTTTGTTGGTTATAATAACTTGCATGCAAAATTCATAGATCATTACACGTCAAACCGACTTTCGCCTTGGCCCGACATTGCATTCAACATGGTGCCATAGTATGATTTACATGTATCAATCAAAACTATTATTGTATCTATATTTGATAATTCAAGTTGAATACAACATACGATACATAAGTGCTATGGCTATGAAGTTCAATATGAAATAATCCTGATTGCTACTATTACTATTATATAAGGGGTGCTCTTCCAATGTCCATTTATTAGCTATGTGAAGAGGCTTGTGGATTTTGTATTTACTATAAGATTATGTATACGAGTTGAGACAACTAAATAGAATTTGGTAAGAATTTTTGGAGTATGTGTAATTCATAATGATATTGTCTTCTCTTCATTGATGACTTTTCAATGTGTGAGTTTTGACCTAAGCCATTGCATTATCGATGTGTCAAACGCTCAAAACTTGACCTATATGTCAACTACTTCTTATGATTGTTCCTAGGAACACGAATCCTAATTTTTGTAGGTTTAAAATTTATCACCAAGTTTGCTCTATTGTGGTCAAATTTGTGGAGGTTATCTCAAAATTTATTTAGGTACCATGGATCTAAATTTCTTATGAACTTTCAACACTATTACAAACTTTGGTGCAAATTGTTGATCAATTCTCACTTGGTGAGGGTTATAGATGTTAATGAAAATTTTGTGTGTGCATGCATGAGTTGGTGAAAATGCTCGATGTTGTGTGCATTAGTGTGATAAATATGAGATAATGCAAAGCATAGTTTTGAAGATTAGTCTAAGTTGACTCGTACCTAATCAAATCGATCAAGTTGATTGTTGGTTGAACGGTTAATTGTTTGCTCAATGGACATAAGATCTTGCAATCCCAAATACCAAAGGGAAAAATGGAGCCCATCATGGGGTTCTCTTTGTAATTCTCCACCACTTTGCTACCTTCCATGCTTCCTCAAACTCCTCTCTGACCTCAATATCGGTTCTAGTAGTAGCATGAGCAACAATATTACACTTAGTAGAACTAGAACGTGTTTTCCAAAGCTACTTACGAGAACTACTTCCTCACGAGTCACCATGTGCCATGCTTGGTCTCGGTGGTTCTCTTTCCTTCTACTCTACGGTTCAATTACCATATCTTCATTGGAACCAACACTCTAGAACTCCACTAGACAACGATTCACCATTTTGTAGTAGTGATTCACCATGATTTTACGGGATAATATAATCTCGTGAGGAGATTCGCCAAAAAATTATATATACATATTATATTATTAATAAAATCGCCTTCCATTTTTCTATGTATCATGGGGGTCGCCTATGTTTTATATATATATAAATTTAGGGGGTTCTTAAAACTATCCTTTCTTGATGAATGTGATACGGTAACTAGGTAAAATGTAGTCTTCACTACCTCTACCCAAAATTCTCGTCACTGACTTGGTACCCTTGAGCATGCTTCTTTCCTTTTCTATCGGCGTTTTTTCATTCTTTACGCAATTTCATTTTCATAAGGTGTGTATGGAGTATTCTTCTCTTAGTGCTATACCACACTTCTTACAAAACTCTTCAAATTCCTTCTTGTAGAACTCTCCACCATTATTTTCCCTTAGCACCTTTATTTTCTTCTACGTATTATTTTCCACCATAGCCTTCTTTTAAAGAATTCATATTTCTTCCTCAAGAAATATATCCATGCCATTGATAAGTCATCTCACAAGTGAAGCATATTACACAAACTTACTAATGATGGGATTGACATAGTTCCAAACAAATCAACGTGGAGCTCTAATATCTTATTCTCCCTCTGCTTTTGAAGGAAAACTCACTTTCGATTCTTCTTACCATATACACAATGTTCACCAATCAAAATCCAAATAAAAACTAGACATACATTCTACCACTTCAATTTCCATACATTATCAAGGCCTATCTCTCCAATATGTCCAAGCCTTTGATACCATAGCATAGTATTTTCTCCTAGAGACTACTAGGATTTCCACTCCACTTTAAGGAAACATGGAACTATTGCACCCACCAATAAAAATGCTACCCTGAAGCATACGAGTTCCAATCAGGAACTCCCCACATTAATACCACTACTCCTTGAACCATCTTGCAAGTATCTTTCTCGAACATTGTTTTTACACCTGCATCATCCATATTGCTTACAAAAATTAGATTTTTGGACGATGCGAGAATATAGGAACACTAGGAAAGTGTTCTAATCCTTCAACCTTGCAACTTCAGCTTGACATTTCCATTTCGATGATTTTGGCATGTATCATCTCTTAATAAGACATCACCACCATCATACTTCTCATACTCATAGAACCACTACCTATGGGGAGTGAAGTGAAAGGATGCACTTTGAGTCAATCGACCATGCCTCATGATCTACATGTGTATTTGAAGAAGAAGGAAAATACATGTCCTCACCTTCATACGAGGTGGTTTTTGCCTGCGAGAAGGAGCATCATGGAATCCTTTCCTTTCTTGGGAGATTTAGATCTTGATCCTTTTTTAGTGCCCTTCCTTTCCACATTTCCAACGCACCTTTACATGCTTTCTGGAGATTTACATCTCCTCTAGATTCTAGATCTCCCACTCAATTTTTATTTTTTCTATTAGGACCTTCCACGTACGGATGAGCGCTCCATTTTGGCCCTCCATATTTATCAGATCTCATTTCCTCATGACGATAAAGTGCAGAACAATTTCATCAAAATTCAAGGTAGTTGTATTTTTCTCACCTATTAATAACTTGAGAATATCCGCGAATCGGGTAGAAAAAGCAAACGTGCCTTATCTTCCTCTAATATTTTAATATCAACAAATGAAAACTTACTTACCTATTGAAGGTGTTTAGATTCTTTTCACTTAGGAGTCTCCATCCTTCATCCTCGAGTTATACAATTTTTAGCGGGAATATTTTTTTTATTAACAGAGACTTAGATTGGTACACGGTCACTGACCCATAAATTCTTCGTCGTAGCTTCCCCATACTTTCAACAATACGAATCTAACGAAACCATATTTTTCTCTTTTCCTTAGATCTAACATCCCACGGTGTTCATCGACATTGCCGTTGGTTTAGTACTAGGATCTCTTTGAGAGATCCACTTGATCTTTATCGACTAGCAAATCCTCCATATTGAGCTTCCACAACTCAAAACTACGACCATTAAATTTCTTGATCTCTATCTTTCCACTTACTCACCATCTTCTTTCGCACAGGGATCGATCCTACATATCTCGCACTAAACATGTTACACCATAGGCCCGAGAAAAAAATACCTCGATGCAAGGCGCTCACTTGAAGCCGAATCAAATTTGATACCATATGTAGGTTTTGACCCTATACATAAATTATTTAAAAATTAATTCTTAAAGACATAAATAAAACAATAGCGAGAGCATAATACATAAAATATATACACAAATATTTTTTCCTGGATCCCAAAGCGGGACTACCATATTGATTTTTCATTATATTCGTTTTAGTGTTACAACACATATATATACATTCTAAAGCATTAATAAACCCCAATCCATTAACCCTGGTATTAGAACATAACGTAGTTCCCTTTACCATATCTAAAAAATATCATGGGCCGAAAACTATCCTTTCAAACAGCAGTGCAAAACCCATGCACAAAACCATAGGTGGTCGCTCATCGACAAAAATAAGGAAAAAAATTCTTGAGGCTCACCCACTCACCCCTCTCTGGGGCTGCCCATCCTACTGAACCCAGATGAGGGGAGTGCTGCCCCCTCGTTGTGCCCAACACAATGAGTAGGGGGCTATCGTCCCCTGCGCGACATGCTTGTGCACGTGACTAATATTGGAAATAATATAACAAATGCAGAACGATAAAGGAAAAGGTGCAAAAAATGATTCATTTTGTCTTAAAAAAAAATCTGATTTCTTTTATTCCTTCGATTGTACCTTTGCACCATTAGGGAAATTTCTAGTTTATAAATATGGTTGTAATATTCAAGCATTATTTTTAGATATTTTTGGAGTAGTTATTACCCACCAAAATTTATGCAATTCCACGTATACCGAGCAAAAAATTATTTTATCCACTTGAATCTCAATTTATTAGTTCCTCCCAAAGCAAGAATATAGGATTCCACTTGCCTAACCACTATTAGTTTGCTCTAACATTGACGATTTATATTATTATTTTTTATGCTTAATTTTCCCATAATGTAATCGTTAACTTGTGTGGCAGAACTAAAAAGCGCCTTATAGGTCTTCAATTTGGATGTAATTATTAAGCCTCGTCCGAACATTTCCTTCTAATGATTTCACAAAGTTTCTAGTATAAACACATACTCATTCTCGATATTAAAATTACACGTGAAAATATAGGAATGCATCAGTGATCTTCGGTAGATGGGCTTGTTTCTCCATTGAATCTAGGTAAATTTTTTAAATATCCATTAGGAAAAGGATGGAGTTGGGTTATAGGTGGAAGAACTAGAGCTTCTATCTGCATTTGCCACAATTGGTTGAAAAACAACCATTGAATGTGGTGATTTAGGTGAGGATGAAGATGAGTGGGCAGTAGAAGGAGAAAGATGTTGGGAACAAATTACTTGAGATGGGGATGGATGATAGGAGGTGGAAGGAGGTTGTAGGAATTGATAAGGAATAACTAATTTATGAACTTCTAGGATGGTTTTTTCTTCTTCTTAAAAATATAAAGAAGCTGGTATAGATATTAAGACATTCCTCAGCGGGTTTGATAAGTAGATTGATAGGTATGTATCACGAAAAAAATATAACTAGTTGGTTTGAAATCATGTAATTCAAGTCCTAATTAAGATTTTTGTATCAACTATGCAGTAGAAATGGGAGAGGTCGACATAGGATCCCGGGATGTAAATCCAATTCATAAAGAAATAATTCATACTCTTGAAACCTCACGGGAATACCTCGGTCACTACTTGGGCTTCGACAAAGTAGTCAACACTCATGTTAGAAATCACATCTTGACACACCCAACTTTTGAAGTTATTCTCATGATTGAAGAAATACCCCTCTAGATGCATTTTATAGTCTAAACATAGAGAAAAACTTTCATGAGCGGGAAAATAAAGAGAAGAGAAAGAGTAGAAATCCAGGAGGCCCTAGTCCTTGGAAATGTATCTATGGAAATTGTTTGGAAAAATCCTCAAATGGATCCTTCTGAAGATCTCACTAGTCTATCACAATTTTCAGGGGCATATACCAAAACTACAATTGATAAGCCTTAGAGGTGCAACAATTGGTTAAAGTAAAATATGACATAATCTCATAGTTGGAACATGGATTATATAATGAGAGATAAAGCATTGAGAAGCAATGGAAGTTAGGTAGCGAGGCTGCGAATGTTTTGATGACATGAAGCTATAATATGAATCGACATGAGAAGCAAAGACACTTAGATACAAGAAGCGCCCAACACATGATTGATAGAATAAAAGACAATACATAAATTGATGAATTAGAAAGAAACGAGGAGAAACAAATACTCTCCTTATGACATCAAGTAATCTTTTTCCATAAATTGGCAACAATAAATGATTTGTGCCAATCAAGTGATTCACTTGTGAATGAGTTCTCTGATATGAGGACATACTTTGATGACATTGATGAGAAAGTTTTTGATTATATTACTTAGCGGAAAACACAAAGGGGAGGTGACCAATCTCCCAAGAATGAGCAGATCACGAAGTAAATCCTTTTTAGGGAGCAGGATATGAAGCTTAAACAAGCGAAGATGACCTTTTTAGTGCCGGGGACATTGCAAGTAACCTCATTGAATATCTTAGTGAGGATATCCTAAATTCCAATTTGATTCAAAGAGTGCCAAAAAAAAAACCTTACATGATTTGTCCAATAAGGGGTTTGACAACATAAATAAGTTATAAAGGTAAATCTAGAAATCTCATTGGGAAATACTTAGTGAAACCTCATATCCAATGGATCATGTTAAGATGTCTTGCCAATTCTACTACATATCTACTTCCAACGCTCTTAGATTCTATTTTCACGGGACAAATGCAAATCAAACCAACCGAGTCCTCTTGAATTAAAGCCCATGTCGGATATATGCGGCTTGCGACAAAAAATGGGAGAAAAATCGACTTCACGTTCCTAATGATCTTGTTGAAACAAATGCTATTAATTTACTTTAGTTTTATTTTAAGGATGGTTTGTTTAAACGACCTCAACCTTTAGTGTATTTGCTATAATTGTAGTTTAAATTCATCTATAAAATGCAATTCATGTCAATGAAGAAGGGCCTCACAGATTTTTTTGTAAGGAAAGCTTTGGAAAGTTTGCCTCTTTGTAACTCTCAAGACTTCGAATAGAAAAGTTGAACCATAGCTATTTTTCTCTTGAGTAGAGTGTTAATATATTAGGTACTATTATCTCTATATTGCTGTTGTGCTTAATGTGATTAATAGTTATTTTAATTGTTTTCATTATATGTTTTCTTAAATGAGTCAATAATTTATTCACTATTTATGTGTGAGATTGTTATCTTTTTAGATATATGAAAAAAATGAGAGTATTTTTATGTGATATGTTTTAATCAGCAATTAATTTAATTAACTATTTTAAATTATTAATTATTCCTAATAGTTTTCACTTTTTTGAGTTCTTGATGATCTATATTGTCTTGTATTTGATGAAATATTTAAAATCGAGATATAAAGAAAGAGCTTGTCTAGGATATATATACTTAAATTATATTTATTCTTTATTTCCATTTAGTTATCCACATCACTACTCTTATATTTCATACCCATACTATTATATATTTTTTCAAAGGGAAAGCTGATCCCATTATCCCAGAGTTGGGAGCCACCATTCCAAATGGAAAAGAAAGGAGTTGTCCCTCAAGTTCTCATTTGGGTGGTTATGCCTTCAACATTTTTGGCGCTAGGAGGGCACGAAGTCTATGAATGGAATCAAGGTTTAATCCCAAATCAAAAGGCCATGGAAAGATTCAATCCCCCTCAAAATATCCTCTAGCTCTTGGATCACACTCAAAATCTCCTTGCTAGATACGAAGTTGAAAAAACCAAAAAATATCTAGCACACTTCCTAAGCCAATTGGTCAAACTTCCTCTCCATCTTTGCAGAGTCACCTAAAGTTCGAATTTGGTTCAAGCATTGGAAAGTTTATATTTAAGGAGAAAGACCTATTCGATCGAGATATATGAAGGAAGTGTATCATCATATTTAGGAGTTTCTTGTGTATTGAGCAGATCTCGAAAGTGAAAATATTGGAATTAATCCTTTCCATTTTCATCTACCCACTCATCGAAGAAAAGTCCTTACTTCGAGATACTCAATCCCTTTACTAGTGATATTTCAACATCTTCTCCACCTCACCTCCCTTATTCGATCCTTCAAATCCATATATACCTTCTTCTTACCATTATATAAATCCTTCCATTCACATTCCTATGACACAAAAACGACGGTGCTATCATAGTCGGTAGCACTACATGGGATATTCATGCTTCCACCCAATCATTTTCAGCCTGCGGAACAAATACATATTCTTATTCTATTCCTATGAATCCGATAATAGAGAATAGACCATGGACTAAACCAAGGAAAGTCAAATGGCACCACCACTCCATAAACTGCATAAACATCTAGAAAGGTGGTTGAAAAATATAATGGATGATGGATTTCCTACTAAGGAACATCTCCATAATTTTATGTTAGCCATTAATCTTAATGGAGTTGTAGAGAATATTAATGATCGGTATTTACCTTATAATTTTAGAGGATCACTTAAGATCATTGTATTTTCATTAACACTGAGATCGATAAATGGTTGGGATACATTTGAAGAAAAACTTACGAAAAAATTTGAGAGCGATTGCCTGGCGCCTTGATCAATGATTTTCTAACCTTAAAGTTAATCCAAATTAAGGTCAAGGATTTCAACTCGGTTTCAATAAATTGTTAAACAAAATACAAGATTCCCAACCCGATGATGATGTAGAAATTGAATGAATCGCGTTTATGCTCTTCTTGAATATAGCTATATTTTTTGATAAAATTTAACAAGATAACCTTACTTGATAGCATGAAATAAGCTCTATCCATAGAGAAAGAGAATTCTTGCCTTGGAAAAGAAAAATGCACTGAAGAAAGAAGAATAACAAGGTCACCTTCAAATATGAATCTAAAAAGAAATATCCCAAAATATCCTTTGATTTGGAAGGATTACAAAAGGTCATAAAAAAATGTCAAATGAGATGGTTGAAATTAGAAGCACATAGCCAAATATTCAAAAGTCTTTTATACATTTTAGAAATCGATCTTCTCAATATGAAGCCTCAAACATCATACGTAAATATTTGAATTGGATCATGATGAAGATGAAGAAGAATATGCTTTATCTTCAGAGGAATCCTGAGAAGAAGAGGTATTGAAACTCATGGACTATGGACTTTATCCTTACTACTTGAGAAAATGAAGATTGGGAAGCCCTAACTTGAGTGAACATAATAAGTAAGGGCCCACCGGATCCACCACAATCCAGCTCAAAAATAGAAGTATTCTACTCCTTCTTCCAAGGATAAATGAACAATTAAAAAGTCTCCTCCACAAGCTTTGTTTTAGTCCTATCTTCTTTAAATTATCCATCTACATTTAAAACTGCCAGTTTGTCTGCGACCACCATAGAATATAAGATAGTAGAGGCTATGAATAATGTCAAAGCCAATATTTCCTTATATGAAGTTAGCAAATTAAAGAAACAACATAAATTCCTTCTTAAAGAGTTGAATGCAGTCTCTGCATCTCCTTTTCCTACTACTGTCACTTCTAAAGCTTCTAAAAGAAAAGGTAAACCCCCAATTGACTCTTTAGATAAAGTTTATCCTACCGATGCCATTTTAATTGGAGACAAATCTAATTCCCATACCCCTCCTTTTCCACTGACCTTTGAAATTTTTAATAAAAAAGTTCACAATTTCTTAGTAGATTCTAGAGCTTCAACTAACATAATGCCCTATTCGGCCTGTCTTAAACTGAATATTTCACCCCATAAGTCTATTGTTCATATTGTTAAGTTTGATAGAACTAAGGCCAAATTTTTGGGAGATATGAATTCAGTATTGATAAAACTATCCCCCAATTCAAAATTACGTCAAATCATTAATATATTAGTGGAAGGTATTCTAGAGTTTTATGGTTTGATCCTAAGCAGATATTGGTCCAAGAAATTACATGGCTATTTTGCTACAGATTGGTCACACATTTGGATTCCTTATAATGGTAAGCCTAATTAGATTCGAGTAGAAAGAGAAAAACACATGAAATTGGCAGTAACCGATCGAGACGAAGAAAAAAAGCCGATATATTTTACAAACAATATTCTTGGGAATTATTCTTTTTAATCTTTCTTTTGCAATTTCACAACACAAAAGTCTCCATTCTTAGCTGATGCTGTCATTTCTCAGGTTGAATTTTTTTCACAGAAAGATTCATCTAAGTGTATAAATATTATAGATACACCTATATTTAAGAGTAATTCTTTATTTTGGACTCTTTATTTTTATGGTTATAAATCCAATGATGGTGTATGAGAAGGATGCATTTGAGTAAGTCTTGATGGATAAAATACAATGTTGGCATGTAGTTTGGAATTTGAATGTATAACCAATAATGAAAAATATGAAGCATTAGTACAAGGGTTGCAAAAAGCTATAATATTAAATGTAAAATACCTCAAAGTATTTGGTGACTCTAAAATTGTGATAAAACAGGTAAGAAACAATATTCATTGTGTTTCCAGTCACCTAAAGCATTATCAGTCCCTCTTTCAAACTCTTAATTCATATTTTATAACATTTGAAAATTTCTCCAATCCTAAGACTTAAAAATTCCAGTGATGACCTTCTAGATAATGTTTCATTTAAGCTCATCCCTCTTGAGGATTTTAGTTCTGATAAATTTTCTATTGAATTTATTTTTCGCCCCTCTATTCCTAAAAACATCTTAAATTGGCGTGTCTTCAATGATGAGGAAGACACATTGAGTTTTATAACATCTGAAGGGTCTTATTATGACCAAATCTTAGATGAAGACGAACATGATAAACAACTGAAACAAACAAATCAACAAAATTATTTACCCAAGCCTGTAGTAAAACTTGAAGACTTGTATGACTTAAAAGACAAGTTTAAAAATGTTACCAATTGCAAAATCCAGAGTTTAACATTGAGGTCTGAATTGGTTAACCTAGGATCAAATCTCAAACCTCAGAAAAATATTAATCTTGGTCTTGGAATCTCACTAGATGAGAGATATGCCTTTATTCATGTGTTGAAAGTATACAAAAATGTCTTTGCTTGGAACTATGAAGATTTAAAAACTTATGATACCTCCATCATTCAACATACTATCCCAATGTTACCGGAAGTGAAGCCCTTTCAACAAAATTTAAGGAAAATTCATCCAAATAAGTAAAATTAGATTAAAAGTGAGCTGAACAAATTCGTGAAGGCCAATATCTTTTTTCCATTTAGAAATTCTAAATAGGTTTCAAATCTGGTCCCTATTAGGAAGTATAATGGTGATATTCATATTTGTATTGACTTTAAAAATTTGAATAAAGCATGTGAGAAAGAAAATTTTCCACTCCCACCAATGGAGCAAATGTTACAGCCAGTAGTTGGTTCTAAACTTATGTCTTTTCTAGATGGATTTTTAGGATATAACACAATTGTTTTACATCCATATGACAGGTTAAAAAATACATTCAGAACTAAATGGGGGACTTATGCATATCAAAAAATGTATTTCGGATTAATAAATGTAGGATAAACCTTCCAAAGAGCTATGGACATTTCTTTCAGAGGTCTGATCAATAAAACTATTGTTGTTTACTTAGATGACATCAAAATATATTCCAAGAAAAGGAACAATTATTTTCATGATTTAAAATGGATCTCTAAGAGATGCAAAAGGTATGGAATCTCATTAAATCCCAAGAAGTCATTCTTTTCCCTTAACGAAGGAAAAATTCTAGGATTTATTATCTCCAAAGAAGGAATTTGTATAGATTCAGAAAGAATCAAGGAAATTTATGAAATTCCTTTACCTCATAATAAAAAATCAATGCAATATTTCCTTGGGAAAATTAGTTTCGTCAAAATATATTTCCCGATTTTTTCTCAAATTGTTCTGCCCTTACAATCGATGATTAAGAAAAAATTAGTTTTGAAATGGGGACATAATGAAAGGGAATCCTTTGAATAAATAAAAAAAGCTATCATTGATGCCCCATCCTTGACAACCCCTAATTTTTCTGATCAATTTATATTGTATACTTTTTCTTTTGAACTATCCTATGCAACAATTCTACCACAACTCAATGAGAAAAGGGTTGAGGCTCCCATTGCCTTCTTCAACTCAAATTTCCAGGGAGATGAATTAAACTATTCAGAAGTAGAAAAGCAAGCCTTTGTATTCTTAAAATCTATCAAGAATTTTAGACCTTTTCTTTTGAAAACTCATACCAAAGTAATTGTTCCTTTCCCATTGGTAAGACAATTTCTTGTCCAAAAGGAGTTAGGAGATAAAATAGCAAATTGGGTTATTGCTTTGCAAGAATATGACGCAAAAATTAAAACTGCTAAAATTGTTAGAGGTCAAGGTCTTTGTAGACTGATTACTTGAGCTTCTTATATTTCAGTCGATAAGGACTCAGGTAACATTGTTCATATATCAAAGGTATGTCTTATTGATACTGAATCCCCATATGCTAATTTGATATTTTATTTGAAAAATGGTTATGCTCCTCTCGAAATCAATTATAAGAGAAAAATATCTTTAAGACTGAAATCCAATCAATATGAACTCATCGATAATGTGTTATTTAAAAAGAGTTATAATTATGTTTTGTTAAGATGTTTAGAAAAACTGGACTCACAAAAGGTTTTGCAGGAGTTACATAATGGACCAACTGGTGGACACTTCGGAGGAGATACCACGACTCATAAAATACTGCATGTTGGTTACTATTGGCCAAATCTTTTCAAAGCCACCCATGCCTATGTAAGGAAGTGTAAGGTTTTCCAAACTGATTTAGGAAGACATAAGAAACCAACCTTACCTTTGCAATCCGTCAACATTGAGAAACCTTATGAACAATGGGGATTTGATATAATAGGTGAGATTGTTCCTCATTATTCCAAACAACATAAATTGATCATGACTGCTACAAACTACTTCACAAAATGGGTCGAAGAATACCATTAAAGGTAGCCAATTCTGAAAAAATCAAATCATTGAATTTATTGATCAATTCATCATTACCAGGTTTGGTATACCCCATGCAATTATTTTTGATAATGCATTTTTTTGGAAACAATATAACTGAATTTTCTCTGAACAGAGGATTTAAAATTAAGTATTCTGCATACTATTACCCTAAAGAAAATGGTTTAGCATAATCAAGTAACAAGTACCTCATTAGGATCATTAAACTATCTGATGATCAAAATCAAAAGAATTGGCATAAGGCTTTGATATTTTCTTTGTGGGGTGATAGAATAACGGAGAAGGCCTCCATAGGTACTTCTCATTTTCACTTGGTATATGGGAAAGAAGTTATTGTCCCCCCTAATATAGCTCTTCCCTCATTAGCACTGGTGCAATTCATTGAATAAAAACCTTGTTCTTATTTGTGATTAATAATGTTGCAAATAATTAAATTAGAAGAAGAAAGAGAAATCCAAAAAAGTACATACCCATCACCAACAGTTGGTCAAGTCTTCCTTTGTTGCAAGTTTAGTCAACAATTTCTTTTTTCAAATTTGAGATTTAGTCCTGAAATGGGACAAGGCAGATGAGGAAAAAGGTAAACACACTAAGTTTCAAAAGCTATGGCTTGGTACGTTTCATATTGTTGAGAAATTAGGTCCATCAATTTTCATTCTACAAGATTTACAGGGAAAGAGGGATGCTCTTCCTATTAATGGACTAATTCTTAAGAAATACTTTTCTTAATTGAACTTTTTTTCTATTGTAAACACCCATATGTATATATTAGTGTATTTTAGCCTAAATAGTGATATGTAATACATTATTGGATTTTCATTGATATTTTTGATTATTTTATGAACTCTAACATTTACAAAATTAATAACTTAGAAAGAAATGCAAAATTGAAGTTGGGTATTGTTGAAATTCTCAACACAAAATAGTGAAATTGGCAACTAGAAAGGACAAAAAATGCACCCACATTAGTGAGGAAATTCAAATGCACACTGGTGAGGAAATTTTGATGCACACTGGTGAGGAAATTCTGATGCACATTGGTGAGGAATGTGGGCCGTGTAGTTTATTTTTCCCTTAAATAAATTAGACAATAAATTGTAATTTCATCTCATAACAACTTGTATCAGTTAACTAAGTCAAAATGAATCAGTCAACTCAAGAAATTTAAGTTAATGGTTTAAGATGAGGCATGTAGAAGGATTCTAATATTTTTTGGGTCCAGTTGCAGTCGATGCATTAGTGGGGTGCATGTGTGAATCATTTAACTCAATTAATTGAGTTAAAATCAGTTTAACTAGTTATAACTGAGTGATGAGCTAGTGAGAGGTCTAGTGAATTAAATTAGATTTAATTCAAAATGAGTGATCAATTAGATAACTGATGGTTCACTATTAATAACTAAATGCATTTAAGTTTCGAGGAAGACCTAGTTGAGACGAAGGTTAAAGGGAACATAACTATCAGTTGTATTTTTAGAAAATTGCATGTGTGAAATTATAAAGTCATTGGGATGCCATTATGGATTGCACAATCAATGAAGGCTATTTTTCCTTTTTAATAGGGAGATAATTACCTAGGAATTGCATTAGCAAGGAAGGCTTAAGGAAGGCTGAAGGAAGGCTAAGATTTCGCTAATTACCTGACCAATTTTGCCTAGATCAGTGTGAGATAGTAGGCAGAGTGCTGGAGAATCTCATGAGAGATTAAGAATTGTATTGTTTCATGATTCATTGAATTAATACAAAATATAGATGGAGGGGTTTTGAGAATTTTCTTTCCCCAAGAAACTCTTGTGTTGCGTGATTTATTATTTCTTCCTCTTTCTTATATGTGATTGTGCAATCTTGTTTTGTATTCTGCAAATATTGTAGAAGGATCCAATATCTTGTTTTAGTGCATCAAAAGATCGGATTGAATACATTGGTATTGATTTTGTACATGGTATTAGATAATTGAGAAATATTTAAACATGGAATCAAAGTGCTAGGAATCACAATAGAAGATAAGAAATTGATTTTGTCTTGAACATGTTAAAATTTGCAGATTTATTCTTCAGGATCCAACAAGAGATCAAGATGTCTTTCAATGGCTTAAGACTTGAATATGCCCTTGAGAGTAATTCAAATTACATAGCATGGTAGGACATGATGGAGGAAGTGTTGGAGGAAAAAAGGTTGAAGGAATTTATAGATACTGATATTCCCAAGCCCACAACAGTAGATGCCCAACTTCTTGATGCTTGGTAGAAGAGGGTAGAAAAGGCGAGAAGGATCTTGTTAGAGGGAGTTCGAGATCATATTGTCTCGAGTCTCCATGGGAAGGATAATCCATAAGCTATGTAGAATGCCTTGAAATATATATTTCATAATAACAATGACCACAAGAAGTTGGCGTTGAAGGAAAAGCTCAGAAAGATCAAGATGGAGGAGGGCAAGGCAATACCAACATACTTGTCGAAGTTCACTCAATGTCGAGATGAGCTTGGAAGTGTTGGTGTGACTGTAGCCCAGGATGATTTGGTGAGCCTAGAACTTCTAGGCCTTCCCAAGAGCCTAAATAGTTACTAGGACTCTGTGAATGGGAGGGAGAAGTTACCAGACTGGGAGTGTTTATGGTCCGACTTGGTAATAGAAGAAATAAGGCAGAGCAGCAGAGTTGGGACCTCCCCCAAATACAAAGAAGAAGATTGTGAATTAGTAGGAAGAGGAAAGAAATCCAAGGGAATGAAGTCCCAGGGTGAAGAGGGCAAGATAGAGTTGTCCAAGGTCAGGTGTTTTCACTATCACGAGCATGAGCAGTATGTCACAAATTATCCACAGAAGAAGGCAAGCAAGAAATAACCTGTGGTTGCAGCGCATGAAGCATTGGATTCACAGTTCGAGCTTGAGTTTACTCTCATTGAATGCATGGCCAACACTATAATGGGATGAATTTATTATCTAGACAACGATGCCTTGTTCCATATGACAAGGAATAAATATCTCTTCAGTGACTTGGAGGAGAAGGACCTCCAACAGAACATAGAGTTTGGAGATGACGGGAGGTATAGCGTGACCGAAATAGGTATAGTTACCTTCCAAAGGGAGTATGGCTCCTCTATTAGACTGGCATATGTTTTGTATGTTCCAGGCCTAAGGAAGAATCTTGTCTATGTAGCGGTATTGGAAGTCTGTGGTTATGATGTCATATTTAGTAAAGGAAAGGTGTTCCTTAGACACATTGTCACGGGATAGATGAAATAGATCGGTGTAAGAGTCAAGAACCTGTATGCTCTTGAGGTCAAGGATGAATGAAAATATTTGAGGATCAAAGAAGTGGTTAGTGACATGATGGTTGAGAGGGAGAAATTATCTCTCAACATGCAGCCTCAGAAAAAGTCTCAGAAGGTTGTGGAGTAGCCACAATTGAAGAAGAAGAGAGGAGACCAAGTGGAAGAGTCCACTCAAGTAGAGACCTCCATAAGAGGGAAATTTTGATCCATATGGGAAGAGGGAGTACATGCAGCTATATCTCCAGGTGAGAGGTGGGGTGATGTGCAAATATAATCCCAAGAATAAATTTGGGCATGGTTCATTGAGATCGTGTGTCTCATGGATCAAACCTGGCTACGAGGAGCCCACAATAAATAGTAGCAGGAAGGATCAGTTGTATTGATGAAGTAAGACATCAATAATATATAAATCAAAGTGACAAATGTTGAATACTGGAGCACATATCAGAGTTGGAAGCGGTGCAGAGGACACAAATGCAGATGTCAGCAGTAGTGCAAAGAGTCCAGTAGACAGGTGCAGTAGCTAGTAGTAGTCAGAAGAGCTTGATGACAGATTCATTATACTGATTCAATTGTTCAAAGGCTATTCAATTTTAGGAGTTTCAGGTGAAAACAACACTAGAGAAGTGTTGCATGCAGAACATTCCAAAGGTACCAGATTAGGATAGATTGAATTCCTTTCTTGTTGAGTGGGAGTGTTGAAATTTGCAACAAGAAACAGTGAAATTGGTAATGAGACAGGACAAAAAATGCACCCACATTGGTGAGGAAATTCAGATACACATTGGTGAGAAATTTCTGATGCACGTTGGCGAGGAATTTTTGATGCACATTAGCGAGGAAATTCTGATGCACATTGGTGAGGAATGTGGGGCCTATAATTTATTTTTCCCTTAAATAATTTGTAATTTCATCTCATAACAACTTGTATTAGTTAACTAAGTACTGATGACTGAGTTAGCTCAAGAAATTCGAGTTGAGGGTCTAAGATGAGGCATGTAGAGGGATTCCAATATTTTGGGGGTCTAGTTGCAGTTGATGCATCAATGGGGTGCAGGTATGAATCAATTAACTCAATTAATTGAGTTAAAATCAATTTAACTAGTTCTAACTGAGTGATGAGCTAGTGAGAGGTCTAGTGAATTATTGAAAAGTGCAACTAGGTCGGTCTTCATGTTGACTATGTAATTATGTATATATGTAAAGAAGAAGTCAAAGATAATAAAATATATTTGGTGTGCTTGCTTCATGGGTTTCATGAGAAAGAATTTTATGTAGATAAAATTCTTCTTGATGTCTACTAGGTTTGAGTCTTCTAGGCATAGAATATAATTATGTGTCATGTATATATATGAATAAATATGTCTTCAATATATGCTCCAGAACTTGTCAAAGCCTTGTATTACATCCAAGAGTTTATGGAAGAAAATGTCTTCAAACCGACCTCTCTCAAATGCTGGAAGAAGAAGTTGTTATAAGTTTTTTAGGTCGGCCTACAAGCCTACATACAGGTCGGCCTAAAAGCTAATCCATCACTTGTATATATTCCTCTATTCATGCGAATAATAGGAAATGAATGGAATGCAGATTCTACAAAAATTGCAGACAATTATGGTTAGTTCTGCGGACTGTTTCAGAGAGGAATAATCGAACAACACTAAAGCTACATTACGGATGACTAAAGGACGTGAGGACAGATATACCTCAGGAGAATTTTGATTAACACTGATATTATAGTGCAGACACCTGGACAGATCAACCACAGGTAAATTTGCGGATGCACCATGGTAAATAAGTGTGGACCAGACAGAGAATTAGGGTAACAAATAAATGAAGATCAAGGTTAACCTATGCATGTGTAATTGAAGGAAGAGGACAATATGCAAATATAACAGTTTGTAAGGTTAATCTATGCATGCGTAATTGAAGGAAGAGGACAGTCTGCAGATATAACCGTTTGTAATAGCAAGTTATTGATATACATAATTAAGGACTGGGATATCGAGATCAAATTAGCAAACGCTGAGACAGTGACCATAAGGAGAAGGAGCAGTAATAGTGAGGAAGGTAAATTCTTTATTTACCTTCCCACAGTTCAAGCTATTCAAATACAAGCATACACAAGGTGAAGATCGAAGTTCTGAAAGAAAATCTAGGTCTAGGGTCTCAGTCTGGGTCATGGTACTTGTCATTTGAAGATCGATAAGAAGAATTCTTTGCGGGTTTTCCTCTCTAAGAGGGAGAGGATTTACCCTGGTTCTAGGAGCCTAATCTTTGTGTCTTGTGTTTTGATAATTGACTTGATGAAATATTAACTTAACTAAAAGAAGAGAAGACATAAGTATGTTCACAAGTAATTATCAAGAAGATAATTTGTATTAACCTACAGCCTTCCAAATTCTCAACATGGTATCAGAGCTAAGGTGCTGAACATAAGGGCTGCTTGTCAACAAAGACACTCAAAGAAGCAAAGATCAAAGTTTGGGTTGGAAAGACAAACTAGTTTGCAAGGAAGACTATCCAACTACTTCATGTGAGAAGATAAACTCATTTAGGAAATTAATCTTTGGCATCAAAATATTTGCACTCAAGACATTGTTTAAAGGAAATATCAACTTCTGAAGATAGTTATTATAATCAAGGGTTCAAGTAAAACAACATTGAAGAAATGAAACCCTTGAATTCATTTTCAATCATCATCAAGGAAGCTGCAATAAAATCCACTTAAGTAAGTATGCATGAACCTATCTATTAAGATGCCTTTTTGTAAAGAAAGAGATAAGCTGGCTGGGTCATCAAAATTCAGTGCATGGAAGAAGAGAACAAACATGAATTTAATTGAAGACGAAGTAATGGACTATATCGAAGGATCTACTATTCAACCTCCAAAAGAAGATACTTCAGCCCATGCCAAGTACATGAAGGGAGAAATTAGAGCCCAAATGATTCTTATAGAATCCATCAAAGACTCTCTCATTCCCTATGTATCAAAACTAAAGACTACAAAACAAATATATGAGAAACTGGTGGGGCTATTATCTGTGAGTACTGCTGGAGAAGTAATATCTTTGAGAAAATAAATATACAAAATGAAATTATCAAGGGAATTAGGAATCACTCCATACTTTATGTTGATTTCTGAAATAAGAGATCAACTGCAGGAACTAGGAGAAGGGATGTCTGACACTAAGATGACAACAGTGGTGTTGAATGCTCTACCAGAGGAATGGGGAAACTTCACTTCTAGTCTATATGGGAATAAAGAAGCCACTCCATTTCATGATTTGTGGTCTCTATGTAAAATAGAGGAAACAAGACTAAAGGCCAAAGCCGATATAGGACCAAGTGAAGAGAATCATGCCTTTGCAGCCTCATACGGGAAGAAAGGAAGATTCAAAAAATTTGGCCCTCAGAATAAAAGAAGAAATCTGGACAACGTGTGATGCTTTGGATGTGATGAGCTTGGACATTATAAAAGATATTTTCCTAAATTTGTAAAGGACAAGAGGAAAAAGGAAGAAGCCCATGTCACCTATGAAAGAGAAGAACCTGACGCTAAAATATCTAAGAAGGAGGAAGAAAGAGATCTCTATTATGATTGAGATCATCTTTCTTTGTAAGTGATCTCTAATTAGTTGAAAAATTGTATGATAGCGTGTACATTAAGAAGCATCTAAATAAAATCATCGAAGGAGCTCTTGGTGAAAAGGCTTATGGAAAATATCACTACTAAAAGTAAACGTCATCAGATCAAGGGCCATCATGGAGACATAATTTTTGGATGTGATGACATACTGTTGAAGCAGGTTAAAGGAATGAAGCTTTTCATTCAAGAGAAACAATATAGGATGACTAAAAAAAAATAGATATGAGGTATGCAGACATATATGCTGATATTGGATGTTGTGAAGTCATGTCATATGCTTGCGGGTAATATACCTCTGTATTTAGGAATGTGACATATAAAAAAGGATCTCTCAATGCACTAACAGATGAAATCAACATAATATGACGTCATAGAATATGAGGTGGTTGTGCATAAACAAGAAACTAGAAAATTTGTAATATCCTTGTAATCAAGAATGTGCAGAGAGGAAGAGATCATGAACTACAACCATGTCAAGAGGCAATTATCATCCAGAGGCCAAGAAGATGTGACTAGGAGATATCATGGAAAGATATGTAGACCCTGACGGAAGTTTGGTAAAGAAGAAGATCCTTGGAAAAAGACATCTTTAGGAGATGTGTCAATCTGTATGAAGGATGCCGATGCCTACAGGAATATGTCATGGTGAAAGATCATCACTAAGGTAAATTTTGTTTTAAAATTTCATATGTATATATTTATCTGGATTAATTTGTGCAGGGCTACTAATCATGAGAAAGGATGTATGATCCTAGGAGATGATTCAAAAGAAAGGAGCATGGCACAATAGTGGACTAGATAAGGAAGTTTGATGAATCACTATATGATAGCCGACATGACTCATGATGAGAGTGATGGATGATCTGTGCCCTATGAAGCTAAAAGTTAAATATTCCTCAATATCGAAATCCATGACATCGAGGACAGGAATTCTTCATGAGCAGTTGGGTGTCTCACCATTGCTGCTGGAAGTCCCTGGTTAAGAGGGAGTATGATGATAAGTTTATTACTTGGAAGAAACTTAGTAATTCCTAAGAATGAGCTTAGTTACATTCCTTGTATAGGAATGAGTACATTCCCTTGTGGAAAAGGTCCTCCTTGGTTGAGAGGGAGAGATAGATCCATCATTATGGTCTTCACTTGGGAAGATAGAATGGAGGATTGGGTAATCATCTGGCATTCAATACTCTTTGAGAAAGTATTGGGGAATTCAAGATAAGAGTAGCCGAGGACCGATATACTTTGAGGGCTAGCTACCCAAGAGAATAATAACCCAATAAGGTCATAATTTTGGAACACTCGGGTGGAGTATGTGTTGGAAATACTGAGAGGGGGGTGAATCAGTATTTCTTTTCAATTGTTAATTTTACCAGTTAGATCACTTATTTAGGACACAAAATGAGCAATGATGGAATAGATAATTTTATTAATTTCTTCTTTACAATAAGTAAAGTACAATAATGATATAGGGCTCCAACCCTAGATGAAGACTCCAATCTTCCAGGCTCCAACTTGTATTGTGCCAAGCACCAACTTGGTCTTTCCAAGGCTCCAACCTTGTCAATTTGAGGCACCAACCTCTAGGGCTCCAACCCTATCTTTGGTACAGGCTCCAACCTAGTTTCTTGAGGACTCCAATCCTCTAGGGCTTCAACCCTATCTTCCAAGGAACCGACCTTGTCTCTATGAGGCTCCAACCTCTTGGGCTCCAATCCTATCTTCCAAGGCACCGACCTTGTCTCTATGAGGCTCCAACCTCTTGGGTTCACCCCCTATCTTCCAAGGCACCATCCTTGTCTCTATGAGGCTCCAACCTCTTGGGCTACAACCCTCAAATTCACTTCATCAAAATATGTTTGGTTATTGTTCATGGATCCCAAAGAATTCTTCAACGAGCCCTGTCAATCTTCAGCAATTCCATCACTTAGTCTCCACGTCACTTTATTAATGACAACCTTGATCTCTTCTCATGAAGGTGTCTCTGATATCCTTCATGGTATCCAATCAAATTCTCCAAGTCACATAATCATGGTCTCCAATAGGCTTCTAGATGACTCTCCAAGGTCAGCTAAAGATTCTCAACAAGATGTCTGCAAATAATGTCCTTCAAAGGTGTCTTCAATATAATGCTTCAAAGAGGATCTACAATGATGATGAAATGGTCAATTTGGATGGAATTATGTGCTACAAAAGAGGCCAGAAGTTTTTCCAAAAAGGTTCCAAAACACCCACGACAAATATAACCAAAAGTTAGTTCAAAAATTCTTATAGAATGCTCAGAAGGTGAGCTCCACAGTTGTCTAAGTCTGCTCAACTTATAGTCCAAATAATTCTTCCAGATGTCTTCACTACATGCCTTCAGAATAGCTCCATAAAATGGATTCAAGGCTGCTGCAAGGTCTTCAAGAATGCAATCCAAAAAATTCTGCAACCAATCCTTTAGATATGCTGCTCCATTAAAACTGCAAGGATGTATTAAAAAACTTCGTGAATGATTACTCCAAAAGGCATGGCTACATAACTATCCAAAGATGATACTAATAAGCTGCTACAAGTCTCAAGTTCTCTTACAAGGTCTGCTACCAATCTCATGCTCAAAATCTGTTATATGATGCTGTTGTTCGAAGTTTGTTTTCTTGTGTTTTGAGGTGAGTTTCCCCATGTTGAGTTCAGTTGCTCTAGGCCGAGGTATGTTACAACATTATATCTGCAAAATGGTTAAGGTACATGATTTTGAAGGGTTGTGTCTGCTCCTATAGTGGGGAACTGTGGAGATTTGTTTCAGGCAGCAAAGATCCCAAGCATAATAGCTCTTAACAATGAATTTTCTTAGAAGTATCACCAAATTTTCACGAAGTTTTCGCAGGAATACAACAGAAGTATTACCACAGTTTCAAGGTGCAACACCACAGTATCAAAGCTTAATACCAATAGACCAAGGCTTTCTGAGGCTTAACATATTTCAACAATCTGAGTTTATAGATTTGAGCTCCTATCTGCAATGTGGATTGAGATGTAGAGACGAGATAACATAAATTAACCCAAGAAACAAAATCTTGTCCTCTCAGCCTTCTTCTAATCTCTGATATCTTGTTCAATCTTCATCACAAAGCTGACCCAAACAATAAACCTTGAAGTCCTCGACCTCCTATCCTGTATCTCTGAACTCTTCACCGAAAATTGATGCCAAAATGAAGTGTTTTAATGTCATATTTATACATATTTTTCATTTTGACGAAGAGTCACATCCCTTGGCCATGAGGCCGACTTGCATGAGTTGTCTCATGTCAGCTTGCATAGAAATTATATTTTTCCAAACTTGTAAAATCAATTTCTTTCAAACCATTGGGAGTTTCGAGGAAAATAAGGGCTTGTTGGAAAGCTAAAATTATTCTCTAAAGGATGTTGAAGTTCTCACAAAGAAATGTTGCGTCTAAGATGGTGAAAAATATTTTTTTAATGTGACTTTCCTTAAATTTTCGTGCATAAAATATTTGGGATAGAATGGCTTCTCCAATGATTGGCTCCTATATTGTTTGGCTACTTCATCATCATAGGATCATGTATGACATCCACGTCATAATAGTATCCAACAATGCATGTATCATCTCATGTCATCATATACTTGTGCAGTGATAAGTCATAGTGCAGCCTTTATTAATTTGTTATTGGGAAAACTTCAAAGTAGCCTTTCAACCATGTCATCAAGACCCTTATCAAGTGTGGTCATTCAGGAGTATGGCTTCATTAAGTATAGTTCTCCACATCAAGGGTAAGGACAACATCCGGGTTCTAGGCTTCTTCATCAAGAGTAAGAACATAATCATGATTTCTAGGGCTTTATGATCTATAGGCATGACAAAAATTCTTCATAGACATCAATCCCCTTTTGACATCAATGGCAAACGGGGTGCCCAAGTACTCCCCCTGTCAAGCTACTTCTTTTCTTCATGAATAATAGTCCTTCATAGGTATGTTACACCCCCTATCATGGTGCTCTTCCTTCTGGCAATGTGATCCATGGTATGTTTTCATTTCTTCATGTGGTGAACCAAGTTCTCTTTCCTGCATAAAATCTTCTAGCTCAAGAAAAAACTTGTTGCCTTGTGAACATGCAGAAGAAAACCAGTTCATCAGATGAATAAGGGATCATGTTCTTCAATGAAGTTGCTCCCAAGAGATGATCTATCAAAGGATGAACATTCAAGTGTGACTCATGAAGGTTTTCATAGGGCCCATTCATGGATAGCCTTTGCAATAATGGTCAAGAATCACAGGCTCCCCCTACCAGTATGCATAGTCTTCTTCTTGGCATAAATTCATCATTAAACCTTGTAATATCATATCTACCAATGATGTCTTCATCAAATCAACAACATGTGTTGTTGGTTGGAGTGTTCAAGAGACTTTCAAATCCAATTTTCTTCCTTTTCCACACTTGTGTAAGTTTCTTTTCTAGCTTGGTTGTCATAGTTTTAGGGACCCAAGTCAAGTTACAATCACGAGCCATATGCCCAATTTTACGGAAATTGAAGCATTTCATTCTGGTCATAAATGAGGATGTATGATTTCTTCTTGCAAATTTGCTTCTAGGAGATTGACAGGGACCATTATATTTGTCTTGGTGATATGCCCTACAATCCTTTTCCATATGCCCAGAGTTTGTACAAGAATAACAATGACCAAAATATATACTTTGGTACCTGGGAGATGAAGAGTTCCTTGAAGTACTTCTGAAGAATTTTTTCCCTAGAATTATTTGATGATATTCATTTCCTTTTGTATTCTTGACATTGTCTCTAAATCTCCTTGGAGTATGGTTTCTTCTAATGTCATCTTAACTATTTCCTTTCCTGGAATTGGTAGTACCATTTCTTCCTGGCTTCCTCACATCCTTGTTTGAAGCATTATCATTCTTGTTTGAGGGTTCACCTGCATAGCCAAGACTTGATTTATCAAGGGGGGATCTTTGATGACTTAGGATGTCATTGAGGGTTTGAGAACTCTTCAAGTTCTTATTTAGAAAGTCAACTTCCTTTTTAAGAGAGACAATTTCTTCATGACTAGTTTCTTCTTCATTTATTCCATCATCCTTGTTGTTTCGTGTGCTTAATTTTTAAGGGAGATGATATTTGATTTCATTCTGAAGACTTATTCATTCTCCTCTGCTATAATGCTCTCCATTTCTTCTTTTATTCTTGTAGCTTCACATGTTTCAACCTTGAGAAGATCGATTTCTGATTTTAGTTGAATATTTCTTCATCCTTTTCTTCTAGTTGGCATATCATGGTGATTCTCTCCTTTTTTGATTCATCAAATTTTCATTCTATGAATGCCAAAGTTTCCATCAACTTCTTGGCTCCTTGTGCTTGTTTTCTTGCTTCTTCTAGTTGAGATCTAAGAGAGGATACCTCTTCCTTGTATTGACCAAACTCTGCTTCAATATTGTTCAAGCTCTTATGTCTTTGTTCAAGGTGGCCTGACAAAGTTTCTTCCATTTTCTTTGCCTTATCCAATTGATTTGTCATAGATACGACTTCTTCATGATGCTTTCTTTTGTTTTGATGAAATTTCTGCTTCGTTTCATCTTCTTTCTTGTTGAAACCTACAACCCAGAGGGTGGAATCACTAATACCTTGCGAACTTTTTAAAATAATTAAACTTATCAGTATAATTTAACTTCATGATCAATTTTATATGGAAACAAGCTTATATGTGCAGAAATGTTAAGATAATGTAATAACAGACTTATTATGAGAGCAACAAGTATTAATTAGGTTGAATAATCATATCAACACATAGACATCACACACAGAGACAACAGATATACGTGAAAACCCATAAAGCGAGAAAACCACATCTTATTATTGTTGTGATGTAAAGGCAAGCTCCAACTCCTTCTCACCACTGATTTTCTGTAAGCACCAACCTACATGAGGCTTCAACCTCGAATTCTACAAGCTACAACTTGCAAGGAAGCTTCAAATCCCTCACTTTTCATAAAAGAAACATTTGCTGATTTACCTTGGATATCATCTCTGTTCTGTACCCCTTTTTACTGTACTCCAATCTTCACATCTGTTTGATTATCTCTTTTTCTTCAACTCTGCATTCTCGTTTCTTTTATCAATTTACTCAGAAAAAATGTATCCATTTCAACTTTACAGTGGGATTTTTTCTTTCTCTGGAGTCTTGCCAGTTACATCACAAACAATGTAAAAACAATTAGAAACTTTCATTCAATTACAGTATAAATTTCAAAAAAATTTCAACAACACTACTCTCTCTGTTTTTCTCTCTTTCATCAACAGGCATAACTCACTTTTTCATTTCACTTTTTTTCATTTTCCCTATTCATTACAGTTGCATAACTGCTACCTGTACAACTATATTTTAATCGAACACAAATAACTCTCGTCGTTATTATAATTTTTTTTAACAAAACGAATATATCTGTACTCACAATATTTATCATGAAATATGACCTCAACCATCAAAGATATAACCTTTGGTTTCGTATTTAGAATAAATGCTCATGCTCATTAAATATACATCTCAGATTTGTCATTCTCATAAAACAAATATCTGCTCCCCAATCAAATGTTATAAAAACTTCTTAATAAACCTTGGGTTTTATATTAACGAACAACCAACGCTGACCTCTGAAATATTTGGGCCCCACAACTTTATAAACCCTTCTACTCTATTTTCCGATGCGATTAATCACAACTGAATACTCCCGATGCGATGATTTAGTATTCACTTCATTGTGCCGATGCAATGAATTACTGTTCACTTCATTGTGCCAATGCGATGAATTACTGTTCACTTCATTGTTCCGATGCGATGAATTATTGTTCAGTTCATTGTGCCGATGCGATGAATCACTCCAATGCTATGGTTTTCTTTGATGCAGAACTCAAACACACATATGAATCATGGTTCATTCATCCATCGGGTCCGCATCTCAATCAGAACTCTTGTCAACACGTTCCGCTGCCAATCTTTTCTCTAATGCGATTCATGACTCGGGTCCCACCTATGTTTAATAAAGTCTACACTTTTAATACATTTCAAATGAAAACGCCCTTTGAACACACACACACACACACACATATATAATGTTTGATAAGGTCCGAACCTCCTACTTTGTTTTAAATAAACATTAAAGTATTAACCTTATTATCACGACGACATGCCCTCGCTATGTATTAACGACATAACATAATGTATCAACGTGCATCAAACATATAATTCGCACATAAACCATTCTTATATGCGCACTCAACTTTAATATATATCAAATATTGCAATAGATATCAAACCCGATGCATATTTTTCAAATATTGCAATAGATATCAAGCCCGACGCATATTTCAATACATATATGTTCCTGGGGTCCACCTCCATTAACATGCCTCTCGCATCCAACGACGAACAGTTTATCGCATCGACTCCAACAATCCAACGGATGTCATGCCATATCGCGTTTTTTATTGAGCCGAGATTTAACCATTCAAATGAATGCGATAAAAGTTGTTTTGTAAAACTGCCTTAGGACACGTGTTGGTTGAAGACATAGATCGCGTTCAAAATGAAAAATGCACTTACCATTTTTGACACCGCACGATACTGCCGGTTTATTTATCTCTGGTTTCACTGTTCACAATTAGGGTTCCGCTTGCACTCATGGTTCCGATTCAAATGCTTCGCGCCTTTGTTATATACATATACATACATACTCCGGCCTTGGTTATATATATATATATATATATATACTCCATTCAAAGGTTTTACCTCTTATTTCTGCCTTAACATATAAAACTGAGTTTCATTCTTACTTTAATACAACACTACCATAAGATTTAACCCCAAACTCCATTAGGTTTTCACTGCTCGAAGTTCGGTTCCACCTCTTACTCTTAGGGTTCCATCTTGACCTTTCAATGGTTTTTTATACACATTCTTTTGCACTCTTGGCACTTCCGCATGCTAAACCAACAGTTCTATCAGAAATCTCAATGCACATTCCAGGTTTGTATTTGAGATTATCCGAAACCCTCACTGTGTCTATATATGAAAACTGCGTTAGGATGAGCGAATTCTTCGAAGCCCTTGCTGTGTCTATGTATGAAAGCTGCCTTAGGATGAGCGTTAATGACTCAAATGTAAACTCCTGTCACTATATTCTTCTTTGCCTCTTTCTCACTCTGTTCTCCTCATGCTCCCTGTTTGCATATCCTGTCACTGTATCTTATTTGCCTCTTTCTCACTCTGTTCTCCTCATGCTTTCTGTCTGCATATCCTGTCACTGTATCTTCTTTGCCTCTGTTGCTGTCCTTTGCCATCAATGACAACACTTCTAACATTTCTTGTACTTGAAGCTTGACAAAGTCAACTTCCTTCCTTGTCTTGTCTTGGTTACCATCTTGCACTTTCTTCTTAAGTTCCTCATTTTCCTTTTTCAAAATGTTCATCTCTTCCATGGAGACCATAAGTTTATTCAGGAGATCTTCTTCAAAGTTTTATTTGTTCTCTTCATCTTCTAGGTCTTCTTTAGGCTTGTCGTCATCTCTCTTATCTTCAGTTTCCTTGACAAATTTTGGACTTCTTTCTTGCTTTCTGTCATCTTCTTGACTAGAGATCATTGTCAAGGCTCCTTTTGAGTGAAGATCATGAAGTTTGTCCCATATTAATTTTGCTGACAAACATTTTTCAAAATTGGCCTTCATATAATTTGGTAACCCATTCAAAATTTCCTTCACTGCTCTTTTATTGTACTCGGATTCTTCGTCCATCATGTCATTAGTAATCACTGATTTCCAAACTTCAATTCCTTGAGTCTTCAAGAAATTTCTCATTCTTGCCACCCATATATCGAAATTTCCATTGAACAATGGAACCTTTGCAAATTGATTTACTTCAATTTCAATGCTTGAGGAAGACACATCTTTAGGAGGATTGGAGACTTTCTTCCTTGGCTTTTCCATTTGTGTTCTAATGATCAACCTTCAGGTTGTAAGGCTTTGAGTGAAGGTACTAGCTCTGATACCAATTGTGGAAATACTGAGAGGGGGGTGAATCAATATTTCTTTTCAATTGTTAATTCTACCAGTTAGATCACTTATTTAGAACACAAAATGAGAAATGATGGAATAGATACTTTTATTAATTTCTTTTTTACAATAAGTAAAGTAAAATAATGATATAGGGCTCCAACCCTAGATGAAGACTCCAATCTTCCAGGCTCCAACCTGTATTGTGCCAAGCACCAGTTTGGTCTTTCCAAGGCTCCAACCTTGTCAATTTGAGGTGCCAACCTCTAGGGATACAACCCTATCTCTAGTATAGGCTTCGACCTTATTTCTTGAGGACTCCAATCCTCTAGGGCTCCAACCCTATCTTCCAAGGCACCGACCTTGTCTCTATGAGGCTCCAACCTCTTGAGCTCCAACCCTATCTTCCAAGGCACCGACCTTGTCTCTATGAGTCTCCAACCTCTTGGGCTCCAACCCTATCTTCCAAGGCACCGACCTTGTCTCTATGAGGCTCCAACCCTCAAATTCACTTCATCAATATATGTTTGTTTATTGTTCATGGCTCCCAAAGTCTTCTTCAACGAGCCCTATCAATCTTCAACAATGCCATCACTTAGTCTCCATGTCACTTTATTAATGACAACCTTGATATCTTCTCATGAAGGTGTCTGCACTGTCCTTCATGGTGCCCAATCAAATTCTTCAAGTCACATAATTATGGTCTCCAATAGGCTTCTAGATGACTCTCCAAGGTCAGCTAAAGCTTCTCAACAAGATGTATGCAAATAATGTCCTTCAAAGGTGTCTTCAATATAATGCTTCAAAGAGGATCTACATTGATGGTGAAATGGTAAATTTGGATGGAATTATGTGCTACAAAAGAGGCCAGAAGTTTGTCCAAAAAGGTTCCAAAACACCCACGACAAATATAACCAAAATTCAGTTCGAAAATGATTATAGAATGCTCAGAAGGTCAGATCCACAGTTCTCTAAGTTTACTCAACTTATAGTCAAAATAAGTCTTCCAGATGTCTTCACTACATGCCTTCAGAACAACTCCATAAAATGAATTCAAGATTGCTGCAAGGTCTTCAAGAATGAAATCCAAAAAAGTCTGCAACCAATCCTTCAGATATTCAGCTCCATTAAAACTGCAAGGATGTCCTAAAAAACTTCGTGAATGATTACTCCAAAAGACATGACTACATAACTGTCCAAAGATGATACTAATAAGCTGCTACAAGTCTCAAGTTCTCTTACGAGGTCTGCTACCAATCTTGTGCTCAAAATTTGTTATATGATGCTGTTGTTCGAAGTATGTTTTCTTGTGTTTTGAGGTGATTTTCCCTATGTTGAGTTCAGTTACCTATAGGCCGAGGTCTATTACAACATTATATCTACAAAAGGGTTCAGGTACATGCTTTTGAAGTTTTGTGTCTGCTCCTGTAGTGGGGGGTTGTGGAGATTTGTTTCAGGTAGCAAAGATCCCAAGCATAATAGCTCTTAACAATGACTTTCTTAGAAGTATCACCAAATTTTCACAAAGTTTTCACAGGAATACAACAGAAGTATTATCACAGTTTCAAGGTGTAACACCAGAGTTCCAAAGCTTAATACCACTGCACCAAGGCTTAACACATTTCAATAGTCCGAGTTTACAAATCTGAGGTCCTATCTGAAATGTGGACCAAGCTATAGAGACGAGCCGATAGAAATTAACCCAACCAATAAAATTCTGTCCTCTCATCCTTTTTCTAATCTATGATAACTTGTCCAATCTTCATCACAAAACTGACCCAAACAATAAACCTTGAATTCCTCGGCCTCCTATCCTATATCTTTGAAATCTTTACCAAAAATTGATTCCAAAATGAATTTTTTTAACGTCATATTTATACATATTTTTCTTTTTGATGAAGAGTCATGTCCCTTGGCCAAGAGGCCGACTTGCATGAGTTGTCTCATGTCGGCTTGCATAGAAATTATATTTTTCCAAACTTTTAAATTCATTTTCTCTCAAACCGCTGGGAGTTTCGAGGCAAATAAGGGCTTGTTGGAAAGCTAAAATTATGCTCTAAAGGATGTTGAAATTCTCACAAATAAATGTTGCCTCTAAGATGGTGAAAAATATTTTTTTAATGTGACTGTCCTTAAATTTTTGTGCATAAAATATCTGGGACATAATGGCTTCTCTAATGATTGGCTCCTCTATTGTTTGGATTCTTCATCATCATAGGATCATGTATGACATCCACATCATAATAATATCCAACAATGAATGTATCAGCTCATGTCATCATATACACATGCAACGATAAGTCATAGTGCAACCTTTATTAATTTGTTATTGGGAAAAATTCAAAGTAGTCTTTCAACCATGTCATCAATACCATTATCAAGTGTGGTCATTCAAGAGTATGACGTCATCATGTGTATGACTTCATTAAGTATAGTCCTCCACTTCAAGGGTAAGGACATCATCCGGGTTCTAGGATTCTTCATCAAGAGTAAGCACATCATCATGATTTCTAGGGCTTTATGATCAATAGGCATGACAAGACTTCTTCATAGACTTTGACATCATCATTAATGGTCTCCTAGTCAAGGAAGAGTCATGGCATCATCATCTGGAGGCATCTCAATAATATTGACATCTAAAGAATTTTGACATCTCAGTCAATGCCATATTGACATCAATGACAACCTTTATTAACAGTATGTACCTTGGAGAGACAATGACGATGGTGTCTATAAGTCATGTGTCGCGCTAGCATTGTAGCCCACTGTCTCATTGAGAGATGGGGTTTTTAGTCAAGGCCTTGCACTAGGACAATGTTGGTTGATATGATGATATAAATATGCAATTACCAATCCAATTCTTCTTATGAGATTCTTTAGTTTGAAAGTAACGATGTACCTATATGAATACTTCCCTAGTTAAGAGGGAGCGTTGAAAAGTGTAACTAGGCCAGTCTTCATGTTGACTATGTAATTATGTATATATGTAAATAAGAAGTCAAAGATAATAAAATATATTTGGTGTACTTGCTTCATGGGTTTCATGAGCAAGAATTTTATGTAGATATACTTCTTCTTGATGTCTACTAGGTTTGGGTTTTCCAGGCATATAATATAATTATGTGTCATGTATATATATGAATAAATATGTCTTCAGTATATGCTCCATGTTAGCCACCTATAAAATTTGTCATACCAAATGGTGGCTAAATCATTTTTTGAGCCTTAAAGAAACAAGTTTTATTTCCAAATTTGTTAATTATTGAAGTCTTATGAAGATGACTTATCCTTCAGTTAATATTCACTACTGTTTCCCTCACAAATCTGAATAATCTGCTGTTTTCCTGAAGAAAAGACTGCTGCAAAAACTACTTTTTTTCCTCATTTTACCCCTCTTTTCACTCATTATTAACCTTCGTTTTTAATCCCTTTTTCCCCATAAAATTCCTCTATTTTCCCTCATTTCCTTTCTTCCCTTCAAAAAATCCCCTTTAACAAGGTTTAAAACTCCTTTTTAAACCTTACCGAAACCCTCAAAATCCTTTGAAAATCCTTGAAAATCCATAAAAATCCACTTTTTACATTACAAGCCTAAGCCCCTTTGGGCTAAGCCCTAAACCACTTCCCCACCATGCGACTTGGCACTGGAACCAAGCGCTAAGGCCCATGGCGCTTATCGCATAAGGGCATTCATGTGTAACGCGCTCCTTTTGTTGCATTAAAATTTTCGATGCGATTGGTTCCCTTTGTATAAAATCTCGATCCCTTGCTTCCTTTGTAAAACCATGAGCCTACAATTGGGCACTAAAACACAAAAAGACTTGGAAAAAAACCAATTTTCTTTTTGTGTTTTGTTAAAAACCCACTTTCCTATGTTTTTATTAAAACCCACAGTTTCATTGTGTTAAAGGAAAAGGACCGTTGATCTAAAAACCGATCAACGATCAATAAAATCTCGCATCGGAGTTTTTCATTGGGCGCCTTTGAAAGGCCCCTCGTTTTTTCAGATTCCGATGAGCCCCTTTCTTGCTAAAATCCTCAGCCACTTCCCCACCATATTACCCAGAGCCCCGCGATCAGGCGCTAAACATTATATAAACCCCCCCCGATGCGAAATTTCCTTTGTATTTTATTTAAAACCACATTTTTCATATTATAACGTAACCCGCCGGTGCATTGGTCAAAACGAATCCCGACCATTGATCTTAAACCAATCAATGATCAGTAAAATCTCACATCGGAGTTTTCATTGGGTGTGTTTGAATATTTTATTGCCCCCTCCTGATTGGCGATCTCCTGATTGCTTCTCAGCCGTTGATCTCCCCCGCCAGGCCCAGATCCGACGGCCCACATTACTCTGATTCATAAGCCCATCCCTCCGCCTTTGGACCTCTGATTCATTCCCCATCGTTGATCTGATCCTCAGATCAACGACTCTCGTTCAATCACATCGGCGCTCTACTCCCTTTGACCCTGCTGATCGCAATATTCCGATTGCATCTGGGCCGTCCATGCATCAAGATCCGATGGTCCAGATCAAAGCCCTCACCCTTTGTTAAAATTTATGAACCCACTGTATAAAGTTTTAAAACGGATCTTCGCCGTTGATCTCTGTAGATCAACGACTCACATTAACTCATTCTCTGCCCAAACTCTACGTCATATGTCATTACATTAACCCCGAGATTTAATCTAGACCATTCATTCCTTGATCCAACATTCCATAATCATCCCGATAGGCCCAACTCCATTGGGTCCTATCCTTCCTAGATAAAATCTCCACCATCTATTTCTTGATCTGATGGTCCAGGTTAATACTGCCTTGTCTCTACCCAACCTGTTATCGCCCGAGCATCTATTCTTTATCACACTCTCTCCACAACTGTCCGATCTAAGACCCCTGATCTGACGGCCGACGTGTAGTTTCGCATGATTTTTAGCCCGAAGATTAATGATCCAAAGTTACATAATATGGGTGGTTCAAAAGGCCATGTGTCGGCCAGTGACGCATATCGCGTTAGAAAATTTAAAACCGCCTTTCCTCCATTTTGCAGCGCGAAAAAAATGGTTTCTATAGCCAAAACCACTTTACCCCATTTATATTGCATCCCATCACATTTGTTCTCCACCATTGATCTCTGTAGATCAACGGCCTGCATTCAATCTCATTTTCAGTTCATCAGCCTCCAACATCCTCTAAGGGACTCCATCGATCAACCTCCGTTGTTGATCTCTGAGGTCGATCTCATTCGACTGCCCAGATTCCTTTCGGAAACCTTGAATTTTGTTTTAACCATATTTCCTCCGCCAAAAGTTTTTAACCCGTTTCCTTTGTATATTATCCCATTTCCTTATAAATGTGACCCCTTCGCATTATATGTTCAGGACTAACCTCGACCGTTGATCAATATGCATCAACGTCCCGGACTTAATCTCTTGCACTGTTTATCCAATCGCCTTCCTTTCTAACCTCCGTGAGCAATCCTCGTCGTTGGATGCTTTCATCCAATGACTGCGATCTAACCTAAACCATCTGAAGCAGTTAAACCTTATCTCGCAGGATTTTTCTAAATTTTCTTGGTTTTTGCAAGTTTTAATGGTTTTTTCAAATGTTTTAAAGGAGGATTAAAGGCCGAGGATGACGATCCCCTGGGTCATCATCCATCAAGGAGATAATTCTACAGGGTTCTGAATTATGCTTTGTCAGTACCTCATGAGCATAACGCCATTATAAAAGCCCCTGTAACACCTGCACATCAACAAGACACAACAAAGCTAAATCAAGTAAAGAGTATCAGTGTGAAAGGATCCAACCACAGCAGAGATGAATAATTGAAGGTTGTTTACACATTTTTGAGGGATTATGACCTAAATCGACCATCTGAAGCCTGAACCATTCAATTAAATAAAGTTTGAAGAATAGAAGACAGAAATTAGGCCTAATTAAGCCTAACACATAGAATTAAAGAAAATTAACAGTGATTAAAGAAAGAAAATCAGATCTATCTGTTCGAGAAAGCCTCCATTGCCACATCAGAGGCTAATTGAATCCTCTCAGCTACCAAAAGCCACCTGCAACCTCAAACCATTCAAAAGAGGATGAGATATTACCAGAACAGAAGATATTAGCATAAAGACAAGTCAATAGTTATTTCGAATCAAAGAAACTAATTTAAACTGTCAGCAGAGTTATTACAAGGATAACATAGAGCCTTAAAGTCAACAAAATCTTCCCAGCGAGCTTAATACTTAATGTAAGCCAATTAATACAGAGAAATATCTGAAATATTCTCCATTGAGCCCCTCAAAGGCCGAGAAGCATTAAACTGTATTAATTGAGCCTGTAGATATTTTCTCTCCTTCCACCTCCTCATTTTTCTATAAAATCTTCTTGAGGAGCTCATTGTAAAGAGTTGGTTGCAGAACTTTGAAATATACTTGTGCTCGAAATTTTCTACATGTAAATAGTGTTCAAAGGAACTTGAAGCTCTGTTTGTAATCAAATAAGTTAGGCTGAGAAGAGAAGATGATTTATGAACTAAAAAATTGGGCTTGAAGAATGTAACTGGATTGACATCAACATACAAGCTGATTCTTGGGATCCTGGTCTATATCACTGGTGAAGTGCTTCTTTTTGTGTTATTGTTTTCCTTTCATGTGTGCCATTTTTTCCATTTATTCTCTGATAAAGAACATCAAGCATAGAGTTTGGATTTACTGTTTACAGTACCCTTCTCTGACTGATAAGCTTTATCTCAATGTTTTCCTCCAAATCGTGTGTTTAAGAAGGTCTTATGTAAAGTGTAAATATTATCAAGAAATGTTGGTTTGTCCATGTCTTGAGGTGCGAAGCTTGAAAAGAAGTTCTTGAACATTATTTTCATTATATGCTTAGTAGAGTTTGACTAGAAAAGTTTATGCTTTTCCCTGTCTTCTAGTTCTTTCTTCAAAGGTAATTCTGAAAGTTTCCCTAAGAGTATGCTGAAATAAGTTTAGATTTAAAAGTATCTTATCTGATCTTAGGCTGCACTTTGTTTTTCTTATCTGTTTTCATCCTTTATGAAAGTAATTATGTGGATTACTGGATTGTTTTTCTAATGAGTTAGCTTTAATACGAACTTGTCCAAAGAAGTCTATGGTTAGCCCTGCCCTTTGGTTGGTTTTAAACAGTTACTTAAAAGGATTTTCTTGTTTGGAAAGACTGATAAATCCTAGTTGAAATTATGGTCTTTTCCACCCCTTCAAGACTTTAATTGTTCCATTCCATCTTTTTATCTAAAATATCTTGTGATATAGATGACTTGCCCCCTGGACTACTCTTGAAATTTTTGCACAATTAAACCCTTTTATGACTCCATAGCCCAATGGACTAAAAACCAATGTCCTATCTATCCTATCAGCCAAAGCTTGTTCTGATTGATTGCAACTTCACACCTTTGAAACTCTTTCATTTTTATACTTTCCACTCAACTAAAAATCATGCTCAACCATCCAAAACCCAACAAAAACACTTGCTTTTAATAACTAGCCTAATATCACACAAAAAAAACCTTAAATATAAATCAATCTTTGCACTTATAGAGAGATCCCTCCCTGGATTCAGAAGGGCTAGATCCTAGAATCCCAAAGTGGTTCAAGTGTGCTCTCCACAACTTCAGTCTCACCAATCTGCTGAAATTATGGGGAGCTAACATTTCTGGCGACTCCGCTGGGGAATTTGATTGTTTTTCATCCTAGATACCTTTAAAACCTCAGATTAATTCTTGATTTAATGACATTTGTTCTATTATCCAGTTGAGCCACCAGGCATAACATTTCTGGTGACTCCACTGGGGATTTTTGAGTTTGTGAGAATCTAAGTACACCTTAATACTCCAGAAAGCCCTTGATTCAAGAATATTTGGTGTGTTAGCTAGTTGAGCTACCAGGCATAACATTTCTGGTGACTCCACTGGGGATTTGAGTCAATTTCATCTTAAATACCCTTAAAAATCAGATCACCCATAATCTCTTTAGATTGGTATTCATAATAAACATGGTGGTGGAACAATAAAACATTTTACCTCCTTATGAGCTAAAAAGTTTCCACCTGGCGACTCCACACTCTGAAACTCCCAAAAGACCAAATGACTCCACTGGTAGAAGACCTTGAACTGATTGAACAGACATAGTGACCTATTTTCCTATTTACCAACATGGATTTAGATATAGATCTAGAAGAAAAACATGTGGTCATGATGGAAAAATTGATGTACATGCTTGGAAAGAGAGTGGATAGTATTACGGCTAATCTAAACATTGGTAATCCAGAGAAACATATGCCTTTCCCTGAGCAAAAAAAATCTCTACCACTACAAGACATGTATAATGAACCAGATTATAGAGAAAATAATCAAGAACATTTTCTAATCATGATGGAAAAGATGATGTACATGCTTGGAAAGAGAATGGATAGGTTGATGGCTAATATGAATATTGATGATCTAGAGAAACCTTTGCTTTTCTCCAATAAAAAACAATCCCAATCACCTCAAGACCAAGAAACTAACCAAGATATGTATCATGATCAAAACCTTATAGAAGATGATGAGCAAACTTACAAAGAAAGCAATAAAGGAGGTTATTAAGAAATTTTTGATTGCCTTCCTATTTCTTGTACTATGATGATAAGAGAACTTCATGACCAAAATGCAAAAAAATATAGTGAGCAGTGCTTTGATGAAACAAGTAGCTACTTTCAAAACACAGAATCTGATGTAGGAAGAGAACCAACTCATATAGGGACTCCCCCTCTAGATTACTACCCATATCAGATTAGACAAGAAGAGTGGCATCTTGATAATGTAGAAAAAAAAACTCATGAACCTTATATGCAAACTGAGTATTATAACAATGATGAGGAATTTTTTGAAACACAAGAAGATCAGGAAACAATAGAAAATCCTCAAAGTTTCCCTGCAAGCACAAGTCAAGATCCCCTAGAGGAGGCTCAAGAAAATATCCAGCCTCAAAATTAGCCGTTACAAGAGACAAAGAACTGCTGTGCTTCTGTTCAAAGGAACATAGAAACATATTCCCCTTTGACAGAAAAAGAGATAGATCAAACTATTAATAAATAGAAAGTCTCTGAAACTTATTGCGAAAAAAATACTCTTGCTTAGTCACATAGAGAACTTGGTGGTAAAGATGCAAAAAGTTCTTTGATAGATAAAAAGAAAGATGGCAACTCTATTTTTGTTTATGCTGAAAGAAAAATATCTCCTTTGAAAGAAGAACAAATTGATCAAATACTAAGCAAGCAGCTACCCTCCAAACCATCATCTCAAATAGACAATCATGAACATGGTGCCTATTCCATAGAACAATCCAATGGCACTCAAGACAAAGAGGATAGTAAGAAAATTAATGATAATACTGAAACTAGTCCTCTTTGGAATATGAATTTTGATGGGTCATGTACTAAAACTAATGCAGGTGCAGGAATATGGCTTTACAATATAGGAAACAATCATTCTAAAGCCCATTCATACAAATTGAGTTTTCAATGCACAAATGACATAGTAGAGTATGAGGCACTCCTCTTAGGGCTACATTTATTGAAGAAATCAGGAGCCCAGAAGATAACAGTTCATGGAAATGCAGAATTGGTAATTAGGCAAGTGAAAGAAGAATGCATGGTTAAACATCCTAGACTTAAAGCATATAAGGATGATGCCATAGGTTTATTAAAATCTTTTAAAAATTTCAAACTTATCCTGTTCCTAAAGACCAAAACAGTTTTGCTAATGGATTAGCCCTTGTGGCTAGTACATGTCTGAGACCTTGGGAAAGAAAATAATATACAATTCAAGAAAAATTCAGACCAGCTATCCCAAACAATAAAAAATACTAGCAAAAATTTGAAGGAGAAAAAAAATAGAAGACTATCCTACTACGGATATACCATCTTTTCAAGAAGAAACTTTTCCCTTCACTAATGTCAATCTACCATCCAAAGAACCTGAATTTATATCAGAAACAAGCATAGATTTAGAGAAGGAAGAAATTTCACTGCTTACTATTTTGCAAGTTAACGATGATGATGCTTCCAAGAAACATTCTGAAGACATAGTCCTCAAAACTGAAGTCTTGGAAGCAGACAATCTACCAGACATGGAGGGCCAAAAGGAAGAGAATCTTTATCTTTTCTTTTTTGATCCTTGGAAGAACGTGTGGAAGTCCTAACTGGCTCAAATTATCAAGCACAGATCCTTTGTAAGAGCCAAAGGCATGAAAAGCTGTCACCCTCTGTGATAGTCTTGGTTTTGAAGATTAATCTTCAAAATGAACTATGGATACCCCTGACAAGTAGCCAGAGCTTGTTCTTATTTTCTACATTACTCAATTGGCTACATTGGCTCTTTTGTATCATATGATAATGTAAATACTCCAAGTTAGAATAGGTTAAATAGGAATGTCAATAAAGCTCAGTTTTGAGAAATTAGATAGTTGTTGATTTTTGTCTTCAAGGAAAAAGAAAAATACAAAAAAAGAAAGAAAGAAAAAATAGGGCAGATTGTAAAAACAAGAAAGGTACAGCCCCATACCAAAAAGAAGAGACAAAATCTGAAAGTGTGCAAGCTCAAATGCAACTCCTAAAAAACACACTCCTAGTTAGTCATACAACCTAATCATGACTAATTAGTTTTAAATTTACTGCTGATAGGTTAGTGAAAATTAGATTTGCCAAACAGCTTAATCTTGGCTTATCAGTTAGGTAGATTAGGATAGAAAATAAAGGTTCAAACAAGCTCAAAATCTGAACCTATGAGATTCCAAAAGAAAAATGACTCCAATCTATTCAAAATTTTGAGTCAAAAACAGAAGTGAACTGGTTCTAATAAACCCAAAATTTGAACCAAAAAACAAACAAAGAAAAGCTCAAACAAACTCAAAAACAGAGCTGAAGAAAAGAGAAGGAAGTGCTTAAGACTTTCAGATCTAAAGCCTTCACCATTTTGATTTAAATTTATGCAAATTATTATCTATGTGAAACTTTTTTTTATGCCATAGATCAGCAACAAGTTAGATTGTTCAATCCTGACTTGCATGCTTTTAAATTTCTGTTTTAGAAGTTAGAGAATAAAAATCTGTTAGATTGTTTAATCCTAACAGATAGTAGATTAGGTAGAGAAGCTTATGAACTCAACTGTTTAATCTAAGTTCATGGAAAAATAAGAAGTAGACTTAGATTAGTTTTTTGCTTTCAAAAGAATAAAATGTTTGTAAAAGAGTTTGCCAATCCAAGTGCACTCTGAAAGAAGAAAAAATGTTAGATCAGTAGGATTGGGTAGGTAGAAAGCTTGTTGTGATAGAGTTCCATTGTTTTTCATGGCTGCTAACATTTTCAGAGCAAAATAAGATCATCGAAGTGAAGAAAGTTGCAGCCCAATGGATGAGGCACTGATCAAACCCCCAGAGAATACAAGTATGAAGTTCTTGATGCCTTCAAGAAGGTACCATCCCCATGTGGAGCCACTGTTAGCCACCTATAAAATTTTTCATATCAAATGGTGGCTAAATAATTTTTCGAGCCTTCAAGAAACAAGTTTTATTGCCAAATTTGTTAATTCTTGAAGTCTTATGAAGATGACTTATCCTTGAGTTAATCTTCGCTGTTGTTTCCCTCTCAATTTTGAATAATCTACTGTTTTCCTAAAGAAAATACTGCTGCAAAAAATTCAAATTTTTTCTCATTTTACCCCTCTCACTCATTAGTAACCTTCATTTTTATTCCCTTTTTCCCCATGAAATTCCTCTATTTTCCCTCATTTCCTTTCTTCCCTTCAAAAAATCCCATTTAATAAGGTTTAAAACTCCTTTTTAAACCTTACCGAAACCCTCAAAATCCTTTGAAAATCCTTGAAAATCCATAAAAATCCACTTTTTACATTACAGGCCTAAGCCCTAAGCCACTTCCCCACCATACGACTTGGCGCTGGAACCAAGCGCTAAGGCCCATGGTGCTTATCGCTGGGGCATTCATGTGTAACATGCTCCTTTTGTTGCGTTAAAATTTCCGATGCGATTGGCTCCCTTTGTTTAAACTCCCGATCCCTTGCTTCCTTTTTAAAACCAAGAGCCTGCAATCGGGCGCTAAAACACAAAAAGACTTGGCAAAAAGCCAATTTTATTTTTGTATTTTGTTAAAAGCCCACTTTCCTATGTTTTATTAAAACCCGCCGTTTCATTGTTTTAAAGGAAAAGGACCGTTGATCTAAAAACCAATCGACGATCAATAAAATCTCGCATCGGAGTTTTTCATCGGGTGCATTTGAAAGGCCCCTCCTTTGTTCCGATTTTGATGAGCCCTTTTTGTGCTAAACCGCTCAACCACTTCCCCATCATATAACCCAGAGCCCCGCAACTGAGCGCTAAACATTATATAAACCCCCCGATGCGAACTTTCCTTTGTATTTTATTTAAAACCACATTTTTCATATTATAACGTAACTTGCCGGTGCATTGGTCGAAATGAATCCCGACAGTTAATCTTAAACCAATCAACGATTGGAAAAATATCGCATCAGAGTTTTCATTGGGTGCGTTTGAATATTTTATTGCCCACTCCTGATTGGTGATCTCTTGATGGCTTCTCAGCCATTGATCTCCCCCGCCAGGCCTAGATCTGATGGCCCAAATCACTCTGATTCATAAACCCATCCCTCCGCCTTTGGACCTCCGATTCATTCCCCAATATTGATTTGATCCTCAGATCAATGGATTTCATTCAATCGCATTGGCGCTCTGCTCCCTTTGACCCCGACGATCGCAATCTTCCGATTGCATCTGGGCCATCCATGCATCAAGATCAGACGGTCCAGATCAAAGCCCTCACCCTTTGTTAAAATTCATGAACCCGCTGTATAAAGTTTGAAAATGGATCTCCACCGTTGATCTTTGTAGATCAACGGCTCACATTTACTCATTCTCCACCCAACCTCTGCCTCATATGTCATTACATTAACCCTGAGATTTAATCTAGACCATTCATTCCATGATCCAATGGTCCAGAATCATCCCGATAGGCCCAAATCCATTGGGTCCTACCCTTCCCAGATCAAATCTCCGCCATCTATTTCTTGATCTAACGGTCCAGGTTAATACCGCCTTGGCTCTGCCCCACTTGTTATCACCCAAGCATTTGTTCTTTATTGCGCTCTCTCCATAGCCATCTGATCTAAGAGCCCTGATCTGACGGTCAACGTGCAGTTTTGCATGATTTTTAGCTCGAAGATTAATGATCCAAAGTTACACGATATGGGTGGTTTCAAAAGGCCATGTGTTGGCCAGTAACACATATCACGTTCTAAAAGTTAAAACCATATTTCCTCCATTTTGCATTGCAAAAACAATGGTTTCTATAGACAAAACCACTTTACCCCATTTATATTTCATCCCAACGCGTTTTTTCTCCACCGTTGATCTCTACAAATCAACGACCCGCATTTAATCTCATTTTCAGTTCATCACCCTCTGACATCCTCCAAGGGACTCCATCGATCAACCTCCATTGTTGATCTCTGAGGCCAATCTCATCCGACGGCCCAAATTCCTTTCAGAAATACTGAATTTCGTTTTAACCATATTTCCTCCGCCAAAGGTTTTTAACCCGTTTCCTTTGTATATTCTCCCATTTCATTATAAATGTGACCCCTTCGCATTATATATTCAGGACTAATCTCGAACGTTGATCAATATGCATCAATAGCTTGGACTTAATATCTTGCACCGTTTATCCAACTGCCTTCCTTTTTAACCTCTACGAGCAATCCTTGCCATTGGATGCTTTCATCCAACGGCTGCGATCTAACATAAACCATCTGAAGCAGTTAAACCTTATCCTGCAGTATTTTTCTAAATTTTCTTGGTTTGTGCAGGTTTTAATGGTTTTTTTCGAATGTTTTAAAGGAGAATTGAAGGCCAGGGATGACGATCCCCTGGGCCATCATCCATCAAGGAGATCATTCTACAGGGTTCTGAATTATGTTTTTTCAGTACCTCATGAGCGCTAATGCCATTATAAAAGCCCTTGTAACGCCTGCACATCAATAAGATACAACAAAGCTAAATCAAGTAAAGTGTATCAGTGTGAAAGGATCCAACCACAACAGAGATGAAGAATTGAAGGTTGTTTACACAGTTTTGAGGGATTACGGCCTAAATCGACCATATGAAGCCTGATCCATTCAATTAAACACAATTTTTAGAACAGAAGACAGAAATTAGGCCTAATTAAGCCTAACACACAGAATTAAAGCAAATTAACAGTGACTAAAGAAAGACAATTAGATCTATCTGTCTGAGAAATCCTGCACTACCACATCAGAGGCTAATTGAATCCTCTCAGCTACCAAAAGCCACATGCAGCCTCAAAGAATTCAAAAGAGGCCGAGTTATTACCAGAATAGAAGATATTAGCATAAAGATAACTCAATAGCTATTTCGAATCAAAGAAACTAATTTAAACTGTCAGCAGAGTTATTGCAAGGATAACACAGAGCCTTAAAGTCAACAAAATCTTCCCAGCAAGCTTAATACTTAATGTAAGCCAATTAATACAGAGAAATATCTGAAATATTCTCCATTGAGCCCCTCATTAAAGGCCGAGACGCATTAAACTGTATTAATTGAGCCTGTAGATCTTTTCTCTCATTCCACCTCCTCATTTTTCTATAAAATCTTCTTGAGGAGCTCATTGTAAAGGGTTGGTTGCAGAACTTTGAAGTATACTTGTGCTCGAAATTTTTTACATGTAAATAGTGTTCAAAGGCACTTGAAGCTCTGTTTGTAATCAAATAAGTTAGGCTGAGAAGAGAAGATGATTTCTGAACTGAAACATTGGACTTGAAGAATGTAATTGGATTGACATCAATATACAAGCTGATTCTTGGGATCCTGGTCTATATCACTGGTGAAGTGCTTCTTTCTGTATTATTGTTTTCCTTTCATGTGTGCCATTTTGTCCATTTATTCTTTGATAAAGAACAACAAGCATAGAGTTAGGATTTACTGTTTACAGTACCCTTCTCTGACTGATAAGCTTTATCTCAATGTTTTCCTCCAAATTGTGTGTTTAAGAAGGTCTTATGTAAAGTGTAAACATCATCAAGGAATGTTGGTTTGTCCATGTCTTGAGGTGCGAAGCTTGAAAATAAGTTCTTGAACATTATTTTCATTATATGCTTAGCAGAGTTTTACTAGAAAAGTTTATGGTTTGCCTGTCTTCTAGTACTTTCTTCAAAGGTAATTCTGAAAGTTTCCCTAAGAGTATGCTAAAAGCAGTTTAGATTTAAAAGTATCTTATCTGATCTTAGGCTGCACTTTGTTTTTCTTATCTGTTTTCATCCTTTTTGAAAGTAATTATGTGGATTATTGGATTTTTTGTCTAATGAGTTAGCTTTAATATGAACTTGTCCAAAGAAGTCTATGGTTATCCCTGTCCTTTGGTTGGTTTTAAACAATTACTTAAAAGGCTTTTCTTGTTTGGAAAGACTGATAAATCCTAGTTGAAATTATGGTGTTTTCCCACCCCTTCAACACTTTTATTGTTCCATTCCATCTTTTTATCTAAAATATCTTGTCATATAGATGACTTGCCCCTTGGACCACTCTTGAAATTGTTGCACAATTAAACCCTTTCATGACTCCATAGCCCATTGGACTAAAAACCAGCGTCATATATATCCTATCAGCCAAAGCTTGTTCTGATTTCTTGCAACTTCACACCTTTGAAACTCTTTCATTTTTAGACTTTCCACTCAACTAAAATTCATGCTCAACCATCCAAAACCAAACAAAAACCCTTGCTCTTAATAACTAGCCTAATATCACACAAAAAAACCTTAAAGATAAATCAATCTTTGCACTTATAGAGAGATCCCTCTCTGGATTCAGGAGGGCTAGATCCTAGAATCCCAAAGTGGTTCAAGTGTGCTCTCCACAGCTTTGGTCTCACCAATATACTGAAATTACGGGGAGCTAACACTCCAGATCTTGTCAAAGTCTTGCATTACATCCAAGAGTTTATGGAAGAAAATGTCTTCAAACCGACCTCTCTCAAAAGCTGGAAGAAGAAGCTGTTATAAGTTGTTGAAGTTGGCCTACAAGCCTACATATAGGTCGGCCTGAAATCTAGGCCATCACTTGTATATATACCTCTGTTCATGCGGATAATAGGAAATGAATGGAATGCGGATTCTATAGAAATTACTGACAAGTGTGGTTAGTTCTGCGGACTATTTTCGAGAGGAATAATCGAACAACGCTAAAGCTACTTTGCAGATGACTGAAGGATGTGAGGGCAGATATACCTCAGGAGAATTTTGATAAAAACTGATATTATAGTGAGGACACTTGGACAGATCAACCACAGGTAAATTTTCAAATGCACCACAACGACTGAGTGCAGATGAGATAGAGAATTAGGGTAACAAATAAATGCAGATCAAGGTTAACCTATTCATGCGTAATTGAAGGAAGAGGAAAATCTGCAGATATAACAGTTTGTAAGGTTAATATATGCATGCGGAATTGAAGGAAGAGGAGAGTCTGCGGATATAACAGTTTGTAATAGCAAGTGGTTGATATACATAATTAAGGACTAGGATATCAAGATCAAATTAGAAAAGGATGAGACAGTGACCATAAGGAGAGGCAGTAGTAATAGTGAGGAAGGTAACTTCTTGATTTACCTTCCCATAGTTCAAGCTATTCAAATACAAGCATACACAAGGTGAAGATCAAAGTTTTGAAAGAAAATATAGGTCTAGGGTCTAAGTCCGGGTCATGGTACTTGTCATTTGAAGATTGATAAGAAGAATTATTTGCGAGTTTTCCTCTCCAAGAGGGAGAGGTTTTTCCTTGGCTCTAGGAGCCTAATCTTTGTGTCTAGTGTTTTGATAATTGACTTGATGAAATATTAACTTAACTAAAAGAAGAGAATACATAAGTACGTTCACAAGTAACTATCAAGAAGAGAATTTGTATTAACCTACAACCTTCCAAATTCTCACCATGAATTACATTAGATTTAATTCACAATGAGTGATTGTTGATTTTTAATGCACCTTGGATAGGTGGTTTCCATGGGTTAGTCTCTACCGAGGGAAAAGTTTCCAAAATAATCCTTTTCCTAAGTGCGACTTTATAAAGTGAAAGTGAATTTATAAGTGGTAAAGCCAATGTTAAATTATAAAGTGAAAAGTGAGTTTTGGACAAAGTACAATGTCGGTACATTATAAAATGGCTGAGTTAAAAAATAGAAAGTGAGAATTAAACAAACATTTATTCTCATCCCTTGATCTAAATGAATTTGAGCCATTAGATCTTAGGGTTTCCCAAAAGTCATTTAGGGAAACAAAAGGAGGAAAAGAAAAGAGAGATTGCATTGATTCTTCATGAGAAGATTGGAGAAAGGAGGTTGAGGGCTGGAGAAAATTTTTGAAGGAGAAATTTGTTTCAACAAGCTGAAGGAGTGATTTCTGGGAAAATAAGGGCACAAAAAACAATTCATAGAAGACAACAGAAGGTATAGTATGAACATCATTTAATGTTGTGAGCCACACACAGTTCGAGAGAATTTTTTGAAAAAAATAATTTAAAATTCGTATAGTTTGTACAATGGTACGGAAATCCATACAATTTGTACAAAATCTGTATAGTACAGTCCTTACAGTTCGTATTCGTACAATACAAATTTTCAGCTTCAAGTGGACATGGAAATTGAGGAAAAGTGGGCATGGTTTTCAAGGAGTTTTGGCTGAAGAGATAAGTTTTTTTTTGTTGTTTTTTTTTGTCTACAAATGCATTTTTCCTAAACTTGAAAGATAAATAAATTTGAAGAGTTCTCTAACAGGTTTTCCCCAGAGAAGATTGAAGGGATTTTTCCTAGGTCTAAGTTGACTGAAATTCGTGTGTATTTTTATGTGTTGTTGGTATGTTTATGTCCATATTTATTTTCATCATGTGTTCACAATCCCATGTGTTTTAATCTAAAAATTTCATTTCAAAAATTATATATGTTGAATGTATGTTTATGCGAAAGATAAATTTAACTGAATGGGAGTGATAAGGTGAAATTATAACTGCATTGGGATTGCAAGAAACTTTTTAGTCATCAAATTTCAACATGGTATTAGAGCTACACGCTGAAAAATGCAGTTTGAACAATAGACAATAGTTTGGGACATCAAACTAATTTTTTGGAAAACAAACTTAGTTTAGACAAACAACTCATATTTTGGGACAACAAGGTGAAATTTCACACAGAATGAACTTTTGGGACATCAAGGTGTGCTGGAAAGTTCATTTCTTCATTTTCTTGGTTTTTTAAATTTTGGACAACAGCCATGGCCATGTTATTAAGGATAGAAGATAGACTGGATGGGATATCCAACTATGCCATTTGGAAGGACAAAATCTAGACAATGTTTAAGGAAGAAACAATTTGGGACATAGTGCGGAAAGATGTTGTACCTCATACTCCTACAAATGAACTTTCTGAATTCACAAAAAATAATTTAAAGGAAAAAAGGATTTTGATGGATATTCTGAAGGATCATGTGGTTCCTCAGGTGAGAGGAAGCACATATGCATATCAGATGTAGACAAATCTAACCACTCTCTATCAGAGTACCAATGAGATTAGGAATATGGTACTCAAAGAACAATTGAAGAACATCAGGATGAAAAAGGTTGAAAGTGTAGTTCATTATCTTGGCAGGGTCAAACATGTACGTGATGATATGACTATTATTGGTGAAGAAGTTGCTCCCACAGAGTTAGTCGGGATAGTTGTAATAGGACTTCCTAAGTCTTGGGAGGTCTTTGGAGATTTTGTTTCCTTTATGGAGAATCTTCCAATTGGTACAAATTATGGGATGATTGTGTACAACATGAGATAAAAAAAACTGGCAGTGGTGGGGTGAAGATAACATACGAGGAGGATGTAGTCTTGATAGCTAGGGGGAAGAACAAAGGGAAGGCCAAGAAAGGGGCATCATCAGATGGGGAAGAGGGAAAGGAGAAGAAGAAGATGAAATATAAAAACATGTCCAAAGTCAAATTTTGGGCATGTCAGAAGATGGGACACTGCTGCTACGTGTCCTGAGAGGAAAAACAAGGGGAAGAAGGTCACTACAGCTTCAGCAGAGGTGGAGTAGTTTTTTTCATAGTTTTATAGGGACTTTTCATTTATTACTTCTACGTTTATTAGGATTACATCATTTGTTGTGTGGTACATAGAAAATTGGGCTTCCCACCACATTACAAGTGCACATGAGTTATTTAAGAGCTCGCAGAGAGGGCACTTGATATTGATATTGTACTAGGAGATAACCGCACCATGAGAGTTGTTGGTGTGGGGACTGTGATCTTTGAGAGGGAGTATTTGCCTCTTATTGTAGCATAATTTTACTCAGCTAAAATTCAAGAGAGGTTCTGAGAAATTCAAGGTTGTTGAGGAATAATTGTTAAAATTTCAAGAAAACCTGCAACATGCTCAAAAGGATAACCACAAGCTCAACGAGGATTCATCATCACATGTGCGCTGGAACCAAAATTACTGAAGCAGAAACATTGGAGGTGTAATCTAAGCTAGAGGAGAAACAAAGAAGAAAAGCGTGCAATAAGGGTTAAGTCAGGATTATTCACGTGCATAATAGTTCAAGAGTCAGGCCGATTGATGTGTTCAGAACATTTCACACAGAACAGGGTCGAGTCATGCAAATATATGTACATAAAAATTTTCGAAGGCTTGATTTCAATCGCATGTGGAAGGCGTGATCGCATATCGCAAATCACAATCATAAAGCTCAAGAGGAATAGAACAAGGTTGAAACGCCGAAATGCGAAATGCAATACGAGGACCGGATGTGATATAGTTCGAAGCTCAAATATAAAGTATTTAAAGTCTGTCTGTAGGACCCTCTTGCACATCACACATCGCAAGCTCAGGAGGAATAGTGCTCATGAATATGTTATGAATGCCAAAGTGCAAAGTGTTATAACAAAGAGGATGCGATGCAACTCGGAACTATGATTTAATATATTCTAATCAAATATCGCACATCACAAGCTCAGGAGGAATGGTGCTCATGAATATGTTATGAATGCCGAAATGCGAAATTCAACAAGGTTTTATATCACCGATTACAATTTGCAATCGGCCCCACCTCCACTTACCACGCCATCCCTACCTTTATCGCACATCGCACATCGCAAGTTCAGGAGGAATGGTGCTAATGAATATGTTATGAATGCAGAAATGCGAAATGCGAGAAGTTTTTATATCACCGATTGCAATTTGTGACCGGACCCACCTATATTTTCCATGTCATCCCTACCTTTATCACACATCACACATCACAAGATCAGAAGGAATGATGCTAATGAATATGTTATGAATGCCGAAATGTGAAATGCAATAAAGGGAAGAAAACGATAGTTTTCAAAGGAAAATTGGAATATCTTTTAAAGTCCACTCTTACAGTAGTTACAAAGGAAATTCTAAACATAGGGCAGACTCAGGTAAGAAAATACCCGATGCTATGTGTAGAACAACGGTATGCATTTGTAGCAGTTTATTAATCAAAGACTAAATGTTGTGGGTAGGAGTGGAAGAGGTAGAGTCGAGTAGTAGGCGACATGATGACAGTGTTCGAAACACAAAAGCATGGGCAGAGTCAGGTGGAGATGCATTTATGGAGACTATTAGGATATCACAATAGAAAAGGAAGGGGACACATCAGCAACAAATCGGGTTCAGCAAAATGATTATATTCCAAGTTTTATTTTGTTTTCTTTGTTAAGATCGAAGTTACGATGATGTCCTCGATTGCAATGTAATAAGTAGTTCAATAGTTTAGGCAGTCTAGGAGTTTCAAGAAGCTCGAGGAATTACAAATTTCTTTTGTTTGTATTTAAGGAAGAGAGGAAGAGAGAGGAAAGGTTCTAAATTCTAAACCTCTTGGAGATTACATTTTGTACTTCTTTTTCTGATGGGTGAATGAAAGAAGCCGTAAGTTTCCTACAACTGTTGATGGTGATTCATGTTTCTTGTGTCATTTTATGTTGTTTCTTCCTTGGATGAAGTGAAGTAAAGAAGCAACTGGTCTCTGATTTATGTTTGTAAGTAAGAGTTAAATAGCCTTAATAAGAGCTCCTTCACTCCAACTCCTCTTCCTTCACAAATTCTCTCTGGAACTTAAAAGTAATAGATTCTGTGTTTACAACATATTATTTTGATTTTTCTCTCTCTCCATGAATTCTCTCTAAAACTTAAAAGTAATAGATTCTGAGTTGACAACATATTACTTTGAGTTTCCCCTACATTTATTCTTTTCCATTCAAATATCAACTGTCAATGGCATTGTGAAATATTTTATTATTCCTTATCATTAAAGGTTTTAGAAAACTAGTTTCCAGAGGGATAGAACAAAGACCTCATGATAAAATTATTTCTGTGACCCAATTTTAAAATTTCTTAAGCACTGATTCCTTCCAGAACCGAGGGATTGTCTCTTAAGATACAACACTTCCTTTGAAGGTCATGGATGTTTTGTATGTTCCGAGGATGAAGAAGAACTTTATTTCAGTGTCTCCAATTGAGGAGAAGGGGTTTGACGTTACTTTATATGGAGGGTGGGTATTTATGCATCTCAGGGGAGCTTCCATCACTTCGGCCAAAGTGATTGGAGTCCACTCTGGGAAACTATACAGGTTAAGTTTTCAGTCGGTAGGAGAATTGGTGAGTAGCACATCTGGTAGCACTCACACTAGTACCACTAGCAGTAGAAACTTGTGTGAGTTATGGAACCAAAGGGTGACACCTATGCATCATGGAGCTTTGAGAGTTCTGAGGGAGATCACTACTGGAGTTCCTAATTTTAGTGTCGAGCATTATGAGGTCTGCAGAGGGTGTTCTTTGGGAAAGTACACCAAGTTACCATTCCCAGCGAGTGACATTAGATCTATAGGTATAATATACTTGATCCATACTGATGTTAGCGGTCGTATGTATGATGTGTCTTTGGGTGGTTAAGAGTATTATGTTATATTCATTTATGAATAATCTAGGAGGATTTGGATATATTTCCTGAAGACCAAGGGTGAGGTCTTCAGTCACTTTAAAGAGTTCAAAGTTCTTGTGGAAAATCATATAAGTAGGAAGATTCGAGTGTTAAGGTTAGACAATGGTGGTGAGTATGCTGATGGTGGGTTTTTTGACTTTTGTGAACATGAGGGCAGTAGGAGAGAGGTCACGGTTCCTTACAACCCCCACCAGAATGAGGTGTCTGAAAGGAAGAACAAAGATATTGTTAGGGCTTCTAGAGTGATGATTCATGATTAGGGGTTGCCTTTTTTTATGGGTTGAGGCTTGCAATACTGCTATTTATATTCAGAACAAAATTCCTCACAGAGGATTGGGGAATATGAATCCAGAGGAGGCTTTAACTGGAGAGAAGCCTCATGTGGGACATATTTGTATCTTTGTATGTCTCACATATTCTTATATCCCCAAGGAGCAGAGGACGAAGCTGGAACCCATAGCAGAGAAGAATATCTTTATGGGTTACAATGAGACCTTGAAGGCCTATTAGATCTTCATTCCTTCTAAATGGAGAGTGGTGAATATGAGGGAAGTGAAGTTCGAGGAGGAGAGGGAGCAAGACCTCAGGGTTCTGGATCAACTAGTACATGAGGTACTTCAGTGTCAATGACATCTAGGGCACCAATGGTGATTTTACCGAGCACTTATTTAGGGAGTCCACTGTTGCAAGAAAAACTACCCTAAGGTCTGGGTTGAGGTACCAAACAGAGCGGAAGGCATACAACAACAAGAAGTAATCAAACTAACGGTCCTAATGCTTAAACTAGAAAACTTGGGAGAGATGAACTTACCCGTATGTCCTACGTTTGACGTCGTTCCTGTAGGGTGCAAACCCTTTGCTTCTCCATGTGCTTCAAAACCTGAAACTCACTCAAGAAAAAGCACATAGACTAGTTGTACAACATATATATCCTAAATGTTAGTAGGTTAGATCATAAAGCTTATAAAATATAACACAAAATTAAAAATTACAAGATCATTAACATGTATAAAAATCATATAATATCATGAAATCAGGAACAAGACAAAAACTTCTTTATTGATGTATGTAAAATATGTGGAGAAATATCACCTGGAATCAACCATGGCTCAAAGTGAAACCATTCTTTGGATTCGTCCAACCCAAGCCTCAACAATATTCTTCCATAAAAGGTGCACAAGGATGTCACATAAAGTAGGTGAACATCTTAAAGAAGGAAACAAGGGTTTCCCGAACCTGGGAAGTGTAGGAGGCACAGGGATAATTTGACTTGATCTGGGCTATAATAGGCTATAGTATCAATACCTTTCTCTCTCCTCCATTAGGCCTTCCCCATGAGGTGTATTTATACTTCCTCAAAATAATTTTTTCAGTTAGGAAACAATTTGGCCATAGGCTCTTGTAGGCAGGCTTCCAGCGTATCTTGTAAACCCCACCCAAAATATAGGGAGTTTTGTATTTTTTAATATTTTAAATTGTATATGTGGGTCAGATATGAGTGGACCTGTGACTACACGCGTTTTAGATAGGGCAAAGTCACGTATTGAATTCAAAATATTGTTTTTTAGGAAAACAACCAAGTCTGAATGGAAAGGGTTGCCCAAGGCCAATGCATAGATCATGAAGTACATAAAGGTGATAAACGATGCTATAATAGATTCCCCCTAATATATGAGGTCATAAGGGGTACATGATGCTCGAAATGTATTATGTGCATAAAAAAAAATATTGCTAGGATTTGAGAGGACTTCACTAGATTTCAGCCTACCAAAAAATAGTGAAAGAAATAAGAAAGCAAGCTCATGTATAAGGCGGGCATACCATGCTTATTGAAAGTAAAGCATGTACACACAAAAATATGGAGCGGATCCAATATGTATACAATTATAGCAGAAACTATAAACTACATAGTGAATCATCTGATCACTGTCCAGATGTACACATCAAAGTCATGTCAAAGTGTCACATATAGAAGACTGATCAATTATGATGCAAAGGTATATGATCACTGAAGTCACAATTGAATCTCCAAGTACCAAATCATAAGTGGTGGAAAAGTGGTATTGTACGCAACTCGGGTGCCAACATATATAATGTTACTGTTGTTATCACCCTAAAAATTATTTCTAAAACATCATTGTGTCAAATCTGTTTTTGGTCATGATTTCAAGTAGGTATAAAAGTCATTTTAAGTCTTGGTAAAGGGTAGGTCTTAGTTTCATAAGTTTTAAAGGTCATATTTCAAGTTCAAATAAAGTCTTTTAGGTCAATTCCATGATTAAAAAGTCATATTTTTAATTTAGGGGTCATTCCATTAGGTTTTGGGTTGAAATTATGCAATTAGCCAAGAATCAACACTTTCTTAGCGCCTCTAGTTTAAAAATGAGGAAATGTGCTACAAAAGTGCTGCTACTTTTGTAGCGTGCTACGAAATTGCTGTAGCATTTTTTTTCAATCATGAAGAAAAACTCTGTTTTCTGGTTTTAGTAATACACTTCCAAGGAGGTTTCTGGGAAACTGAAAACTCATTTGTAAAAACTGAAAGATGTTTTTCTTCCTAACATACTTAAATAAAAAACCGCTCTCAGTTTCTTCAAATTCCTTATTGAGTGGGAGGAATTGATAACTTACCTTGCGCTACGAAACTGTTGTTACAAAATGTCCTGTACATGGCTGTTTAGTAGTCGAAATTCAAGTTCAGTTTCTGGTCAAATGGAAAAGTTTTTTTGAATTATGAAAGAGGTTTATATTCATAAAATCTCCATCTACAATAACCTCTCTCACCTTTATCACAAGTGTTACCATTTTGGAGATACAAGTATTTCTTAGAAGCCACATTTTCAGAAAATAGAGTTTTCTTGTTTTACACATGTTGTTCAAAGACATTTTCTGGACAGTAGGAGACGTATTTCAAAAACATAAGAGAGGTTTTTGTTCAATAAGGAATAAAATACAAAATCCTCCTTCAGTTTGGAAAAATACATTATGGATGAGGAGATACAAGCTCTGTCTCAACACCTATTTTTCAGAGAAAAACAGTAAGATATAATGACCAATTCATAGATGAGAGATGAAGGTAAAATTTGATGAAGATTATGTTTTGGGGGTCATATTGCCGTGTTTTTGAAATCATACCAGCACCTTTAAAGTTTAAACATCTCCAAGGTACAAATTTTGAAGACTTTTTTGAAAAATCAGCTTGCACAGTAGTTTCATAGCGCGCTATGAAACTGCCGAAGATGTATTTTTGCTTATTTTCATATAATTTTTGGAGGGAAGGTTGATGATTTTTGGGTTTAAATTGGCTGGTGGAGGCACAGATATAATAGGTGAAGGTTCAAATGAATAAAATAGGAGAAAAAATGATTAAAAGGAAAGGTTTTACACTAACCTACAAATTGCGCTACGAAAACAGGCTACTTTCGTAGCGCAGACCTATTTTCTATTCTTTTACATCATTTCGGAGATGCATTTCTACACAGATGGAAGATTAAAGGTTTTAGAGAAATTCTTGGCAAATGTGACACATGTAAAACTGATCTATTAATTATAAAAGTGCTCAAAATTTATAAAGGAATCAAAGGGGTTGAAAAGCAGGAAAACATGTTTCCTAGTTTTTAGGAAAACATTACTATCTACAGCAGGGTTTCTTCAAGTCAAAGATGATCATCCAAATTCGAATTCAAGGGAATGAAGGTGGCATAAGATGTAATAAATATTAGGTAAGGTTGTTAGGAGGTTATTAAAGAGTTTGCTCATTAGGGTTATAACTGTCATTTTGTAATTAGTAGCATGTTTCTAGATTAGGAAAGGTGTCAAAGCATGGGAATTCGAATTCTCTAGTGGAGGATGAAATAATCCTATATTGTAAATGTTCTATATAGAGCATGAGGTCGAATTCTACATGGGTTGGATACTTTTTGGCAAAAGCAGCTGCTTTATGTAATTGACTGTGATCAATAATGCAGAGAGGTTTTCTTCTTGACAGACCTGAGATTATCATGGGGTTTTAAGGCTTTATTGATCTACCTATTATGTTTAACTACTTGTAGTAGATCTCATTGCTATTAATCAGAATTCATAACCCTATGCTCTGACTTCCTTTAGTAATGAGGTGACTGTGTTTTTCTGTGTTTTATGAGTGAATTGCCTTTGAACCACTAGCAGTAGATTTCATTTCTATTACTTAGAATTCATAAATATATGTTATGAATTCCTTTATTAATGAAATGATTCTGTTGAATTATGTTCTTGAGTGAATTTCCTTTGTTTAAGACCCTTGTTTTCCTCAGCTTCCATGTCAAGAAACCTTGCCACTGAACTTATTGATTTTTTGACTCCATAAGCCCAATGGTAGTATTAGCCTTCATCTTTTCAACCTGCAAATATACAAAATCAATAATTAATTCATAGATTTAGCCATCTATATATATCTTTATTCCATATTATTAACCCTTGAGAGAGCCCTCTCAGGCTGAGGAGGCTAAGCCTAAGTCAAAAGATTGGTTTGAAATAGTTACACTGAAATTGTATGATCAACAGCCAATCAGGTGCGATTTTGGTGATAACAACTATGATGAACTGCAAAATATAAGGGTGGATGGTGTCACTGGTAGAAAACTGAAGGATTTTTTAAAGTGAACCAAATAATTCTGATGCAAACCCCAGGTCTTCATCGATCACTATAGTACAATTCTACACAATGGGAATAAATGAGCTGAAGTCAACCATGCGAGAAATCGTTTGATTACCGGTCATTGATGTATACCGTTAACAAACGTGAGACAAATCACCGATAATGATGATGAGAGTCAAGGTACCCTAGTATAACATAACATATGCAAATGAATGAGTTGAAGTCAAACACTCGATACAATCTACCAATCAAGAGACATTGATGTATTCTCACTGTCGATAGCGAAGGAATCTTCCACTAATGATTGCAAAACCTAAGGTACTAACAAAAGGAATCTAGACCTTATTCCCAGAGCAATGTGTCAGGGTCAACGGGAAAATATCTACTGGAAGGAAGGCATTAAGGCATCCCACATCAATCCAGTGCGCGTGTAACCCGTAGTTCAAAATTTGGAAGGAATCAGATAAAGAAAAGTGAAGTAACCAACTCGAAGCACATTTCCGGAATAGGTGAGGAATCCAATGATATGGTCAAGTGGAATCCAAGGTACTACATGGATCCCAAGTGTGCTCATGATTTTATAAGACATTGAGTGAAAATGGTTTAATAGTCATAACATTGATGGGGTCAACCATACGAAAATATTTTAGTATGGAGGCTGGTATGCATAAGTGCAACAGAAAGTGAATTCCCTAACCTATATGCCAGTTCTAAACACAATACCTACCATGACAGCTCAACGATCATGGAATCGAAGAAGTCAAAATCATCTCGAAATCCTCAAATGGTCCTGAAAACAACCTATCCCAGCACTTACAAGCCAAAAGGTCATAAAGCCTTGGACAAATTAAAAAATTAAACATAAAACTTTAGACGAGTGAGTTTTGAAAAAAAATTGAATTTTGGGCATAAATAGGCCTTTTGAACTCAAATTTAGTCATTTGCGCATTGGTAAATTTGAGAAAAATCTCCGGAGTAAAAAATCCCCAACTTCAATCCATACGAATTCTCAGCCGAATCAGCTCAAATTTTCCAGGTAATCCTCTCAATCATCTTAGTAATAATTTTTTCTATCGATTCAAGTATTTGTAGGTTAATTTCACCATAGGATTTATTTTTTTAGATTAACCCTCCGCGTATACCTGGGTTCAAAATTTCGAAGCTGCATATAGGTGCGTCTATGTAAGAAGAAACTCGTGTATGCACAGATCCAAAATAAAATAAAAATCTAATGGGTAATTTGTTGAATTGACTCAGGATGACCATCAAATAGAGAGAGAGGGAGCATTGTGCAATTTATAATGAGGTAATGCCAAGGACCAATTGTCCTTAGATATACTCCGAGGATGTGGATTTATCAAAATTTTCAAGATGCCCAATATGAAAATAAATACCAAATTGCTAGAAATGCTTTTCAATTACTGGGACCCAGAGTAGGATTGTTTCATGATTGATCAAATGCATCTAAGGATTGAGGTTGAAGACATATATTTTATTATTGGACTCTCTTGAAGAGGAGAGCCAGTGAATTTACAAGGCAAGCCAACAAGAGGGTTGCATGTTGAGGATTACATTCACATATACTGTGCTAAGGGTACTCAGAAGGTTGGGACCCAGATCCCAATTAGAGATGTGCAAGGATTGCACAAGAAAATTCTTCTTTTCACCATAGTCAAAGGAGCCGGGTCTACTTCATTGCACCAAGCCTCATTTGGGAGAATGAGTTTGGCAATTTAATTCTTGACTACTTTATATAATTGGTTCACTGCCTTGTTGACCAATTTGAAGAAACAATTAACATCCATCCAGAAGAATAAAAATAAACATTTCGGTTATGGGAACATTTTGTGTACATTATTCTTTGAGGGGATACCTGGGCTTCAACCCAAAGTGATCTCTACTATCATCAGCCCATGGGATCCATGTATAACACGATGGGCTGACTTGATGAAGAGGCTAGTGGGTGGCGAGGTCCCTAGGACTACTTGGGATGATGAGTTCTTCTTGTGGTGGGGAGAACAAGTGATCATTGTATAGGCTTACCCCTATCCTGGCATGGAATTCAGGGGAGATGTTGATTCGCCCTTACCACCCGGAGCTGCATGGGGAGCGATTGGTAATATTACATTTAAATGATTTTTGATTATTTGATTTTTTGGATTTTCAATAAAAACATGGAAATGAAAAAATATTTTTGATAAGACAATGGAATTAAAAATTTATTGATCATGTTACAAATGTTTGACCAGTTAGACCCGAGGGTTTATCGAGGCACATGTGCTACGGAAGAGAGGCAAATAATGTTGCGGAATACCATGGGAGAGTTCTCCATGCCATATAGAGGAAATTGGAGGGTTTGACCCGCCATGGCCATATGGCTGCAGTAGAGGACCTCCTTGAGGATGTTCAAAGATGTGTGGTCGGTGTACCACGTGATTGGGTGCGACTATTCCATAGTGTGGTTACTGCCATAGTGTTCTTCCATGATACCTATCCAAGGCAGGGCCCACATGCATAGAATTTTTAGGATGACTGGATGACTTTGATATTTTTTGATGATGGACATGATCAGGCATACACCCTAATTTTGTAGGACATAATGGTTCAATTTTTGTATTTTTTTGAACACATGACTCTGATCTATATATACACAATGATTTTATGATGTAATTAGCTCATATATACAATGATTATTGATGATTTTTTATATTTAATGTAATGAATGATTGATATGACAATCAATTGATTGATTAGCTAATGAATCAGAAAATGTATTTTCTAAACGTGGATTGTGAATGTATGTAACATAATTAAATGATCTTTGTAGCAAACACACTCTCAGAAATAAATGATATAAAAATGGATCTATGAGACGATAGATGTTATTAAACTGTGAAACCACCAGTTGTGAATCCAAGCACACTACTAACGAACCAATACCAAGGGACATTTCCTTAGAAAGTAGATTGATCACAACAATATATTATGCGACATTTTTCGAAGCAAGACCAATACATACACCCTTTGAGACTATCAACTGACTGGATGGATAGTAGATTACCCAATCCGCGGAAGCAAGATTCTGGGTATGGCGACTAACACCATCGACAAAGCCAAAATGACTCATATCATCCATAAAAACCTTCCAAAGCAGATAAAAAACATCAAGGCCACACTAGAATTGATAGACAGATATGCAAAAAAATACAATATATACAACCAAATAAGGAAAATTCCTAGGGATAATACTTCTTAAGATAGAGCCCATTTATGGGCTCCACTAGCTCGTTTCCGTGAAATTAAACCAAACCATAAGCTCCCTTCTTAAGGAATTTTTTGATAGTGAAAGAGTCGTACCACATGGATTTAAATTTCCTTGCCCCCAAGGCATCCTTGTCTTGATCGTATACCAAAATGAGGTCACCTTCAAAGAAAACCCTAGGTTTTACAACCTTATCATACTAAACCTTCACTAGTTTCTTATGGGTCTCAATAATTGTAGTGGCATCTAGCCGCTTCTCATTGATACGTTCTAGATATAAAAGTCATTCTTCGAGACTTGAAGTGTCTGGAAGGAATCTCACACTCAACAGGAAAGATTGATTCCAAACCATAAACTAGTTGGAAATGAGTGAACTTGGTTGCAGTCTTAACTGACATCCGATATGCCCAAAGCGCAAGATACAACATGAAATTCCAATTTGATCTAGCTTTATTGATTGTCCTTTGGAGGATAACATTTAAGGATTTATTCACAGCTTCAACCTGCCCATTGGCCTAAGGATAACACAAAGACGAATGCTACTACCGGAAACCTAATTTAAGAGCCAATTAAGCCATTATGGAGTTCTGAAAATGACTTCCATGGTCAGTGAAAATCTCTTTGGGAATACCGAGGTGAGAAATTACTTGGTTGAACAGAAACAGGGCTGCTGTTTCACCATCATTCGAGAAATTAGGCATAACTTCGGCCCACTTGTTGAAGTAGTCTACTGCTACGATAATATACTTGTGACCTTTTTCCGAAGGCGGGATACAAGTAGTAAAACCAATTCCACACTTAGTGAACAGACCGACAGTGATAACAAGAAAGAGCATAGCTAGTTAAGCGCACATATTTCAAGTATAAAATTGAAAAGGATGCCGTTTTTTGACTGCCTCAACACAATATTTGAAAATCGAGGGCCAAAAATATCTGGCACGTAAAATATTTTGAGTTGTAGAAAGCCCAGATAAATGACCACCATAAGATCCACTGTTGCAATCATTCAGCACAACCTTAGCCTCTTCAAGAGTTAAGAAACGTCTAAGGATTGAGTCGACCCTGCGACGATACAGAGTGTCACCGATAATACGATAACGTTTTTCCAAATGATGCAAATTTTGACGCTCATCTTTCAAAAAAGTGAGGAGAAAATTAAAATTCTGAAGATAATTAATGATATCCCCATACCAAGGATCTTGTGATGAAATGAGGAAAATATGTTCATTAGGGAACGACTCCTCATAAATAATTTGATCTCCACAAGGAAACTTAGAGATCAAATCTGAAAATACTAACAATTAATTGGATTTTTTAGATAGAAATTCGAGATCGAATTCTTGAAAAATGACAATCCATCAATTGTATTTTCCCCCAATCACTTGCCTACCGAGAACAAATTGAAACAGATTGACTGTTTCCAAAGCATAAGTTTTGCGAAGGAGAGTGTAATTCCTAAGTTGCTAAACAACATGAACAACTTCCAAAGCTAACTTCTCAATGGGAGAATATCACAATTCAGGACCTACCAAGCCTTGACTTAGATAATAAAAAACATGCTCACAAAGAGCATCATACTTCTGAACTAGAACCATACCTATAGTAGGTTCTTCCACGGTGAGATACAAAAGGAAGTCTTTGCTATAATAAAGTGGAATCAATAAAGGAGCAGAGGTCAATGCCTTTTCCAAAGCATCAAACGAATGTTTAGAAAAGTCATCCCACAGGAATGAAATTCCTTTCTTCAATAATCTCATAAATCCTTTCATAACCTCATCATAGTTAACAATCAATCTCCTAAAGAAATTGGCTTTCCTTAAAAAATTTGAAGTTGACGAATAAAAGACGGGAGAGGAAACTGAAACATTTCCTCAACCTTGAAGGGATCTACCCTAATCCCTTCATTAGACACTATGAATCCCAACAAATGACTAGATGTGACGGAAAAAACACACTTATTAGGGTTTAGCCAGATATTGTAGTAACGACATCTTTCAAAAATATCTTGACGATGAGAGGGGTGATTAATTCCCTTTCGAGAACGAGCAACTAAATCATCCAAATAAGCTTTGATGATATTCTTGATATCGTGGAAAGCATAAGACATAGCTCGCTGGAAGGTAGCTCCCGCATTTTTAAGACCAAATGTGCATCTTTTTGTATGAAAACATACCCCAGGGGAAAATAAAAGCAGTCTTTTACTGATCTTTAGGACGTATGGTAATCTGATTGTATCCTGAGAAACTGTCCATGAAGGAGAAAGTATCATTCCACACACACTCATCAATAATATGATCAATAAATGGTGTGGGGTAATTATCCTTCAGACATGCCTTATTCAAATCTCTAAAGTCAATGCAGACACAAATCGTTCCTCATTTCTTACCCACAGGCACTAGATTCGAAACCCACTCAGTCAAAGGAACAGGGTATATGAAACTAGCCTTAAGCAGCTTCTCAACCTTAGCCTTAATAGCTATGAATTTCCTAGGGTTGACCATACGAAGCTTCTGTCGTATAGGCATAGCATTCTCGTAAGTCTTGATCTCATGTTAGACAATATATGGATCTATTCTAGGCATTTCCTCATAAGACCAAGCGAACACATCAAGAAACTCTTTAAAGAGATTGGTATAAGTCTGAATCTCTTCAGGAGAAAATTCAACTTCGATGAAACCAATATATATAACATTATGATTCCTAGAAATTTTCACCGAGATCTTCTCAGAAATGAAAGCCATGTTCCCTTTAGCAAAAATTTGTGTTGGAGCCAAAGGGTTCAATATCGGGTGAATAGAACTGGAAGACACAGTGCTAGATAATCTTGACTCAACCTCTCGTAAATCCAGTAGAAAATAGGATTGATGATGTAAATTATCCCACTGTCTTTCCACACCATTCATTTCCTCTAGGATAGCCTCTTCAGATGGTAGTACAGTCTCAAGGCAATCCTGAGTAGAATATAAATTAAGTGTCCAAGCCGGAGTCACATCTCCACCTAAATCCTCCAGCGAAAGAGAAACTAGATCAGAATCTGCATAGTCAACAATATACTGATAAGCAATCTCTGCTACAGATATAGGGAGTGCCATTCCACCTACCTAACCTTCTTCTAATGTGGTAGTAGGAGCATGTAAGGTCCAAGGGTCCGAAAAATAATGAGTTCGAAAGAATTGTCATCGAGTAGGAGCCTTAGAGGATGAAATAACATTGATATGAATGGAAGGAGGCAGAAGATAAAAGGTACCCATCAACAAGGCTTATATTCTGACCCCTAAATTTTCCACAGGTTACTTGGAATCATTCACCAAGGGAGCAATAGAGTCAGAAGATGCATTTGGATCTATCGGGGAATAGTCCATCTGATCAAAAGTGACAATCCTCCCCTCATGGGGAAAACATAGGACACAAAATAATTATGAAGAAATAACATCCATCTCAATCCAATTCCTCCCCAACAGAAGCTTGTATTCCAAATTTGCATCAACTATCTTGACTTCAATATTGACAAATTTACCCCCAACACAAATGGGAAAAGCTGGAACAATGCCATGTGGCCTGTGAGAATGACCATCAAATGCAGTGAGAAGAGTAGGTGAAGGAATGACTTGAGGAGATCCGATGGCTTTCCAACATGAGATAGACATGACACATGTGGAAGCACCCTCATAGACTACCATTCGAAAAGTATTGATTTTTCAGTACATAGATTTGATCTAAAAATCCATGTGATGAGGAAGTCTCTTCCTAAGATTTGACATATCGAATGTGATCATAAGAGAGTTCTTTGGATCTATTTCCCCAATCGTAGTGAGCAACACACTCCTTTATGCTAGGTACGACTGGAGTATCTCCAACGCAGACATAACACAAGGAATCAAAGCCAGATATTCTACAATGGAGTAGTTTTGGGCTGCCTTGGCTTTAGGGTTGATTGTTGAACATTTAGAAGAACCTTTCGACATGTGAGGTATAGGATCTGTTAGCATAATAAGTCACTCCTTGCCTACAAAAGGAGTAAGCCTTACACATCATATTTCATTTCAAATTTTAAAGGGGGTTGTTTGAGTGGCGGGATGGTTTCTCAAAGATTTTGAAATGATTCTATGTTATTTAAGACTTTCATGCATTTGGAAAGCTGTAGCAAGTATAAATTGTATGGGTGAAAGGTAGTATAGGTATCAAAGTGAAAAAGTGGAAGAAAATGAACAGTTGATACCTATTTCAGGAAATATTACTATCTTAACTCAATCACACAGCTATGATGATGGCTCTTTACATAAAATTAGTTTATGAAAAACAAACAACATTGAGAAAATATATTGCATGTATAAAGTGTTCCACAAATCCTTTATGAAATCTTAACTGACATGTTCTACAACACACATATAACTTGCAGAAAACTGAAAGTAGATAATTTATTGCTAAATCCTTTAACATCTTATCACTCACACCTTACTAGTTGCTACAATTCATATTTAGAAGAAATTAACAAGTAAAAGAGACACACCACACATTAGATGTTCCTTGAGTCACAAAATCCTCCAGCATGAAAGAAAAATGTTTTTTTTATTATATTCAGTCTTCAGGTAGACCAACATCCAACATCCAACCTGGAAATAATATTTACAAGTGGTATATATAGCAAGAGAGGAACCAACTCCATCTCTTCTAAAAATAGGGAAACATTAATTCTAACATAACATATGTGTCAAAAGACATTACAAACTTATCTCATCGAAATCTAATAGAAAGGAGAAATGGAGAAGAAAGAAGAGAATATTTCTAGGTTAGAATGTTGAGTGTGCTGTCATGCTGCCCTTTTTTCTGCTGAATTATCTCCTTGTGTTTTGGGTCTTTAATAACCATGTAGCTTCGTTTAATAAGACCTACAAAAACCTCATAACCACCTCTCATTATCACTTGTATTATCCATTTGGTTATGGGTTCTTATCCATCCTTAACTGGATCGGAAAAACTTGCTGACAGGTGTCAAAATTCAGTTAAGATAGGTGTTGTCGAAAATTTTGGTAAAAAATTGTAACTACGCAAAATATGGAATGCTACTGGAAATTCCGGTAGAGCCCTGTTTATTTTTCAAAAATACACAGAAAATGCTGAAAATCCTGTGCAGAATTCTATTCCATGACACCTAAGCTGCTGTTCAAAATTGTAACTGATAAGAAAAAAGGAACTAGTACCAAAAACCTTTTTTACCTTTCCTCTATGTGTGCTGCAGCTTTAGCTAGTTTATCTAAGTCAGTTTTGTTATCAACAACTAATGATATGGATCTGGTTGCTCTTGTAGTTGTCTCCTTGATAGGTGCTTTTTCCTCCTTAGAACCCTTTTGTGTTTTTCTTCTCTTTGAGGGCTTTGAGTGTTGTTCTAAAGGGGTTGGGTTCTTTCTTTTCTTCATGTATTTTTCTGTTTTTGAACCTTCAGATTTACCTTCAATGTCAATAACCTCTGTCATTAGGCTTGGATTATGTAAAGCCTTGGAATTAAGTCTAAACTTATTTATGTCTCTTGTATGCCTCTTTATGGTGCTAGCAATAGGTTTAGCTTCTTATTTATTCTTCTTTCTACTGATGTCATATCCCGCATCCTCAAGAATTTCTTCATCTGATGGTGTAGGATGATATTATTTCTACAAGTTCTGCTGAATATGTGCTTCTGGAAATTCTGGTAGCACCTGTGCTTTTGATTTATCTGTAGTTGCAGACCTTCCTATTCTGGCTATAGTGTAAACATTAGGAAATGGAGGAAAATGGGGCTCTATTTTCATAGATTTGGGTTTTATTGCTGAGGAGATCTCTCCTTTTTCCACCTTTCTTTCAGCTTTGACTGCATAAAGCTTCTCTTTTTTTTCTCTTGGCCTTCTTATGAATGTTTTCTATTGGGCCTTTCTCTTTGCTCTTCTCTTTGCAGACTGAGGACTTGGTTGTGGAACTGGAGGTGTAAGTGCAGGTTGGCCTACCCTATAGAATAAAAATTGGTCCCAAGTCAGGTTTTTATTTCCCAACTCTTCTTCAACTAGAACTTTGATCAAAGCTTAATGATACAAGCTATACTCAGAAACATCAATGTGAGTCTGAAACCTTGCTGACATATTGGTCAGGCTTTTCAACAATAAAAATGGAAGATCCAATGTCTTCATCCCTGCAGTATGAAAATAAACCTCATATGATAGAAGAATACCACTATATACCTCCTTTCACAAGTGAGGTATATCTTGATAATCTTGATAGCTTCTGCCTAGTCATTCTTGTTAGAAAATTATATATTAGGGAGCAATGCAACACATAAAATATGCGGAAAATAAAAGCACACAAAACACATAAAACTAGAGAGACACAAATATACGTGATTCACCCAGTTTGGGCTACATCCACCCCGAACAGCCAGTCCTTCCTTTCTATTATCCAACAAAAATGAAGAGACAAAACCTATAGCAGATCCACTGTAATATCCTCTGTTCTCTCTCACAGTCTCCCTCTCTGTTTCTCAGTCCGAGAATACAGACATAATACACAGCCGCAATACAATACCCTC